>BPLS01000717.1:154526-172175 GCA_019656275.1 Rhododendron kiyosumense
GGTGCTTTAGCGAGAAAATAATTTCCTCACAATAACCCGTTTTTGTTGTAGTGTTTGGTCAAGAGATGAATCAATATGCTGATTCGATTTTCTAATTTAATCAAAGGTACGTTGCCTGAATCTGTATTTTATTATCTTTGAACTAATTAATCAACAATTATCGCATAGTACAAGATTAACAAAAATAAGTAACAAATATGTATAATAACAACAGTAATAACTAACCTGGACAGTCGTAAATTCCGCTGTGTAATCACGCCCAACGTAGGAGCTGTTCTCCCTACAAGGAATATTATTCGCAATATCGTTCTCAACTGATCAATTATCCGAAAATAAAAAATTGTACTGATCCATAATGTTCTTTTATGAAACTCTCTCTAGACACTTTATCAATCAATAACAATCAAAAACTGTCCAACCCTAAGCCTTATAACTCTTTAAATAAGATGCAAATCCTAACTCTACTAGGAAAAGGAAAAAAAACCAATGTAGGAAAGTTTCGAAATTATTACATATTCTGAAAATATAAGAAAAAATAAAATTTCTCCAACAAGAACGAACATTATTGGACTTTCCTATCAAAAGTTATAAACAAAAAGATTACTCCATAAATGATCATAACTAAAATGATCAGAATTTTTTTTCCTTTTCCATTGGTTCAGACGGATTTAAATTTAAAACACATTTTTTAACCTCATTAGACAGTTTAAACAATGAAAAAAATATAATTTTTCCGTTTTATATTATTTCTCCATCAATATTAGGCTCGTTTAATAGGTTTCGTTGAGTAGATTTCAAATATATTTAATTTTTTTAAAAAAAATACTTGAAAAAAAACTTATTAACATTTAAAATTTTATAAAACAAAATTAAAAGAGAGAGAGAGTGTGCTGGGGAGAGAGAGAGAGAGCAAGTGGGTTGGGGTAAAAAGGTCCGAAACAGGAGGGGGGTGGGAGGGGAGGGGGGGCGATTAGTAACCTTCATTAAGGAAGGAAATCATACCAATTAATTATGGGAGAGAATCATTCTAATTACAATCAAATCTCAATCTCAATATCACGATATGATCATGATATTATTTATTATCTCTATTTATTCTAATATCCCCATCAAACTCAAACTCAAGTAGGTCTATCAACTTGAGTTTGAAAAAGTCTAGAGAAACCAGAAGTAATCAAGCCAAGCTATGAGAAATCAGGAGCAACCAAGCCAAGCCAAGCCAAGCCAAGAAATTAGGAGTAGTCAGGAACCAGGAGAAGCTAGGAAGAAAATCAGGAGAAACTAAGAAAAATCGAAAAACAAAGAAGCCAATAGACGCAAGCACTGGTGGAGAAGATAGACGCATGGTGGGTGCAGGCAACTAAAAAGTATGAAGGAGATTGACAAAGTAACTAAGGCCCCGTTCCAAAATGGATTATAAATACTTTTTTTTTAAGAAGATAATTTCAAGCTAAAAAATAAATGGCTTAATGAAATATAAAAATATGCAATATGGATCTTGTTTGAAAGATCTCAATGAGATCTTTAATATGGTGCAAAAAAAATCAAAAAATTATTTTTCATTTACATTATTTTTGAGTTTCAAAATGTGAAATAAGTACTTATTTTTTAAGAAGGCGTCCTGGAACTGAGCCTAAGTGCCTGGCGGAGGGCATCGAGGCTTAGGCGGCCCGCCAGGAGCGAATATCCACAGGGTCTAGAACTTATAGTTTTGATACCATGTTAAATATGAGGAAAGAAATATTTTATTGAATTTAATAATACTATACAATGAGCTTCTCTATTTATAGACGAGAGAGAGAGCCTAATTAAGGAAGGAAATCATACTAATTAACTATGGGAGAGAATCATTCTAATTACAATCAAAATCTCAATATCACGATATTATTTATTATCCCCATTTATTCTAACATGATGCTTTCATGCAAGCCTGGATCTTATCTGGCCATTGTGAAAGCTAATGCTTATCATCTGCTAATAAATAAACAATTAGATGCCTAAAAATAATTCCAATCGTCCCTATACGAAATCAAAGAAGACAAGAAAATAAAAAATTAAGGATAAGGAATGCCACTTCAAAGTGATATACATCGATCATCGATCCCTTTGTTTGAACTTCAACCAACTTCGTAAAATCAGAGAGTTTTGGCCTAGTACGCTAGCTGTCATTCATTGCCAAGCCATGTTGCTGGGTAATTCACAATGCAAACGTGGAGCAAATCAGGCCCCGGGGGAAAAAAAAAAACCCTAAATTTAAGGACAAATCTTAAGCCACTGAATAATAAAACCGAAGGTAACCCTTTTTATTAACCCATTTTTCATCTACCCTATACTGATTGATTAAAATTTAACTCTCATTTTTCATGTACCTTCAGACTGTAAACTTTCTAAATTCTGAGCTGGCGTTTGAGCATTTTACTTGTTGACAAAACGAAAATTACGTTATTTTTACCACAAAAGCAGGAGTACTGCATTATGATTAAGCTTTGCGCAGAATGGGAATGCACTTAATAGAACACGTCATTTGACAAGAAAGGCTTAATTCAAAAAATATTAGGAAACGATATCAATCCCATCAAAATTCGCAACCGAATTCAGATATCAATCATTTATATTTAAGTTGATTAACCAAGAAAGAGTGATGACATTACTAGAGCAGAGAAATAAGGTACTTGTACGTCTCCCTTGGTCTGATTTCCATCGGAAGATTTGATTTCTTGCCCATCTTTGACCTCTCGAGACGGAGAAATGGCCCAGCCATACCGTATCCAGTTTATATATTTGTTCTACGCCACTACATCTCGCCCTGATTCCAAATTCATATAGTCGTAATGAGTACTGCTGAATAACAACAATCTTTCGTGGAACAGTTCTTACTTCGCTTTATCACATGCCCTAGCTGGGGTGCAAGTGTTGGGTATGTTGGGTTTTTGCCCATGTGTGAATGCATTAAAAGAACAGGAAAAAAAAGAGAGGAAAAGATTAAATGGCAATTAATTACTCCAGTTTGCATGTAAATGTGATTGGTTCGGTGGTTTCTTGAGAAGTGCAAGGCTGGTGTGGATAATTCCCAAAGAGCATTTGTGATGCTTAGCCCAAGGAGCTTGGGAATTTCAAGAGCAAATGTGTAGATGCTTCTCTCCTCTCTATTTTTGTTTAAAGAGAGGTGTGCATGTGTGCTATATATGGTGCCGAGTGATTTAAAGGAACAATAGTGAGGGCAGTCCATTTGGAGTCTACCGGCTACGTCGACCGTTGAGAGGAGAGTAGTAGATGTGAGGGAGAAATAGAGACAGGAACGTGAGGGAAAAACTTTGTATAAGAGCCTAACAATGGTAACTATATCTTCGGAAGTAATGCGCTTCAAGTAAACAGATCGAAGGGCCTACTAAACTTTTCCCCATAACATACACTGTGGTTGCCTTCAATTATGCAAATCAAATCACACCCAGAAGTATGTCGACGGCTAGCTACTTGTATGATCAGTACTTTTATAAATGTACGTGGGAACTGAAGGTTGATTTAGAAGACACTATTATCATGAGATAGCGGCAGGCATAAGTTACAAGTAGGGTTCCGTTGTTGAATCGGACAGGAAAAGCAATCGATGTTTACTCTTGGAAGGATGGAAACACAAGTACTTGTTGAAAAAGGGAAGGGAGGGAGGTTAAGTGGATTTGAGCCAATTCTTGGAAACACACCTGCATGATCATACATCTTTAGTGCTGAGTCTGGAGATCTAGTATTTCATGAATTTGTACGTTCTCAGGAAAATTAGGCAAATCTTCCATTGTTGACTTACGACTTTTATCTCTAGGATATTCCTGTACAAGGATAGGATAGGATAGGATAGGATAGAGGGAAACCGAAGCTACGAAGACCCATAGTAGTAAAAGTGAATCTAGCTAGCTAGTTCCAGAGGAAGAGATCGAAGAAGAATAGCTAGGAGGAAATTACAAATTAATTAAGCTAGTGAAGCCTCAAAACACACATACAATTCATTCACCAAATGTATTACTGATCACTTAATACAGTTCCGAAAGATTATTATACATCTCTTTCTTTTTTTTTTGATAATCCATTCTACTACTACATAACTGAAAGAGAGATTTGAACTACTTCAAACTTGTGCACGGATTCACCGACACCATTAATGCATATCTTAAAACACCATAGCTACATCTCGAAGTAGCACAACACAACACATGGTTTCTTTTTCATCTTGTGAAGTACGTTTTGGGTGACAAGATACGCCGAGGTGAAAACATTCCTGTATACCTGTTGAGCATTTAGACATGCATCAAGTTCATTAAAAATAGTACTAAACTAGAAAAAAAAAAAAAAAATACTCCATCCGTCCCAATTTATTTGTCTAATTTGGAAAATACAATTTTTTAAAGGAATACAATAATTGCACCAATAAATTATCAACTTTCCAAAAGTTGCCCTCCAAACTTTTTGAAAAAAATTACTTTAGTTCAAATGGTAAGTGACAAAAAGGGAATATTGTAGCTTTTGGCCCTTTGGTCTTCTAAAGTGGACAAACATTTTGGGACAAATAAAAATTAAAAAATAGACAAACAAATTGGGACGGAGGGAGTAGCAAGCTTCAAAAATTAATAAACATTGGAAGACAACATGGAATGTTGTTTCATACTAGCTCGGTTTTAACCAAGGTAATGAATATCAGAATCGGAACACGTAATAGTATTAAAACACGTTAATAGGTAGCATGTTTAGGTTGTATCGGTCATTAATTTTTTTTATAAAAAATGTTTTTGACAAAAAACTTTTGAAATGCCTAAATCAAGCGTAACAGTCGGGCATTTGCCGTAACAAGCGTAAACCTATATATTCGTCAATAAAAAGAGAACTGATCTGTAATGGAAACCAATAAATATATATACACATGTGATTTTCTATCTCACTGATATGATCACCTGATGTAAAGGTATATATGGGAAGACGCAAAAGCCTTTGCGTATTAGTGAACACAGTATGTACGTAGCGGTCACTATTTAAAACCTTACTTTTAACGAAAAACAAGTACGTATTAGCAATAAAGCCCGGAATAATAGTCTGTAGTTGTACCTTGGGGAAGCAAGCCCGTCGATGGGCCGGTAGCTTGACATGACGTACCCTTCGCTCTGATCGTCATGGGCCGCCCCACCACGCCTCCGCCCGTTGAACGTTCCATACTTAACCAACTTCCCAATCCACGACCTCCCCTTCTTGGGTGACTCCTCCTCCTTGTGGGATCCATTCATCTTCTCGCTCAAGTACTCCTTCACCGCATGCAATCCCTGCTCTACAACCTCCACCGGCGGCGAAACCAGGGGGTTCCCTTCCACACTGAGCTTTTGTACCTTCCTGAGGCACCCGAGGGAGTCTGGCAATGTTGTAATATTGTTGTAACTGACGTCCAATTCGACGAGGGATAGGAGGAGGCCGAGGGAGTATGGTAGGGTGGAGAGGTAGTGGAAGTTTTGGCTAATGTTGAGGATTTGGAGGTTGATAAGGTTTTCGAGGTCGTTGGGGAGGGAGCGGAGGCAGTTGAGGCGGGCATCGAGGGTGCGGAGGTTGGTGAGGTGGGAGATGGAGTGAGGGAGATATATGAGTTTGTTAGAGTTCACTGATAGCTTCTTTAGGTTCATAAGCTCGAAACCTATGGTGTCTGGTAGCTTTGTCAACTTGTTGAAGTTGGCATTCAGATCCTCCAGTGACCTGTGTGTGTAATTAACAAGAACTCAGGTAAAATTTGCACTATTTAATAAGAGAATGGTCGATATGACCTGAAAAGAGGAACAAACCCCTAAGTCCAAAGCCATGATCACTAGCTCAACTCCTCGGGGTTCTTCACTGACCTAACCTTTCCACTTTTATACTGGAGCAGTACTATTGCGAATAGAATTTGCAAATTCACCACAACTCTGACTTTTGTATGTCTCGATTTTGGTGACCCGAAATCCATGTCACATGACAATTATTAGATGGTTCTGAGACACGGTCACATGACGCCTTAATGTATTTTTCACCACATATTCATTTGAGGCATATGACTTAGACACTTGGTATGTATATGGAACCCATGCAGGTGAATTTGTAGTGGAAAAGGGTAGGGTAGTGTTTGGGAGGGCACGTGGCGGTGTTCTAAGACTACTTAATAATTACTCGTGTCATAGTACCCTTGGACGTTGAACAGGTAAAAGTACTTGTTACATTGACGCGTGCTCTTAGCTAGCTAGGATTGAGTATAAGAATATTAATGGAAATTTGGTCGCGGTCGCGCGGGGGTTACAAACCTGCAATTCTGAATAGTTGTAGGAAGTGATTCGAGAAAGTTGGCAGAGACATTCAAAGTCTTTAGCTTTGACAGACAGCCAATTGAGTTAGGGAGGGATTTCAGCTGATTTGAGTGCACATCAAACACAATCAGATTCAGCATTCTTGCTGTTAGAGATTCTGGTATGCTCTGCATGCCAAATTTATTAATTAATACAGGCTTACTAATTTTACATTAATTAATGCATATATGCAAGATTACGTACGTACGTACAATATATATATATATATGAGATCACGGCCGGCGATAATACTACGTACGTACTATTTGAGAAAGTGGCCGACCTGGAAAGGGATCGAAAAAGGAAAAAGGAAAAGAGAAAACAGTTCGAAATTGACATATACAGTAAGTCTAATCTGATTGTTTGCAGATGAAAAGTTTGTTACGTACGTACGGTAACTTGTTGAGAATTAATTAAGCAATTAACAAGTTGTTGATCTGGTGGATTAATTGATCGATCGATAGCCCTGAATAAAGTTATATATATATATATGTTGCTCAATTAAGCATCATCATCATGATTCAAATTTGGAAAGAGCTTACATGCATGCATCCTCCCACCACCACCACCACCACCACCACCAGGCCTAAGCCTAACCCTTATTTTTATAACAAAAAATATTCCAATTTCTCGCCATTGCAAATATATAGGAGTATGTTATATGTTATTGACACCCGGAAAAAAAAAAGAAAGAAAGAAAGAAAGAAAGAAAAGAAAATAGAACGAGTTGGGAAATAGAATTAATAGTTAGGAAATACCTGAAGATTGTTAGAGGAGAGGTCTAGTTTGCAAATAGTAGCAATATTGAGAGGAGAAGGGTTTGGCAAAGAATCCAAAGCCATCCCACTCATATCCATTATCTCCAGTCGCCTCTCCTCCCCTTCTTCCTCAGCTTCATTAATGGGCCCCCTTCTTCTCGATGGCCGCCTGCTCTTGATCACATCCATCCTCATTTGTTGTCGTTGCTGCTGCTGCTGTTGTTGTTCATCTATCATCATCATTTCTTTCAAACCTAATTAAAACAACTGGGATCTAGAGAGAGAGAGAGAGAGAGAGAGAGAGAGAGAGAGAGAGCGGATAGTAATTAACTACAAATAACTTGTGTGGTTTGGAAAGGATGAAGACCAAAATAAATGGTGTATAAATATATGTACTAGTGTCCAGTTTTAGTATTTGGAGATTGCAAGGACGTACGAAGAGGGTACAGTCCATGCGGACATGACATTTATGTATGGATGGGGAAACATTTATGTAGTAATTTAAGTACAAAGGCCGTATACCAGGATTGCGTATATATATATCCACGTTACCAACTCAGCAACTCTCCTTTCCTTTCATCAAGCTACTCAACACACTCACTGTCTCTCTCCACCTAAAGGAAGGCTGCCCACGATTCACTCTCACCTTTCCATTCCCCCACTACTTATGGGGGGCCTATACCCAAGTATGTGATCAACAGTCGCTTATATAAGTGGGGTGAGTTAATTATCCAAATGAAAAAATTGGGTGACCGTCAGCTAACTTGCTTAACCATAAACACGTGCATCAAAAGATTAATCTTGTTGACTTATATAGTAGCTGGTCATGAATCCTAATATACCATTTCATTTTTGCCTAGAATTCCCGATGTACGTGGGACTCTTATTTCATAAGGCACTAATATTGCACCTCCCCTGAGAAAACGAATCTGATCTTGTAGTTGATTTTTTAATTCTTATACCACGCGGCCACAATATATACCAACATTACAGTCACAAAATCAACACATTAATTACAAGTGATGATAACAAAAACTTCATTCATATCGGTCATTAACCCCGGCCCGGCCCGTCCTGCCACCCAATTGATCATGTCCATCGAATGCTCACTTGTAATCTACGGGAGTAACCCTTTTATAACTTATAACTACGTGCCCAATTAATTCTAGCTAATACATACCACAAACAGAGCATATAATATAGAATTTGGTACGTTGTATATGATTCATTTGTGCTTATTGATGACTTCCTCCCCATTGACTTAATTGGCAGGCATGCACATTAATTGGTAGACATTTTATCTGATAGGAACAATTCAACATTCTTAATCATTCCGTTTTGTTTAGTGCTAGACTAAGCCAATTTTAATTTTGCTAATGGAAGGAAGACTATATACATGATTTTGACCTCTTGAGCATATTATATGCTCAAGATATATAGCATTGGTGGCACATCAATGCCTATATATACCTTGTTTGTTAATACCCAAATGACCATAATATCGGGGAAATATTTGTTTATTTATATTTATAGGCATAAATGTATTCAGAATTGTCAAACGACTACACGGGATGTAATTGCATTGAACCGTTCCAAATACATCACATAAATCCCTCTCCTACAAAATGGAAAAATAAAAAAGTTCAAACAACTAATTGTTACAACATTTGTTACATAATCTCTTCCGTATTACCTTCACTCGGGCTCTCAATCATTACTCTCACAAATTCTAATGACTAATAGTATATGATGTCTTGAAAGACACTTTCACGTTCTCGCTCCCGCACATTATGGGATGCGGCTTATTAGGTTACCTTTGACTGTAGTGCTCAATATATAACGTAAGCAAGAAGCTGTATCCATTTTTGGGTGGTGCTGAGGTGTCGCGCGAGCAGTAAGATCCGTCCAAAATCTATATCATCAATTAAAGTAAAAGTAGTAGGTAGCTAGCTAGGAATCTTCCAAAGTTTCACCGTTAGCTAGAGCAGGATTTTATGTTAGTTTTAGTCGGGAAAGTTTCAAGGAGTATTACGTTGGGTTTCTCTTGGGATTTTCTCTGACAAAGTGTTTACAGAGCGATGTGTGAGCTGTCTTCCCTTGTCCGGGGTCTCTAAGCAAAAAGCTACTAGTATTCGATCTCTCTTTGCTTTCTCAGTCGGTGTTAGTTATTGCTGCATTTGCAACACACACACAAACACAGAGAGAGAGAGAGAGAGAGAGAGGATCTTGTTTACCATACGATCGAGTAGTATATATATGGCGGCTATGGAGTTCATGAGGCAGATGATAGCTGCTTTTCTAACGCTTTCAATGTTCGTGATGCTCGGAAACATGATCAAACGAGACCATTTTGATTCACTTCAAGTACTAAGTTTAATTTCCACTATCTTTATTTATATTTGAAATTATTTCATCTCTCTCTCTCTCTCTCTCTCTCTCTCTTTTTTTGGTTAAAATTAAAATCAAACCATGATAACGGTTTGGAATTGGAGTTATAATTGTTGCATATATATATCTGGCAGATGTTTGGGGAGTCTAGATCAGGGTAATTAATTAGCTGTACGTGTGTTTCGACTCATTTTCTTAGTATCGCATTCACATCTGACAAATGTGTACAAAACGTATATGTCAATCTGTGTTTTGCATTTGGCTCACAGTTCATTAATTTGCATTTGAGTTTGTATATGAACACAGAAACATGTGGAAGAAGAATTCGGTAATTAATACTCCCTCCGTCCCAAATTAATTGTCCAATCCGCAAAACGGAGTGCTAAAAATAATACAATTTTTTCAAGAAAAAATTCAAACTTTTTTCACAAATTAAAAATACTCATTGATATCTAGTAAGTTGTTGAAAAACTTTTGATTTTTTCTTGCAAAAATTGTATTATTTTTAACACTCCGTTTTGCGGATCGGACAATCAATTTGGGACGGAGGGAGTATTTGACATACAACCAAACATTAACCAAAATCAGGTTTTTACTTTTTTTTTCCATTTCCAAACAGTAACGTAACTTCGACGATGAGTCAGAGGCCGCATTACAGAATTATCTAAAAGGCGATGATTGTACCGATTGTATAGTTTTGGTTTTTGTTGCGTTCGCCGAAGCCACTGCTTAGGTTTGGATTAAAAAATCAAGCGACTTTTTTTTGTCTCTATTCAAATTTTTTTGTATTTGTTTGTTTTAAGACAAACTTTTTACCCCTATTAGTTCATCTCGACAAGAGAATCGAAAATGTAATTTTTTTTGTAATATTCAAAATAAATTCCAACAAGAGGAGCTCAAGGAATTGTTCAACAGTAGTTAACTTTTGTATAAGGAATGAGTCTTTTAATTCTAACTCATATTGAATCTATTTTCAACCCATGTAAATATGGGTTTACATGGGTTCAAACCATAACAACTCATTATATAATATGGGTGGATTGGCCTAGTTGGATTATAAGTGAACAGATTTGGATGGGTTTAAAAATATGAGTTGTGATTGCCACCTCTAGTTTTATGTAAAGCATTGCTGAAATGGGTAGAAAGGCCTTGCTAATATTCTTCCCGTACACTGACATATCCATTTTACTATACTACTAATACATGCATGTGACCGATACGATCGATCTGCAATTGATAAGCTTTACCTCTTGATGATGCTAGTGAGTTGTGATTAATTAGTCTTTGACAAGAAGTAACAATATATATAAATGGTTTCTCAATTTGGTTTATCAGATAAACCACCCAGCAACGTTAAATGTTCATTACAAAGCCATCAAAGTTTCAAAGCAAATTGTAGTTACAATTCCTGAGAGTGGTGGGGGTGGCGGTGTTGGTGCAACTAAAGGGCTTTGGAAAGAAGATGGAGAATCACTCAAACCTTGCTGGAACAATCCATCACCTAGTAAGTTCCTTGATAGATGCGAAGATGACTTCTATTATCTGCAAATTAATTTTCCGCACTTCTACGTGCAGAAACATCGAACCCAACACGAAACACTTATTACTCCACTAGCTAGGGGTGGGTCCTTTTGTCCGAAGTCCATGTCATGTGTCTGTACACTTATGGAGTACTAGTTGTTTTCGTAGCATGCTTGTGTGGAAAATGATTCGAACATAGATGTGCTCGTAACCTTCCAATACGTAAAGAGTGGGAGTCATATGCATTGGACGGCTCCAAACACGTGTATATGTGTAGAGAACTGTGTCTGATATCTATGCCCATAGCACTGCTCATATTTGTGTGTTTGGAATCCATTTGCAGAAGATGGAGAGCATTCAAAAGGCTTTATCCTAGTGTCATTGACTGATGGCCCTGAATATCATGTCTCGCAGGTATGTATGTCACCAAAATTCTTCCATCTTTTTTCGCGTTTTTTGTTGATAAAAAAATCTCCGAAAAGATTCCAGTTGTTTATGTTTAGGAGTTATTCCGGAGTAAAACAACAGGGAAACCCCGGCCCTTTAAGTGATTTTGTTGCACACTCACACTAGATATGCTAAATGGCCAACGGTTTTGACTGGAGAAATTCCTTGCGGCATAACATTTGAAAATCGAAGGAATTGCGTCTTAGTGTATCAAAGGAACATGTTCCTGCTTACAAAAAGTTTCATGTAACTTCTTGTCCAAAAGATCTTGGTATATACTCCCTCCGTCCCAAATTGATTGTCCGGTTCGCAAAACGGAGTGTTAAAAATAATACAATTTTTGCAAGAAAAAATCAAAAGTTTTTTAACAACTTACTAGATATCAATGCGAATTTTTAATTTGTGAAAAAAATTTGAATTTTTTCTTGAAAAAATTGCATTATTTTTAACGCTCCGTTTTGCGGACGGGACAATCAATTTGGGACGGAGGGAGTATATGGTAGAATCCTTTTATCTCAATGGAGTGAACGTAATTCACTAAAATTCACGCTATGCTAAACTTTTTGTCAGTTTATGTAGTGCGCGCTTCTCTACAAAGTCTCCTTTTCATTATGTGAAATTTCTTGTGATCTGTTTTCTCAGATTGCAAATGCAGTTGTGGTAGCTAGATATCTTGGAGCAACTCTTGTGCTCCCTCACATCAGAGGAACCATACCAGGTGAAATAAGGTATATATATATGTCCTCAACATTTCCCTACTTAATGTAGAACGCTTTGCATGCCTTTCTATAGATAAACTAATTCTCCTTCCTATATATATGGTTACATTGTCACTTTTGATACTTCAGGAACTTCGGAGGAATTTATGATGTGAAGAAATTTGTTAAAAGCTTGGATGGCATTATCAAAATAGCAAAGGATCAGCCCGATGAAGTATTGATCGGTAATGTGACCATAGCAGAAGTTCCTACCAGGGTTTCAGAAGCCTATATTGCTACAAACATCGAACCATTATTCAAGATGAATGGAAATTTGAGGCTAGAAACTAAGTTCCCTCCCTTATCTATGACAAATGAAAAGGAGTTTAACTACTTGGATTCTCTATCCTGTTTGGCAATGTTTGGGACTCTTGAGTTGCAACCAGCGTTGAAGGAAGTCATTGACTTAATGGTAGAAAGGCTAAGAGCTTTGAGCCACAGATCAGATGGGCAGTTTATAGCAGCAGACCTCAGGGTTGAGATGTTGGAAAAGAGTGAATGTCAAGAAAGTGGAGATAGTGGAACAAAATGGTGTTACAATGCCAAGGCGATTGGGGATTTTCTTTGGAAGATTGGTTTCCACAGGAACACCACAATCTATTTGACTCAGTCTAAATGGCATAGTATGCTTGACCCGTTGAGAAATTTCTACCCCAAAACATATACCAAGGTAAGCCCTTTCGTCTATATTGAACTACTAGGGTAAGAATACACTTTTTTCTTATAGTGCGCTACGCCGTCCGTTTTCTTTCCAGTCCAAATGGTTAAAAAATGAACAGTTTTTTTATTATTAACAGAAAATTAATAACATGAACACATGCATGGTCCTAAGTATGTCACTTTGGTCCCCCAAAGTTCCATTTTCCTTCTAAACCTAACGGGGAGAAGGAAACAATGAGGCTGCAGCAAAATTAAATCGAACGAACCAGAACTTGACCGAAGGAATGAGGGAATTCTACCAAGGAATTGAAAAACTCACGAAATTGGAACTCGAGGACCAAAAGTGATTTAACGGTATGTATTTTCATGGACTTGACTCTCTTTACGAAATTGGAATAGGATGACATAATGCCAGCAGACAAAAAGGCAAAGTTCCTCCATGCAAGTGGTCCAGAATTCACAAAGATCATCGACTTCCACATATGTACTCAGAGTGATGTGTTCCTGCCTGCCATTTCTGGCCAGTTTTACACAAAAGTGGTGGGAAGGAGAATCGCTTCTGGCAAAAGTCAGATTCTAGTACCTACCAAATCAACTTATTCATCATCTCCTGGAGCTTACATTTCCCCTTACATATCTAGAAAGAGCCATTCGGCTTATTCATGCTTCTGCTAACACTAGCCTTAGGAAAGAAAGCACTTCGGAGAAAGCAAAAGTCATGCCTGTATCAAAATGTCTAAGTATCAGTCATAATTGTAAATCTGTCCATGTTTATATCAATTACTTCATATGTTTAGTGTAGTAACCAGTTGTACTCCTAATAATACAACGCCAATTGTTCATGTTCATGCTACCACATATTAATGCTTTGTTCGTGTTTGCTGCTTCTCAGCATTCAATGCTAAGATAAGATGACCTATCTTGTTCACCAGCCATTGGGACATCACAATGCCAACAATTTGCTGGAAATCCTCTCCTAAACATGGTCGGCTCAAGTGCTCAACCCAGATACAAATGAGCAGGAAATTGAAATAAAACATTAGACAATTAATTTTACTGGTTACCAAACCATTTAATTGAACTAAGAAAAATGTTCTTTTACTGTATTTGATAACACATAATTTCCCCTCATTCAACAAATTCAATCTCCAAATATAGCATTAGAATTAAATTAAGCTTAATAGGGGAGTTCCAACTCCCCAAACTGCAAAAACATGTACGCCAGTCCACAGACCTATGCATGGCAATTACTTTCTGAGAATCACAACTGCATTTTATAGTCGCTTTAAACCAGGGAGCAAGATGGAACGTCATATTCTTTACCACGCAAAACCTTGAAAAACGACTGATCCAAACAGCCAAGAAAAAAAGGCTCGACACAGATGCTCTTTCTACATTTGTACAGAAACTAGGAGTAAATAAGTGCAAGAGAAAGAAGCATCATGATATACTATCATCGATGCTGTGGTTTTTTACATGTGTACACTCATCGTTAATTATCTAAAGGCTGGCAGAAAATGATGAGTGCCCCTACATACCAGTACTATTTTCTCTCAACACCATCCTCGTGCCTACTGTTGGTTGCACCTAGAAGGAAGTAATCAAAAAAATTAATTAGGAAACCAAATAAAATTTTCATACCCATGCCATTGATAAAGGCAAATTTTACCTCGTGAAGTTCTTCGTCCAGGCCATATTCTCGACCATATTCTCGTGAAGTATTCATGTAAAGGTGTCTTGGGGACAGGAATCAACTTCCCAACTATTGCAAGCGGCCAACTGGTTCAAGAAAAAGTTGGGAGTGAAAAATAGTTACAGTAATTCATGTAACCAACTCCCTCATATTACAATGCATTTAGCATAGAATGAGTAAATTGAAACTCCCATATGTATATGATGTATATAGCAGTATGCACGAGCTGGTGGTGGTAGTTAAGAGCCAATAACCTTATTTCCGCCAAATATTATGTTGGATGCCATAATGAAACACTACTATTGAGATGCCTTTGCATGGTTTGGTTTGGTTAGGAATTTAGCAAAGGGAAACTGAACTGGAGTGAAAATTTAGAAGGATTTTCCCATTTTAATTCATCTCGTACAAAAGAATCAGGTTAACCCAGCACATTCCCTTTCTCCTTAATACTTCCGCCATCCAATGTGAGCCTAGGGTTAGGCATTCAATTCATTAAGGTCAGGTTCCTACACAAACTGACTGATTGATGGGAAATCAGAGAGAGCAAAGGAAGAGGCAGTCCTTCAACGTTATAACCATAAATAATGCAGCTCATACATTTTCCTACATGTGTGTGTGTGTGTGTGAATTCATTTCTACTCAATGACACCTAACCAAAATAAACTGACCTGACAATGCCAATAGCGATGGAAACAAGCCACAGTTTCCAGCTGAGCCTAACCGTACCAGCAAACTTTCCAAGGAACATGACTATGATGACCTGGGAAGATTAAGTAAATATCCAAGTGAGATACATACATACATAACATACATGTATATATATGTGCATGCGAGAGAGAGAGAGAGAGACCTGAAGCAAAATAGTTAAGCCCACTATTCCCATGAAGAGGTAGTTCTTTGTCACCCCTTTGAATATATTAATTTCCTCAGGTTTCCGAGCATTAAATTCGTTGAAAATCTGCAATGGTTAAATATGAAGGTACAAAGAAACTGATACTATGCAAATATTCAACCTAGACCAGATTAACAATATGCCCCTCATACTTGGTGATAGGCGCCACTCTTGAAGAGTGGCTGGCTCTCAGAAAAGAACACATGATTATCATTAAGAAAGTCTCCCTAACGTTTAGCTTGTAACATCCACACAACATAATTGCTTGAAGTAGCAAGTGACGCAAAATATACCTCTTCTATTTTTCAGGCAGTCAAAACTAAAAGGGGCTAACTTAATAGAAGTGTCCATGAGAGATATGATATAGAACAGACAAAGATACCACAACATACTATGCACGTACTCAAGTGCTCCACATGCAAATGCCCACGTACTAAGCAATCCATTTATCTCTTTTAATTTAAGGGAATAGGCTTACTTGACAAAAGACAAATGCATTGAATATTAATGTATTCTTCACTTTGGTAGCACCATTACTGTCATGATGCTCCAGATGTAGGATCTCTCTGCCTTTAAAATTGAGGATAAGCAGAACAGTCACTTGATAAAAAGCCTGTAGTTTTTTAACAAGAAACATTTATTAATATTTCTGAACCAATTGGACAAGAAGCGAACCAAAAGACATGTCTTTTTGAAAACTATAACTTTTCGATATGATAAAACAGCTTAAACGTGGCAACTAAAAGGAAACAACAAATACCTGCACTAACAAGTTTCTCCACATGATATTGGTTATAAGCGGCTCCCTGAGAAAGAGCAGAAACAGTAATTAGTGCAGGAAAACATACACAACGCAAAAAAAGGGCGATGAAGAAAAGTAGAAAACACGTGAAATGGCAATTCATCCGACCATATAAAGCCAACACTGCAACTGGAATGGCAGACTTTTTTTGATATGCTGATCTTCAATTAATTATTTGCTTTGAGTGTACCAAAAAGAGGAGTTAACAGATATTGGGTCTGAAAACAAATGATTTTAAAGAAGCAAATTATGTGATGAGTAAGTAAAGGTCAAATTCCATGGAGACCCCTCCCTCAAACTAATGTTAAAAATCGCCCATACAGACCCCCTCAACTATAACCATTAACCAATCAGCACCCTTTTGTCAAAATTTTGACTGTTAAGATGAAGGGGTGACAATTTTTACAGATGAGGGGGGGCGATTTTTCAGGGGTAGAATTGTCATTTTCCAACTCCGCCTGGTTCGTGCTTAGAGTCATATCTTTATTTCCCAGCCGGTCCCAAGCCCGGATAAAGGAGGAGGGTTGTGCGTTAGGTAGCTGACAGCCAGCACGTAAAAAACCCGTTAGATCTTTTATGACATGAATCCAAATATGATTACGAGACATGCTAGGGCGTTCCCTTTAAGCGACGCGTTGTGCCTGCCTTCGGGTGCTTCGAAAAATGAGCAAGGGGCTCCACGCCGGCGCCCGGGTGTGGTGATAAGTGAGCAAGGGTTCCCGCGCGTGCCTGGACGAGCGCGGGTAAAGAAGCTAGCCCAGGACTATAGGATTCGTTTAGCAACTTGGAATATAGGGACTTTAACGGGTAAGACTAGGGAGCTAGTCGACACCATGCTTAGGAGGAGGATTAGTATAGCTTGCCTCCAGGAGACTAAGTGGGTAGGGGAAAAAGCTAGGGAGATAGAGGACACAGGTTATAAGCTTTACTATACGGGTAAGGATAGACATAGAAATGGGGTAGGTATCGTAGTAGATAAACACCTGAAAGAGTTGGTAGTTACGGTGACGAGAAAAGGAGATCGGATTATTTTAGTTAAGCTTGTAATTGGAGAGAGTATAGTGAATATTATTAGTGCGTATGCACCCCAAGTAGGCTTGGATGATCTTATTAAAGAGCAATTTTGGGAGCAAATGGATGACGTGGTTCAAGGGATACCTTTTGGGGAGAAACTATTCATAGGAGGGTTCAGTTGGTAGTTACGGTGACGAGAAAAGGAGATCGGATTATTTTAGTTAAGCTTGTAATTGGAGAGAGTATAGTGAATATTATTAGTGCGTATGCACCCCAAGTAGGCTTGGATGATCTTATTAAAGAGCAATTTTGGGAGCAAATGGATGACGTGGTTCAAGGGATACCTTTTGGGGAGAAACTATTCATAGGAGG
>BPLS01000717.1:172185-239190 GCA_019656275.1 Rhododendron kiyosumense
CGATTTCAATGGTCACGTTGGAGTGCATAAGCAAGGGTATGAGAAGGTGCACGGTGGCTTTGGATTTGGTGACCTTAACGAAGGTGGTAGGAGGATTTTAGATTTCGCGGTAGCTTTTGACCTCATAGTTGGGAATACGCTCTATAGGAAGCGAGAGGAGCATTTAATTACCTTTAAGAGTGGAGCCAATAGAAGCCAAATCGATTATTTTCTTGCTAGAGGTGTAGACCGCTTGACATGTAAGGATTGTAAGGTTATTCCTGGAGAGTGTTTAGTGGCACAACATAGACTTTTGGTGTTAGATGTTCGTCTCAAGGGGAATAATAGGAGGAGAAAGGAAATTAGATGCCCACGGACTAAATGGTGGGGCCTAAGAGGGGAGAAACTAGAGGTATTCAAGGAAAGAATGTCTCAAGAAGTACGGTGGGGAGTGGAAGGCGATAGTGACAATATGTGGAATACGATAGCGGACGGTATTAGAAGAATATCGAAAGAAGTTCTTGGCGAGTCGAAGGGAAAAGGTCCAATTTCTAAGGAGACATGGTGGTGGAATGACGAGGTTCAAATCATGGTAAAAACAAAGAAGGAGTGCTTTAAAAAGTGGCAAAGGGACCGGAGTGAGGAAAATTTTCAGGGTTATAAGCAAGCTAATAAGGAAGCTAAGAAAGCCGTTAGGGATGCTAAGTTGAAAGCCTATGAGAATTTCTACGCTAGACTCGATGGCAAAGATGGAGAAAAGATTATTTATAAACTTGCTAAGATACGAGAAAGGAAAGCTAGAGACATTTCTCAAGTTAAGTGTATAAAAGATATTGATTCAGTGGTGTTGGTGAAAGACGAGGCGATCAAGGATAGATGGAAGTCGTATTTCGATAAATTGTTAAACGAGAAACATGAAGGAGGCTTTGGTGGGGAGGAGGCGTATGTACCTGGGGAGAACGTAGAATATGAGTTTTATCGGAGAATACAAAAATTCGAAGTGGTTAAAGCTTTGAAAAGGATGAAACTGGGTAAAGCCCTTGGACCAGATGGTATCCCTATTGAAGTGTGGAAAAGTCTAGGTGACTTGGGGGTGACTTGGTTGACGAAGTTGTTCAACAAGATTATTATGACTAGGAAGATGCCCAACGAATGGAGAAGGAGCACCTTAGTACCTATATATAAGAATAAAGGGGATATTCAAAGCTGCAACAACTATAGAGGTATTAAATTGATGAGCCATACGATGAAGTTGTGGGAAAAAGTTATTGAGTATCGCCTGAGGATGGTGACTACGGTGTCAGAGAAACAGTTTGGGTTCATGCCAGGAAGATCCACCATGGAAGCTATCTACCTATTAAGGAGATTGGTAGAAAAATACAGAGCAAAGAAGAAGAATCTCCATATGGTTTTCATAGACTTAGAAAAAGCTTATGATAGAGTGCCTAGGGATATCATATGGTGGGTTTTGGAGAGAAAAGGAGTGACCAAAGGGTATATCGAGGTGATTAGAGACATGTATGAAGGTGCTGTCACTACCATTAGATCCCCAGTAGGGGAAACGAGTGAATTTCCAATCACCGTAGGATTGCATCAAGGGTCAGCCCTGAGCCCATACCTCTTTGCCTTAGTTATGGATGAATTGACTAGACAATTTCAAGAGGATATTCCATGGTGTATGATGTTTGCAGACGACATTGTCCTCGTAGATGAAACTGCTAGAGGTGTTAATACAAAACTAGAAATTTGGAGGGAAGCATTAGAGTCAAAGGGTTTTCGGATAAGTAGGAGTAAAACGGAGTATATGGTGTGCAAGTTTAGTGGTACCAGTAGTGCGCTTGAGGAAAGTGTGACGATCCAAGACCAGGAGATATCAAAGAGTGATCATTTTAGATATTTGGGCTCAATTATTAGTAGCAATGGAGAGATTACGGATGATGTGTCCCATAGGATCCAAGTGGGGTGGCTCAAGTGGAGAAGCGCTACTGACGTACTATGTGATAAGAGGGTACCCACAAAATTGAAGGGAAAATTTTATAGAACGGCCATAAGACCAGCGATACTTTATGGGACAGAATGTTGGCCTATTAAGAAACAACATGTGAGCAAAATTAGTGTAGCGGAAATGAGAATGCTGAGGTGGATGTGTGGTAAGACTAGACGAGATATGATTAGAAATGAAACAATTCGTGAGATGGTAGGTGTAGCACCTATAGAGGAGAAGTTGAGGGAAAATAGGCTAAGGTGGTTTGGGCATATCTACCGTAGACCAGAAGATGCAGTAGTTAAGAGAGTGGATAGGATAGCTCTAGGTAGCAATGTTACGGGGAGGGGTAGACCTAAATTGACATTAGATACTGTAGTGCGCAAAGATATGAGTCTAATAGGTCTATGTGAACAAGTGGCTCTTGACAGAGCTCAATGGAGGAAACGGATTCATGTAGCCGACCCCAAGTGATTGGGACATAAGGCTCGGTTTGGTTTGGTTTGGTTTGGTTAGAATTGTCATTTTCCCCCGTTCTCTTAACAAAGTTAGCCAAATTTTTTTATTTCATATAGTTGAGGGGATTTGTATGGGCAGTTTTTATGTCGGGGTCTCCGTGGAATTTTGCTGTAAGTAAATTGGGAAAACTGTGATCAAGAATCAGTGATTTGGGGCAAAAAAGATACGATACTATTTCAAAACAGTATCACACCTTTGCTAGTTAATTCTCACCAAACGTAAATACTTACCTTTAAAAGGTGCAAACAACTCTTATGCAAGAGTCTGCTTTTTTTTGACCTGCTTCATCAATCTAGTTTCGAGAAGAACGTACAAACTAGACCAAACCTATTTCAACTGCTAACGCAATATCATGTATTTGCAATACAAATTCTTTTCCAACTTGACCTTTCTTCATCAACTTGTACTTATTTTTTTCTAACACCCATCGTCTGCTATTCTATAAACCACACCATGCAATCTGCCATGTATCTGAACTTGCTTACGAACACATCCAAAGGGGTAATGTGGACAGACATTCCCAAACAAATAATATTTGCCCAGCTCTGCATTGCCAGGAACTAAACCAAGCTGACATGATAAGATAACAAAATTCAACGTGCATGCCATTTGCATCTTCACAGTTTCCCTTATTTTAAAAGGTCTACCTTCGACCAACGGGAGGCCTATGCATAAGTTCATCAGTTGGCGGTTCAGTGGCCAGTGCAAGAGCTCCAAGAGTATCCATGATTAGATTAACCCAAAGCAGCTGTAGAATGGAACACAGAAGGACAAAAGTACATCAGCCCACAAAGACACAATCGAGAGAGAGAGAGGGGGAGAGAACCTGCACTGCATTTAGTGGGACATCTCCAGAAGAAACTGCAGAGAGAGAGAGGGAGAGAAAACCTGCACTGCATTTAGTGGAACATCTCCAGAAGAAACTGCAGCCACAACATTAATTACAAGAGCTGCAACATTGACGGTGAGCTGAAACTGGATAAATTTCTGAATATTTGCATAAACAGACCTGCCCCACCGAACTACCTGCATTGGGCAGTTTGTTTTGTTAATGATCCATATTTCTATTTCTAATTTACAAGAGCTATATAATAATATTCTTCTTTGCAGGATTTATATAGCTGACCCAATTGATTGGGACACAAGGCTTGGTTTGGTTTAGGACTTACAAGTGTTGTGCCTGTGCATCATACATATAATTGGATTATGCTGGAAACTTTTGCGGCTTCGTCCATTTTTTGTTTTGAATTCTGGTTATAGTGCAGTTTATATTGTCCCATACCAATTTGATGCTACAACAATCAATACCACAAAAAGCCGAATTAAGCACACAAAAACCTAAGAAAAACAACTCTTTTTGTAGAAGTATCCCAAAAAAGGTAGAAACGTGGGGCGATCGGTGAAAACAGAAAACATAACAGTTTAAACTTTTAAGAAGTGTGGTGCTGTAATGGGCTTAAAAATTCTTAGTTTGTTTTGTTGATTTTTTTTTGGCTGCCTTTAAATGGCCAACACCTAACGTGCATAAGAGTACGCAAATCCGTTATGAATTTCCAGTTGTGTTAGGAGATGGGGTAGTTAGAAGATGGGTTTGAGTTCTTTACTCAAGGAAGTAACTCAATAGAAATCATAGAGTCACGTTCTGAATGTACTGTAACACCTTGACCCAGTTATTTAAATAGGGGTCAATCGCTTCACATTCTAGCAAAGTACTGTCAGCCATTGCGCAGGAGTACGCTAAATATTAGTCCTTGAAAAATAGATTAAAATGTAAAACTAAATGATATCATATCATAAACCAAATAGAATCTTAGGTTCCAATCAATTGGGGTCGGCTACATGAATCCGTTTCCTATCATAAACAACTTATACAATGAAGCTTGCATCTATGTTGCACTGAATATATGGAACTGCAGGGATGTTCTTGGTTAGCAGTTTGTTTTCATTCCACATTCAAGAGAAAAATGGTACTCCTGTGTTAACAGAAGAAGGTGTTATTAATAGGTTCTTAACAGAAAAGAAGAAGAGAAATCAAGCCTCCAACAATAATCAGATTGTGCTTGCAATAATCAATAACAAACCTTCACAACTGAGGAAAAATTGTCGTCCAAGATAATGATATCCGAGCTTTCTTTTGCTACTTCTGTTCCTTGGATACCCATAGCAAGACCAATGTCAGCCTACATTACAAGTAATTACCAAAAAAATGTGAACCTTAAAATCTTGATTTCAACAGAAAATTAATGCCATTTTGGAATAAACAAATGGAATTGGACACAAAAATGAAGCTAGAATAAACGAACAACAGCTGTCATCAACCAGGTCAATGCACATATCAGGAGACCCGCAAAACATCCACCACTTGGGTGTTCCACAAGAGAAACCTTAGATATAAAAAATGTAACTTTTGTTGGCGACTCATGAAACCTAACTCAAGCAGACCCCATTTCACTCAATCTCAAGCACCGGCAGATAATTCTGTCATGTCGTTGGTGCATTTCATTGGTTCAATGTAGGAGAGACAAACGTGGAATACATCAACAATAAAAAGCTAAGTACCAAGATAACCACTACCATGAATAAATATCCGGAGACTGTCATACCTCATGCAGTGCAGGAGCATCATTAGTGCCATCTCCAGTTACTGCAACAACATGCCCGCCCTTTCTCAATGCTTGCACAAGCAGCAGCTTGTCGTTAGGAGAAGACCTTCCCATAACCTATATATCAAAATAATTTTATTTCTATTCGAGCCAAAATTAGAGGATTATCACTTCATTTACAAGGTGGAAGTTGATTGTTCAATCATACCGATATCTTATCAGCAATTTCTTGTCTTTGAACTTCGGACAAAGCACGAAATACCTTCCCTTCAATGAGATTTGGCTCAGTAGCATCTGCATCTGACCCTAGAATACCACATTCTAAAGCTATTGCTCTAGCCGTTTGGAGGTTGTCACCAGTGACCATACGTACCTAATCAAGTGAAACTTTACATTCAGCCAACTAAGGCGGATAATAAGATAGACCTCGATGAGATCTTCTGTGCAATTTTATGTTCAGCAAACGTTACATTAAAAATAATGTACTTACTGAAATATATTTTTTGTGCAATATGGATTTTATTTGATAGATCTCGATGAGATTTTTTTAATGGTGCAACAAATATCAAAAAATTAATTTAGAAAATACATTAGTTTTAAGTTCGAAAATTGTATGTAGTTTCGTAGAGGACTAACTTTATGGGACGGAGGGAGTATAAAAGACTACAAAAGTATTGTACTTACTCATCACACATTCAGAATGAAAAAAAGAAAATACAAATAAAAACCTCTAAACCCCAACCAAGAAAAAAGGTGGTGGAAGAAGTTACCTTCTCAACGCGTTCTAACGAGTTATGTACGAATGGTCAAAGAGACGAATACTCGCATAAAGCATCTGATCAGATGATTGACGATAAATGTCTTTTTACAAAAATCCCAACCTTAAAAGACCATCATTCATCCATCACGCAAGAACCATTTAAACAGTACATATTTTATTTGGTCAAGTAGTACCCTGTAATATTATAGGAACCAACCTCCTACAAATATAAAGCAAGTCTATAGGATCACATTTAAATGAATTTGGAACTTAGTTACTGCCATCATACTCCTCCAAAAATGTCAAATAGTTATTATCTGCTCAAAGCTCAATGAAAACCAATCATTGAAAACCTAGGAAATGCAAAGCTCAGGAAATAAAAATTAAAAGAAGGGGGGAAATCCCATATGATGCCAAATGCTTCATCATATCATACTATTTCCTTTTTAAGTTTTCCATAGGGTAAGATTGCATTGGCAACACCAATGCTAGAAAGACAACTCATACCTCCCATATTTGAATATCTTGCAAAGCAGATAATTTTCAAAACCAACAAAATATGAGGTCAAATGAAGATTTAGCACCAAACAGACCCAAAAAACATGAGAATAAAGCCCGTCCCTTCAATCCATCTTCGTTGGAAAAGAAGAAACACGTAAACAATGACAGGCCACTCATCATGGTGATCAGCACCAACACAATAACTTAGGCAAGCAAAAGCTAGAGTGCCGGCATTGCAGAAAGAACCACACAAGCACCAAAACTATTGGACCTCCAGACATACGTAAAAAACCAAAAAAGTTTGGTCCATAGCTTAGAAACTTTACCGCCTATACCAAAACCTTAAACCCAGTGAAGAAATCTAGTTTTAGCACATGATAACCACAACTGATGTATTATAAAGCAAAATGCAGGAGATATTTCAACTCCATTTCTCTTAAGATAGGTTAATAAGTACCTTAACACCAGCTTTTGTGCATAACCGAACTGCATCCTTCACACTTGGACGACAAGGATCCTACGTCACAAGATACAGATACGCTAGCATGAGAGTTGAAAGTTTATCCGGACAGCATTACAAAGAAAATTGAAGAACGGCTCAGAAAGTATCATAGAAGTACTAAATCATCAAACAATACCATAAAGAAACACTGGAACAAGAACAATGTGATTACACCAACGTAAACAGTGAAGAGCAGTTAAATGTGCAGACATCCAAGCAAAGAGGAAATCTAAGTTTATAATATCTCATATGATCTTCCAAGATAATATCTCATATGATCTTTCCAAGTTTTGTTTGACTCAAAATTGTACAATTCTGAAACAAAAATAGAGCAAGGCATGGTGTCGCAGAAAGGACACCAATACACAACAGTGACAACACAATAAGAGTACCATGCAATCCCAATTTATAGGGGTATGGGCAGGGAAGGACTGGAGAGCAACTGCTCTCAGAAAGTTTTGCAACTGAAATAGCAGTAAAAAGGTTGTAGCAAAGGCACATACAAGAAAAAGGTTGGGAGTTCCCACCAAAGCGTCTATGCAATACGTATTTAAGAACACAAGTGTACTTCAATTTGCCAGACATTTCTTTTGCTTATTGCAAATATGCACATTAAAATCTGAAAAAAGACTGGAGATTTAATTAAACTGTGAACGTCACTACATCAAATTATAATAGCGCTTAACCACTACGTCCCACCAGATTCAATCTTGTAGGTTTTCTTTTGTTGCTTTGGAGTTGGGAATAATAGGTTGAGAGGTTCCACTCCAATTACGAGCAAGGTTCTTTCTCGATAGGAAGGAGGTTCTCAACATATTTCCTATTGAAGTAGAGGAGAAAAGCTAATAACACGAATAAGATAAGATAGAAAACAACTAAACTTCAAATTAGAATCCAAGCACGAAGCATCTATGATAGGAAACGCCCCAACTTTTCAAAAATTGCATTCTGACCATCTAACATATATCCTCAGCATGTTCCTACGTGTCTTCAACTACTAAATTTAACAAAAAAAAAAAATTTACCCATTTGAATGTGTTCAACACATGTTCTTATTAGATAATCAAGCATCATTATGTCATAGGTTTTTTTTTCGGGTCATACTACATAGTAAAAGGGAAAATAAATTGTATCTCATAAACAAATTAAAAGAAGAAAGTAAAGATAAAGAGTGTTTGGCAATCTTCAATTGCAAGCCCTTCTGAAATACTATGTTGAATATAGCTCAATCATAAAAGTTACAAGCAATTTTCATTCAGTTGAAGGATCCAACCATATTCAGCAAAGAAATAGATGCAGTAAAGTACAGATACCCATTCTAAGTAATAGGGGACGTAATTATACCTTCAAGCCAACAATAGCTAGCAATACAAGCTCATCATCAGGTATTTCCCAATGAGCTAGTTCCTCGTCAGTGGTTGGCACATTTTCCATTCCACAAGATCTATAAGCAATTGCAACACAACGCAAACTTCTACCAGCCATATCATCAATAGCACTTTTAAATAGTGTCACCTGCAGACAGAACACGTTCCACAAAATCAAATTTAGGCAGTTCTTGAACACTTGATAATTAACAACTTTATCATTCTATTTTTTGAACAGATATCTAAAATCGGGAAAGATCCTTCAATGATTGTCATATTTCAGTACACTACCATAGCCCAATTTCAATAGAGAGCACAAAATGTTAGGGAAACAATAACAAAACGACAATGATGAGAAGTTAATGATTTTTACAAAAGACTTTTCAAATTCATTTAAATTGTTTTGATTTCAAATTCATTTAAACTGTTTTGACTCCAAGAAACAACTCAAACCTCTTCACCATTCACTCTCAACTGTACTAATCTGAAAAGCAGAAAACTATCTCAAACCTTATCTTCACCCATTGGAACAACTTGATCATTGGTATCAATGTATCTGGTACAAGAAGCCAAGACTAATTCAGCCGCACCTTTCCAATGTATATGAACTTCGGAATCAGGCTGCAAAAGTAAAAGTTACTTCAGAACTGTACAAGGATAGCATTCTACTACTACTCGAAAAGCAGACTATAATCCCTTCTCAAAAAAAGAAAAAAAAAAATGAAAGGATTATTCCCAAGAAACAACCAAAGCACCCATCCTACATAATCATTCAGTGAAGCCTTCAATATATATAACATCAAAAAAATAGAAAAAGACATCACTAGATCAATATGTCTGGCATTTCTATAGGCTACTTTTAAACCAGGTGAAAATGTGTACAGCCCCAAAGTTAAATAGGCAGATGCTTGTCTAATGGTTCACAATTTGAGAATATCTTATTGCATAAACCCAATTTTTCGCCAGAATTTTAAAGTTCAAAAATATAGCAGCCCAGAAAGAAAGGTATAAATGGCTTCCCAGTGTTTTTAAAGTGTACATTATAAAGTGCCTGGAAGTACTACCTATAAAGGGATTTTTTGTTTTATCTAATACTTTTTCGTTTACATCATAAAAGTGCCTGGAAGGGGATAGCCGGATAGGTATTGTCAATCAAGGGATTTAGTGTTTTCTTCAAACTTCACGTGTCCTCTCAGCACAAACTATTACTGCATAGAGCACATATGCCATTTAAACTGTCCAAATCA
Organism: Rhododendron kiyosumense; assembly: GCA_019656275.1. Taxonomy (NCBI): domain Eukaryota; kingdom Viridiplantae; phylum Streptophyta; class Magnoliopsida; order Ericales; family Ericaceae; genus Rhododendron; species Rhododendron kiyosumense. Next base: position 181,648 of record BPLS01000717.1, read on the forward strand.
GTTCTAAGGAAAGGAATTCTGTTCTCCAATCATGATCACCTACGGTTAGAGGCATTTACAGATGCCAACTTGGCTGGTTCTGGGGATGATAGATGCTCTACTTCTGGCTATTGTACTTTCCTCGGGAGCAATTTGATTATTTGGCGAAGTAAGAAGCAATCTGTGGTCACCAGGTCTAGTGCAGAAACTAAATATAGAGCTATGGCACATGGTGTTTGTGAGCTCTCATGGCTCAAAACCTTATTACGTGATTTGAGAATTTCTGATAATGGTTCTGTGAAACTCTACTGCAATAATAAAACTGCCATTAATATTGCTCATAATCCTATTCAGCATGACAGAACGAAGCATATAGAGATTGACAGACACTTCATCAAGGAGAAGCAGAACGAGGGTTCGATATGTATGCCGTTTGTGAGATCTAAAGATCAATCAGCTGACTTATTCACAAAAGGGCTTGGTAGCAAGAGTCTTCACCCTATCGTGTTCAAGTTGGGCTTAATAGATATCTTCGCACCAACTTGAGGGGGAGTGTTAGGTTACGGGTGTATTTGTAATTAGTGTATTATTTGTTCTATTGTGTAACTAGTTTCATTCTCTAGAACCATAGTGCAATTAGTTTATTGTGCTGCATACATATCTCAAGTTAATGAGAAAATAACCCTAATTTTTGGGTTCCCATTCCACGTCTCTCTCTTCCTTTACAGCTTCAGAGATCTTCAAATTGTCCCACGAGTGCTTCCGCTTCTTTCGATGAAGTCCATGGGATGAGTGTAGAAAGAAGTGTTGACTTGGCCCCAATGTACCACAAACTTGAACATCTTGCAATTGAGGCACCCCATGAGGCAACACTTGGAAGCAACCCTCGACCTTTATTTCAATCAACTCTTCATCAAATAGAGGAGCTTTCATATCATTCCCATACTCTTCAAGTTGAGTGTCCCAGTGATTTAAAAAGCTCGCGCGCTAAAGCGCAAGGCGCAGCGTAGCGCATGTTCTGCGCTTCAAAAAAGGGCGCTATAGCAGAAAACAGAAAGGCGCAGAAAATGCGCCGAGGCGCACGCTATGGCGCAAGGCGCCGAGGCGCACGCCTTTTGTCTGTGAATCAAAAATTGATCCGATGGTCCAGATTCTGCAGAAAACACATGCGATGCACTGAATAATATTTGCTTTTAAGTCTAATTTCTACCCTAATCGGCTGATCGATCAAAGTATCATACCCGATTGAAACCCAGCAGCAGCCGAACAGCTCCAGTGACAGGCGATCGACGATCGATCGAGAGAGCAGCTTCAGGTTTCAGTTTCACTCTTCAGCGAGGTAAACTCTTCCTCCTCCTCCTCCTCCTCCTCTGGTTCTTCTTCTTTCTTCTTTCTTCTGCCTTCTTTTTTCTTTTCTTTTGAGGACAGACGACTCCAGAGTCCAGACGCCTCTTTCTTTTTTTCTTTTTCCTCTTCTGGTTCTTCTTCTCTCTTCTTCCTTCTTTTTTATTTTCTTTTGACACCACTCCAGAGTCCAGAGACTCCAGACGACACCTGTCTGTTTCTTTTGTTTCTTTTTTTTTTTTTTTTTTAAACTCCTGGGCAATTTTTTTTCTTGGAGGAGGACCAAGTGAGTTCCAAACTCACAAAAGGGTAGAGATGAGTTTGGCATGCAAAAAACAGAGCCGCATTACCAGTTTTTTTTTTTTTTTCCCCTCTCTCTCTCCCCATTTGAGTCCATCTATTTTTTCATTAATTACTTATTGCCTCCTGCTGGCTCCTGGGCTGTTCCGGCTGTTAGATTTTGTTTTTTTTTTTTTTTTTTTCCAGTAGCTATATGTGTTTATGGTATTATTTGTACTTGTTAATTGTAGATGACATCTGAAAATTCTAGTAAAAAGGACCCTGGTTGGAAGTATTGCGAAAAGATTGATCCACACAATAATACCAAGTTGAAATGTATATTTTGTAACGAAGTGAAAAATGGGGGTGTGTCAAGAATCAAGCAACACCTTGCAGGAGGAGCTAAAAGAAATACGGCGGCATGTCGCCGATGCCCACCTGAGGTTAGAGAGGAGATGAGGGAGTTTATACGTAAAAGGGATGAAGCAAAGAGTCAAATTAAGTCTATACCAGATTTTGATGATGCAATGAATGATGATGATTATGACCTGGACCTGGACGATGATATTGTTGAATTCAATCCTCGTTCTAAGAAATCTTCTACTCACGGAAGTACAACCTCCGCATCTATTCATTCTAAGCCTAAGAAACCAAGAAACATAGGGCCTCTCGACACTTACTACACTCCTGAGCCAGAGGTGGTAGTGGAAAATAGAAAAGCCAAGGGCAAACAGCCAAAAATTGATGAGAATGAACCATATAAGAAAATATTGAAAGACCGGGCTCATCAGGCTATTGCAAGGTGGATATATGATTGTGGGATACCTCTAAATGTTGTGAACAATGAAAGTTTTGCGCCAATGATAGAGGCTATTGGGCAATACGGTCCGGGTTTGCCCCCACCAACTTATCATCAAGTGCGAGTCCCTCTTCTAAAAAAAGAGGTAGAACATGTTAACAAGTTGATGGAGGAGCACAAAAAAGACCAAAAACAATATGGGTGTACGCTAATGAGCGATGGGTGGACTGATAGGAAAAATAGAACATTGATGAATCTTTTGGTGAATTCTCCGAGGGGGACCATGTTTCATGTTTCTAAAATCTATGGATGCGTCTGGAATTGTAAAGGATGCAGAAATGATATATGAATTGCTTGATGGGTGGGTGGAGCATATTGGAGAAGCAAACGTGGTTAAAGTTGTTATGGATAGTGCTGCGGCAAATGTGGCGGCAGGTGAGAACTTTAATTTGCTATTTGGTTGTGTTACTTACTTGAAGTTATGACCATGTAAAAATTACTTATTATTCTAGACTTCTAGTTCTAACTTCTAACACCACTTATTTATAACAATTACCAGGGAGGTTGTTGGAGGCAAAACGACCTCACTTGTTTTGGTCTCCGTGTGCTGCCCATTGCTTGGACTTGATGTTAGAAGACATTTTTAAGTTGCCAAATTTGAAGACAACTTGGGAAAGGGCAATAATGATTCATGGTTATATTTATAATCGACCATCTTTGTTGAATATGATGAGGCAATTTACCCAAAGGAAGGAGCTCGTTAAGCCGGCAAAAACTCGGTTTGCAACCGCCTTTTTGACTTTGCAAAGGGTTTATGAGCAAAAGGGAAACTTAAGGAAGATGTTTACTTCAGAGAAGTGGACTAATAGCAAATGGGCAAAAGAGCAAGGAGGAAAATATGTAGAAAAAGTCATGTTGATGGCCTCATTTTGGAGGAATGTGCTCCTTGCCCTCAAGTTCGCATCCCCACTTGTTAAGGTACTTAGATTGGTTGATGGAGAAGTCAAGCCTCCAATGGGATACATTTATGAGGCTATGGATCGGGCTAAAGAAACTATTGCAAATTCCTTCAATCAAAATAAGGAGATGTATGATGAGGTCTATAAGATAATCGACAAGAGGTGGGAATTACAATTGCATCGGCCTTTGCATGCAGCTGGTTTTTATTTAAATCCTGAATTTTTTTACAAAGATCCACACGCTTGCAAAATTCCAGAAGTCATTGGAGGCCTATACAGATGTATCACAAAGTTGATTCCCAATAATGATACACAAGACCTTGTTTGTGCCGACTTGATGAAGTATGAGAGAGCTGAAGGACTCTTTGGTAATGCAATGGCAGTGAGGCAAAGAAATACGAGGACACCAGGTATCACCATGTTAACCTTGATCTAGTAACTAATTTAAGTCGTAAGAGTTGCACTTTAAGAATGTTTTCCAATATCAATATTCTATGGTGTGCAGCTGATTGGTGGGCCTCATTTGGTCATGACACTCCCGACTTGCAAAAATTTGCCATCAAAGTTCTTAGCCTTACTTGTAGTTCCTCGGGATGCGAGCGTAATTGGAGTGTCTTTGAGCATGCGAGTATAAGATAATCAAGTTCATTCATTGACTTCCTTTAGTTAAGTATGATCATGAATTTAAGTCCCTTGTATAATTAATTGTTAATGCAGATTCACACAAAAAAAAGGAATAGACTAGCTCAAAGCGTCTCAATGATTTGGTATTTGTTAAGTACAATAGAGCATTGAAACGTCAATACCTCAAACGTGATCGCATTGATCCTATATCCTTGAAAGATATTGATGAAAGCAATGAATGGTTGGTTGGGAAGATGGAGGAGGAAGAAGCTATGTTTGAAGGTGATGATTTGAATTGGGATGATGTTGCTTTAGCTTCTGGAGCCGAAGAACCAAGTAAAACAACTAGAGCATCAAATTCAAAGTCAACAGACTCAACACCTATCGCCAAAATGGCAAAACCAACTCCAAAGGCTAAGGCTTCAAGAGGAAAGGCATCTCTTATAGATGAGGTGATTGAAGAGGGAGAATGGGAGACGGATGACGAGGAGGAGGAAGATGTGGAAGGATATAAATCAGAATCATCAGATGATGATGATGAAATTCAAGATGAAGTTCTTGGTTCTGAGAATGATGATTAATGTCTATGCATGACTCTAGATTTTATTGCCTTCAATCCTTTTGTTATGTCTCTATGGTTAAACATTATTATGTTAACTTTTCATGGATGATATGTATGTTTCGTGTTTAGTACTATCGTTTAACCATTGCTATGTTATGTTTTATGACACTTGCAAGTTTTACAAGTGTTTGTTTGTGTTGAAAACTTGTTCTAATAAATTTGCCTCATTGCGAAGGAATTTTTTTTTTTTTGCGCTTCGCGTCAATAAAGCGCGCGCCACGCCATGCGCTAAAGCCCCAGGGGACTATTGCGCCTCGGTGCGCCTTTCGCCATTTAAAACACTGGAGTGTCCTGTACCAAAGGCAACTTGAAACTCAATTCTTGAGAGCAATATTTAATCTCAAGGTCGCGACTTCCTTCTCCATAACCTTCCCCCAAAAGTTCATCAATTAGTGTTGACAAATATATGCATGATAATTTGTTGAAAATTATAGGCATTACCATTTGTTATTTTGATGATTATATTGATGAAGTTTTTATCTTTTGGCAAAAGAAAATCTTTTATCGCAAAGTCTTTTTTCGGACAAATTTGTTTCTTTGCCTTGAAACATAGCATAAAATCTCCTGGTTTCAATGATTAATATTTACAAAGACTTAATGAGCTCAATTCATGCTTTAATGGATTTATTTAGATGAAATTTTGAGCTACAGGTTGACGAACCGGCTGACTGAACAGAAAGGGTTGTCAACCGGACTTCACTGGATGGCAGACTGGTTGAGAGAGTGGACGACCTTCCGGTCGACCAGTAGTGTATTTCTGCAAATTTTTTGCAGATCAGTAAAATCTCAAACGGTTATATTTTTCCTAAAATAGCTCTCCAACGGCACAGTAATTTACTAACAGCTAGTAGGAGATTAGATGGCTATATAAAGGCTTCAAGAACTCATTGATGAGTATCAATCCAAGCTACATCATTCTATATCATTTCAAGAGAAAATTCTCCAAAGATCAAAGCCAAAATTCTCCTTGTTCTTCCACTTTCATATCTTTCTTGAGAGAAATTTTGTACAAATTGTGAGCGATAATTTTCATACTTTCTTCACATACTTGTAATTCCTAAGTGAGTGTTTGGGTCAAACACTTGAAAGCTTAGAAGACCAAATTCTTGTTGAATTTGGGTGTTATTGTTTTCGGAGAAAACTCTTGCGGTTGTACTAGCTCCTTGGGAAAGCTAGGGGATTAGGTTGTTGTAAGCACCCGCAAGACTTACTACTTGTAATCTTTTTAAAGATTAGTGGAACCTTCAAGTAGTTGCTTGAGGAGAAGTGGACTAGGCCGGACCGTGGACAAATCCGGGCCGAACCACTATAATCGGGTTCTATCTCTATAACTCTCTCTCTTTTACTTGCTCATATTATCTTGGATATATTTGTTAGAGAATATAATTAAATTTATAATTTTAATTAGCAACCCTTTTTCTCTCCCTCTTAGGTTGCCTTTTTGGGTAACAATTAGCATTCCCTTTTCATCAGCACCAAACTCCTCATTCAGAAACTCATCAAAGACGGGCACATCTTCAATCTCAAAGACACAATAATCTTCAAGAACACCCTCAAGTTCTTCATTAGGATATTCATCGAAGATGGGAGTGTCGTCGAAAAAACCATGTTTCATCTCATCGTCAAACACATCCGGCTTGAAGTTCATCTTCTCCTCAACAAAAAGGGCATTACTTTGATTCTCATAAAGCATTATCACCAACCTCTAACTTGAAACTAGATTTCCCTTGGTTGAAGCCTTCAAAGTGTCAAATAAAGGTTGATTTTGTATCGGGACAGCACCTATATCCACTGTGCTTTGTACTCCTACTCCAAAAGACTTCCCACAAGTCCTATACTTAGCAACATTAGTCAAAGAACCAACATTGACAAAGTGAGAAAGGTAAGAATCGTTCATCGAACGTTTTCTTCATCTTTCTTCCACTCTCTAATATTTTCCTTACCTCTCCTTTTCCTACTATCTTGTAATTGTTCCCACCAATCAAAGGCTCTTCCTCGAAGGTGTTTATAAATTAACCATACTTTCATTTCATCCGAGATAACATGGCATTCAAATACTCTCTCAAGAGTATTCAACCAATCTGAGGCTTCCATCAAACATGGAAAGTTTAACCACAATGTTTTTCGAACATGCTTTATGCCAATGCGGAGCACCAACACAATGGTTATAGTTATAAGAATCCATACCTTTGGTCGAAAGTTGCAAACGTCGCACCTTTTCAACCAAGGTAGCCACTTCTTTACTCAACCCTTTAATCTCATTCCTCTCGCAATTTGAATTGCTATAAGTATCAATTTCATCACCAAAATTTCCCATAACATCTCTACCTCCATGAGCCATCACTATACCCACAATCAACTTCAATCAAGCAAATCAACCCCAAAAGAACCTGGACCCAGTCAACTCAGTGATTTTAGACCCGAACTTAGTCAACTCGGTGCAAAAACTCAACCAAAATTCATAAACCCAATTAACTCAACCAAAATCGACACAAATAGGGACAATCCAAAAGCAAACCGCAAGAAATCGAAGCAAATAGCAACAAACGAGACAAACTCAGCTCAAATTGAACACAAAAATGCAAATTCAAGTGCCAAAAGAGCTGTTTGGAAACTTTTACCTCTGTTTCGTGGGTCAAAATGGACCAATCGACTGTTTTAAGCTCAGTAGGCTGTTCGACCCTTAATCGAAGGGTTCGAACACCGTAGAGGCATTTCGCAGGTTTAGGTAACTAATCCAAGCTCCAAAATGGCTGAATTGAGTTCAAATAAGGCTGGGTCAGGGCGAAATCACCTGCTGAGGTTCGAAACAGGTAGATCTAGGCTTGTATTGTTGTATTAAGGCTCAAAAACGACTGGGCCTCTTCCGAAATGCCAAACCCAGTGCTGTAAGGTGCTCGACAGCTTCAATCGAAGCTTGACAAGGTCAATTTGCAAGGTTTCGAGGCTGTACAGGTTGATTTAGGTTCGTACAGTTGGTTTTGGGTTCGATTTAAGCGCGAATACGGCTGGATAAGGTTAGATCGAGTGTGAAATGGGTAGATCTGTGGGTTTTGAGGGAAATACGGACTCCATCAAGGTTTTCCGGCACCGTTTTAGGGTTCCATCGAGATTTTTCGACAAGGTTTAGTTTCCGGTGAGAATTCTGGCGAGATGAACGGTGGAGATCGAGCCTAGAAGCTCTAATACCAAATTATGCAAACCAAATACCAAAGGGAATCAAAGATTCAAAGGATTGAGCAAAATTTCATTCAAGGGGATAAACCCCCAAGGGTAGAGAGAGATACTATATCTCAATCAATATATTCAATATTCTTTATAATCAAAAGCTACCGAAAGGAAAGACAATTTACCTATTTATAGACTCAAGACCGTAACAATACTAAGGACAGTAAAAAGACACAAATGCCCTTAAATCCTACTGCATCACTTAGAGCTACCCGCCCTGATTCATAACTTCACTCACTACGTTATAAATACTTGCAATACGCAGCAGCTTATGTAACTTTATACTCTTTCTTCAGTCAATAAATAGTGGAACTGGTGTGAGCCTTGAATGTACTCAACAACCTGTTGGGGAACCACGTAAAATCTATGTCTTGCGTTTCTTTTTTTGTTCTTGATTATCTTCCCGCATTGTTCGCTTCTTGTTTTAGCCGTATTCTCAACAGTTACAAATAGTTTGCACTCAAAATATCCTACAAACATATGCGCTGATAACATATCTGTATATCCCACTTCAAAGGTGACAATAAAAAGAAAATAAACTGCATGTAATGGAAAGAACTACGATCCACATAAAACACACACAATCAATCAATGCAAAGTATCCTTTCCAATGGAATGTTTGCAGTCTCATACCACTTTTAATGCGACACCTCCTCTCTTTTTCTCTGAGTTGAAAGGGAAAACATGGATGATTGAAGAACTTGATCTAATAGCATCAAAATTCATTCCAAGCTGCCAAAGAGATGTCAACAATCAAATCTGTTCTTTGGAAACATATGAAAATAAAAATGCATCAAGTAGAGAAAGTAGTAAAGCTACATTGATCCCCCACTGGAGAATGGCTTTTTCGGTTGGTGATCCAGATATCTCCATCTTTCCTCCATCCTGTTAAATATCAACCATATTGAAGGATAATAAACTGAATGACATAACTAAATAAATACATTATTTTCTAGAAAAATAGGGTCAAGAACAATTTAAAACAAAATTAGAACAAATCCATGGAACACAAAGCTCCCAATACTTGAAACAATGATGAAAGGTAGCACATATATAATTTCAAAATGCCATGATATGGTGCATGTCAAGATGAGATGATGCAAAATTCAGTAAGTAATCTCCTCTGAAACCGTGCATGTCCAGATGAAATGATGCAATGCACAGTGAGTAATTCCCTCTGAAAAAACTTCATACATGTTTAACTCACCTCAGGCACAAATACACTGCCAGTAGTATTTTGTGCAATACCCTCAATGAGCAGAGATTTAACCTTCGGAGGCAACACTAAACCATTGTCCGGAGACTCAGCCTTCTCTCCACCAACATATGCCTCAACCACTGTCATCTGTAAGAGAGGGAAACTATGACAGATTAAAAATGCGGGAACAAAAAGGAAAAGCTTTCTACCAGAGAGGGAAACTATGACAGATTAAAAATGAGGGAACAAAAAGGAAAAGCTTTCTACCTAAACCTTCAAACCCTCCCTATCACAACCCCCACTAGAGAGAGAGAAGAGGAGAAGAAACCCATAACTACCACTTCCCGTTTCCCACCACCCGAGTCTACACAACTAAATACCCATAACTACCACTTCCAGTTTCCCACCACCCAAGTCTACACAACTAAATGGTTTAAGCCTACAACAAGTAGTAATAAAAGACAAAAAAAGATGATAATATGTTCAAAAATTCAATAAACATATACTTCCAGTAAAGCAAGTAATGCCTAGAAATATAAAATAACCTTCCAAGGAATGTCCAGTGGCCCAGTTTGATCACTACCTAAAACCTGCTTCTTGAAGAGCACTCCATAATTAAGAATTTAAGACCCTGTTCTGTTTGGGTTTTGAGGGAGGTTTTAAGGTAGAGAGAGATATAGAGAAAATTTATTGGGGATCATGCGCAGGGGTTTTGAGTACAACAAACAAACAAGCCCTAAGAAACCCATCCAACTGCAAATGTGCCAATACCACTGGAATATTAAGCGCGAGATGTCAAAAGACAATGTCATTATCGAACACACCTGATTCAGTGTCAAGGTTCCAGTTTTGTCACTGCAAATGGTAGTAGCAGAACCCATAGTTTCACAAGCAGAAAGCCTCCTGACCTGCAGTTCAATTTATTTTAACTCAGTAAACATGTGCTATTAAATTTGTGTATAACCAAACATATCTAGTAACAAGCTGCACTCAAAAATTGTGCATACCAATGCCTTGTCTGCCATCATTTTCCTCATTGAGTAGGCAAGCCTGTAATGCAATTGTAAATCATAAGACATAAGGGAAAAGAACAACAATTGCAATTTAAGAGATTAAAACAGAATAGACAAAAGATATGAAGCAAGAACTAAAGATTGCACAAGAAGGTAAGGAGATTTTCCAGCTTAACCATGGGCCAAGGACTAAAGTGACTTGGAAGGAAAAAAGATAAAACTAGAAAGTTCTGACATGATCTCAAATAAACTTAAACAATAGAGAGGGTGGAAAAGCCCTCCATAACGCAAATTTTGCACTTCCCAAGATGCTTTGAACCAAGATAAATAAAGGATACTCAAAAGATACAAGAGGTACTCAAGCTTACGTTAAGGTAACAGCAAGGGGAAGCCCTTCAGGCACTGCAACGACCACTATAGTGACCTAGAAACGATTTAGGAATAAATCAAATACTCAAAGGCATAGCCAAGAACATACTATTTCTCATAAAAAGGCACATACAGCGACTGTGAAGATCTTAATAGCTCCATCTATGGCAGTACTGAACTTAGTCTTGCCAGGCGTGAACTGAACAGTTCCATCAGAATTTTTTGAATGTCCAGTAAAGAATCTGCAGACAATCAAATTCATAAGTTTAACCAATCAATCATTGTTTTTCAGATAGAGCAAGAGAGAATGACAAGACAACTCAACACTAAGGATTGAATTACCTGATCATCAGGACAACTAGAACAACTACAGCCACTGTGAGTCCCACGAAACCTATAAACGTTGCAACCCCATTCAACCGTACCTATTGTAATTTGCAAGCCATTGACATAAACACAAGCTGTACCATAATGGAACATACCAACCTGAAATAACAATATTTACCAAAAAGAATAAAAAAAAAAAACCTGCAATGGTGTTTCTTCACCATTATCTTCTGAGATGCTTGCCATTAGCAATCCCCACTCTGTGTTTATACCAACACTTGTTACCTTGAAACAATAATCATGAGTGTTAGCAATGTGAGTAGCCAAGAATAAGTAATAAATAAGCTATAAGCATGTGACCCTGTTAGATGTAGATTCTCAATATAGTGCATTCCTAAGTATTGGGTCAATACATCACAAGACTATAATCATTTCTTCTACAAAATGTCATGCTATCTGTTTATAATGCCACATTGGATAATAATAACAAATTTCTTGTTCTTTTCAGCTTCACCCATGGTAAAATAACTAAAATCTAGGTAGAATAATAAAACATCATATGACAGAGAAGCATTCAAGTTTCACTCGAACATAACTCATCCTTGAAAACAAAACATTACAAAATTTAATGTTACGCCAATACTAAAACAATACAGCAATTAAAACAAGCCGTTTTGTTAGGATAACAAAGAAGTACTAATTTATGAACACGAAAGGACAGCACAGGCCAGGATAAACAGATGAGATAAGGATGCAGAGGATAGCAAAGACCAGGACACAGAGGATTACAGCTACAAAATATGCCACTGTATCTAGGCTCTAGAGTACATGCCTTTGTAAAAGACGTGGGATGCAGACTAGAGCTCCCAGAATAATATTTTTAAAACATAGCAACTCAAAATTATTGATTAGTAAAATCTCCATCTGATTGAGCAGAAACCGTGAACAAAGAGTATAACAAATATTACCAGCATAGTGCCAAATCCATCAGCTACTTTGCACCCAGACATCAAAAATGGAGCTTTTAGACCCTTCTGAACCTGTAGAAAAAAAGACCTCAAGCTACAAATATGAGAACGAAAATTAGGAAAACAAGATGGCACAACTGAATAGGTGAGGTTGCTTACAATCTTGCTCTCCCCAGTCATGCTTGATTCATCGATTGCAAGTGACTGTCCAGAAATTAAAATCCCGTCAGCTGGGACCTGGGACAACAATTTCAACATGGAAGTCAATAGAATAGAAATTGACCTTTACAACTGCAAATAAGATGCAGAAACTAATTCCATTCACCTGGTCACCAATTTTCAGCGGTACCACATCACCCACAACAAGATCAAATATGGAGACCTCCATCCTTCTACCACCTCTAATAACCTGTTTGCATGCCTATCATCAATTGAGGGGGAAGAAGAAAACCAGCAGATATGATAAAAATAGCCATGGAGGCAAGGAAAAATGGTCCCAAACTGACAAACCTCCACATGTATATTCTGCTTCTCCTCATTTAAATTTTGGAACTGAAGGGATTGCTTGTAATCACTTACAGCTGTAAATGGGGGACATTGCCAGTGCAGAAAACAGAATGTAAGACAACATACAGGCTTTAGTACATCATACAGATGAATGAGCTATTCTATGGAGCCAAAGGTGACATTGTGGATATAGACACAATATGAAATGAACTTCCACTAAATATGGATCACAATAGTGATAGATAAAGAATTGAAAAGCACAGATTGCTTATTGGCATTCTCAGTCCTCTAAATATCTACAGTTTGATGAACGGGTAGGTACCCTGCTATAAAGCAAGGGTATTTCTCAAACCCCATCATACTTGTACCCATAACACATCAAGTACCAGTACTTCGCATTCAAGATATGTACCCAATACACGAAACATGTACTGAAATTTCTCTATGACTTTTACAGTACCCTAGAAGTTCCCCAGTATATATCAAGTCATACCCAATAAATCGAGCCGTACACAACACATATGAGCTTAAGTTGATAGAACTTCCTTTTTCTACGCTTGAGAACGATTTTCGAATAAAGATTTTTATCCAAATGATCTTTAGTATAATGACATTTACATTAAACTCATGTGTACCTTAAGTTTGGCTATAAACTATTATTTGATGTCGGATTTTTATTTGTCCAAAGTCATTAGCGATATACTTTATTTGATGTGTAACTCGTAAGTGCAATACATTGCTCTAAATTATAGAAATATATCTGCTGTTGCCACAACCGTACACGTACCCTACTTGTTTGAGGTTACACAGAATTGACGTACCCGTATCGTACCAGTACCCATACATGCGCTTCTTAGGACCCAGGTAGGCATCAGGTTATGCATGTTTGAAATTTTGTTTTAAAAAGCATAACGCAACGCCTATAAATGGAAAAATTATAGCAACAGAAATGGCAACCAAACAAAAACCCGCCTGATTTTCATAGCCTCCAAAATATAAAGGTATATGAACACGTTTCCATAGTTCCTGAGGTCCAAATCCCTGCACTCAATATATACTCCTATCGCAAACAAACTTTTGACAACTACGCAAATTTATAAGGCAAATATATGCATGGCAAAAGATGTGTACACAAGTCCTCATTCACAAATTTCATTCCCTATCTTCAATGCTTTAGAGCTTACACTTTAGAAAAGTTTAAAGCGAGTATATTTGATTTTAAGCTTGGTTCCCAGTGTCCAAGTAAAGGAGCATGTCCCAAACTGTCCAAAGCATAATAGGACATGCTTGGACGCTTTCCGAAATGCATCGGATTGTGTGTGACAAAGACAGATGGTTTGAAAGCTTTTGCTCGTTCTAGCTGACTGCAAAGAAAGCAATTTGCAATCTGCGAAATATGATGACTATGGAACCACAATTGATTACTAAAATGATATGCATTTGAAAAAACTTTAAACCCTGTAAGTACCTGTAACAATTATAACAATAAGGACCGCCAAGGCTATACTTCCCCCATCATACCATCCGTCTTTAATACCCTGTAAGTAAAAGGTTAAAAAGACATAATACACTATGAAGCACGGATACTCTATTTTGGCCTCCATATCACGTATCGTATCTGTATCGGATACCGATACTCTCGGATACTCTCCGGATACGTATCCAATACGTTTTTAAATCCTGCTTTTAGAATTATTTTCGGGTATCCCGATACGTTTCGGATACTCTCGGATACACTCCGGATACGTATCCGATACGTTTTGGATATGTGCGGGGGTAAATATGTTATTACTTAAAATAAATGGATTAAAATTGCAAGTAGGACTATATTTTTCTTTTTCCCCCACCAATCGACACCAGAAACACACTGACGATATCCTCTCTCTCGACAACCTTGTAAGTCTCTCTAACTTGTGTAATGGAAAACTTTAATCATAAGTGAAATTTTAGAAATTAAAAATTATATACAATATTTTTTTTTATTTACTTTTATATTCAACATATCGTATCCTTCTTTTTGGAAAAATCACGTATCTGCGTATCCGTATCATATTGTATCCGTGTCCCGTATCCGTATCCGTATCCGTGCTTCTTAGATAATACATGTGCATATGCTATCTCTCAAACACATAACATGAATATAGGTGTAGTTGATATAGTCAAATGCCCAAAACAAGTAACTTGTGCAAGATCAATCAAATGAAAAGCAATGAAAGCTTGTTTACAATTGACCAACAAAACTTAGTTATGAATGACAACACAACAATCGTAGAAATACAATCTGGAATTTCTTAAATTGAATTTTTACCAACATACACTCACTAACTTCTCAAAAACCGTACTTCAAATTTCAAGATCTAGGAAGTCCTGATAGTTGCTACATGCATGTATGAAATAGTAAATATCAACCAACTGGGAAATTTCTCCTACCTTTTATGACCTTAATCTTAGGGGGTGTTTCCACTAAACTAAATGGACTAAAAGCCCATGTTATCACGTATTTTTAGGCGGGTCATTCTCCTCTCATATATCAACTAAAATAACATTCAGATGAAACAACTTTGACTATTGTAATTAGCATGAAGCAAAAATATATGGCAGAAACGCACCCTCAATAGTGTAACATCTAACTCTAACAAACACAATTTCTCGCCGAGCAGAAAACCAAACACCAATTCTTGAATGACAATAGGAGGGGGGAAAACTCAATTTGTTACCAACTGAAAAACCATAGTTAAATCTGAACAATCACATCATCATGTTACACATTCCAATATTGAAGCCCAATTTTCACCATGTAGCTTACAAATGTGCTCGTACAAGGATCAGTCATTAGATGACATGTTGAATAACTATAATTAGGCTCACCTCGGTCTTTATGCCTAGCCCCAAAGAAGCAGCTGCAGCTACCATCAAGATGATCAGAGTAGTATCTCGACAAGCATCCCAAACAAAGTTCTGCAAGGCACAAGTCATAGAATTTATATATAGCAGCGCATATTTATTACACAAACAAAACTCTATCTTTGAAAGAAACATCGCAGAATGAAACAATGACCATAAGTTCAAAGCATGGAAATGTATACCCAAAAACCCCGTCCTTTTTTCCGAGGATATGTGTTGGATCCAAATGCATTCTTTCGCTTCGATAAATCATCATCATCTCCACATATTCCCTTCTCTACACTTGTTTTTAATGTATCGGCTAACCCTTTAACCTAAGTGGGAGCACAAACATTCATAAACGTAAAAGAACCATAAGAAACTAGCTCACAGACACTAAAAAAGAAGGAAACGCAAACTGAAAACAACAAGATGAGTTGCTGATAAACTTGCCCCTCCGAAATCCTCCAGAGCAGAAAAATCATGATCCCTTGTTATTGAAGCAAGTTGCTCTTGGTTAATACTATAATCACCAGCTGAAGTTGTAGCTAATCCTGCGGTACCTGACACTAAAGAGGAACTAACTAAATCAACGTAAACAAGTGTCCGGCAAAGCTTTCACAACAATAAGGAAATCCTGGTTGGAAGCACCATAAAATAAAATTCAAGAGAAATAAATTTCAAAACAACTATCGGGGTGGTTCAATGGACAACTATTTAGATACCTAAAAAAACACCTCATAGTTCCCGATCAAATTTTGATGATCCGAGTCGCTCAATGTGATCAAAACGCGATTTCAAGGGTACCCAAGAGAAATCAGCAAAAAAAAAGAGACTGAAAAGGGCTTGATCTGAGCAATTTTTAGCTTAGATTTAATGAACAATTCACTTAAAAACTGCTTAAAACAAGCACTTTCCGATCATTTTTTTTTCTAATTTCTTGCGCGCACCCTTAAAATCATATTCTGCACACATTGAACGGTTCGGATCATAAAAATTTGATTGGGAACTATGTGATTGAGATTTGGGGTGTTTTTTTAAGTGTCTAAATAGTTGTCCATTAAACCGCCCCGAACAACCATAATATGTGCACAACTAACGAAATGAAGCACGGCCAACAAGTTGTTATGCATCTTACTAATAACGAGACTATAAACAGACGCTTAATCAAATTAAGAAATTGTGAATTTGTAAGCATATAGAGTTGCGTGACCCTCAACATAGTGGATTATTTAAAGTTCAAATGTAAAAAATGTCCCAACAAACTACAAAACAATGACAATAGGGAACTGTCCGAATAATATGGTTACCGATGTATTCACTTAGCATTTATAAGCCAATGCAAACAAAAAATTCATAGAGTTGAGTAGCCTCAAAGGACATGGGCAAAAGATAATTCGATTGCTTAAAACGTTAATGAAAGCAAATGACAGATGAAGATTTGGATAAGTGCATATATCCCAAACAAGCTACCAGAAACCTGTACGGAAACAAATTCCTCATTCCTCAAAGTTCAAATAATCAATAAAAAAGTAAATCCAAGATAAAGAAATAATTTTCTTCCATTTTCTTCAAATGTAACTTCAATGTGTGAAAAAACAGAACCAAATTTACCTTTTTCTTTTTGCCCCGCTTCTTGGAAAAGGAAGGCTGCCTAATAAAAATAAAAATAGAGACAGAGATCAGAGATAATAAAATTGATGAGCAACAAGAAGTTCAGTTCAAAAGATAACATTACTCTTATGACTTGAGCATGCGCCCTAATCTTTCTTATGGTTTGCTTCTTTTCTTCCTCCTTTTTCAAGTCCAAGGTGTATCGAAATCGGCGAGAAGCATTTAACACAAGTGCCGCTTGCTAAGAAAGACAGGATCAAATCAGTCCAACCATTATGGTAACAGGAAAACGTACTTTTGGCCATGGAAATATATACAAACGTGCAAATGGACACCACTAGATTTCAGCTCACTGGCACAGTTAGGTGTCAGGCAAAATGACCAAAGGCTAAAAGTTAGCACCATCCCAGCTCGTTTTCCATAAAAGATAGTCTCCAAAGAAGCACATTTATCAACATTTAACTGCACCATCCGAAGTTCAAAGAGAAGAGCCCAGCCACAATGAGTAAAACCGAAATTTGAACTTCAGGCAAGACCAAATATCAACAATACAGACCATGGAAGACAAAAAGCATTAGCCCTAGACCTCTACACAATGAACATTTCATTTTTCTATAGTATTCGAGGCCTAGAAAACAAGGGAGAAAATGAGAACAGGTATCAAAATTATTTCAGAGCACTTCATACCAACCACAAATGATATGTTAGTTTGAAAGTTTGTGCCACGGATTATATCATTATACTACAGCATATTTCTACCTGTTACAGCGTTTGCATTTTGTTCTTTTTATTTTTCCTCTTTTTGAAGAAGCATTGTTTTTAATGTAAGGGGAATGTGCTTCTGTTTCTGTGCCAAGTGCAATATGCAACACTTACGGAAATTCTCAAGAGTTTGGCTTTGCCCTGAAAGAAATATTGCAAGCTTTTTAGCATATAAAAAGCTCTTCCACAACACTGTTGATATTTGTATTTCAATAAGGACAGTGATTTTGGCACTCCACTTTCTATTTTGTAATCTCACATGATCAACACACAAAGCGGAGTGCCAGTGGTTAAAACTGGAGTGCCAAAATCAATTTCCTTTCAATAATTTCCCCAATCGCAGATGAAGCAAAGTGTTCATAAACTTAACCCACAGTCTCCAACAATTCTACAAGGATATTTAGCAATAACTCTTGACAAGTTTCTACTGCTTGTAAACCACACACACTCCAAAAAAATAAAATAAAATAAAACAAATAAAAAAGACAACACCAAACAAACAACAGTCTCGGCGGAGAAGCGATCCTTTCCGGTTAAAAGAAACCGAAAGCGAAGCAATTCATATTTAGACAAAAAAAATAAAAAATCGAGAACAGAGACAATAAAAACAAAACAAGAGAGTAATGCAGTTTGATATGAATGGACAAAAAAGTGAGAGAGAAGGAAATCGAGGAATACCCGCCATCTTCTGAGGCGGTCGACGGAAGCATTCTTGGTTCGATAGATGTCGAATGGACCGGATGAAGAGTCGTCCACGTACTCGCGAGAATCCGCAGCCTCTAAGTCGTTCCGGTGCCGACGGTACGGCGAAGTCTTGAATCTGTCATTCGCTGTTTCCATGGTAACTGTCGCAGGAGAGATGACACCGTTGTCGTTACTACCAACAAGATAGTCCTACCATAATCAGTTAATCACTCGCTTCGCTCTCTAGATAATCCAACGCAGTGTGTGTGCAGCAGCAAAGCAAAACCAGCAAAGCATCGGTAGCGCCTAGGGTTTCGCAGTAAACACAACCGCCCAAAAGTTCTGAAGAGAAATCGCTGACGGTTGATATACTCGGTGCGCGAGATTCTTCCGGGACGTGGTCCCACGCGTTTTTTTTTTACCTTTCTCGTGTTTCCAAATCCTCCAACGCGGCGGATCAAAAAAAATCCTCCAACGCGTGTTTGGTTTCATAAATCCTACCAAGGAGTAACTGATGGGAGTGGGAATACCCACTACATCTTATATATCTCTCTCACATCACCCTACACCGTATTGCCGACTATATTTTATAATATCTCTCTCACATCACGACTATAGTGTACAGTTTTGAGATTTATTTTTTTAAAATAAGTTTTTTTTGATAAATTTGCGTATTTTTTTGTCTTTAGTAACTTTTTTTAACATTTTAACAAACTTTTTTACTTTTTGAATAGAGGTAAGCCATATACATCCAAAAAATATAAAATAAGTAAAAAAATTTGACAACAAATCACTAAAGACAAAAAACAAGGATGACAAAACAGTTAAAATTTTTAGAGAAATTATTTCTAAGAGGGAACCAAACAAAGTGCACATGTTTGCTTGTCCCTTGAATTGGTTATGGGAAGGTAATTTGATTTTTACACCCCTCCTAATATGCACATTTTATTATGTGAATTTATAAAATTAATTTTTCACATTTAGAAGCACAATATTATAAATTCACGTTACAAGAAAACAAAAAGGGAGATATAGTTATACAAATCAAAACAAATCTTTTTTTTTTTTTCAACTCTTCAAGATATAAAAAATAAAACCGATATTCAAGAGGTGAATATCATACTCCTACTTATTACAGATATTATTCCTAAAAGAGGCAATTCTCATCTTAAATGAAAAATATAGTACTATACTACTCCTACTAAAGACTTAATTCACACGTATATTTGGCGTGTAATGTGTCTCAAATTTATTTATTCACAAAAGCCTTAAAATTAAGGAACCGGTTTAAATGGGGCCCTTTAAATGGTTGCGTCCAAATTAGTCTTGCACCGAACAGGGGAAAAAACTTTTGTGAAGCAGGTAAAGCCTACCGATTAGGTAATACCCGATATGTCCAAGAACACGACCCGGAGCGAAATGACCTCAGTTGAAACTTGGAAGTAAATCTACAGTGAGTAGGAACTGCGGTGTCGAACTGTTACAATTGTGTATGTTTATATATTAGCACACTTTCATATTATGTTAATTTATACATAAATATTTTTTAAAAAATATTTTAATTTCTAGTGGAGGCACATGTTTAAGTGGAGCCACATACGCTCGTGTGGATCCATCCCTGGTGTTATAGATGTAGACTCTTAAGCTTGGCTTATCGATCAAGTTCATTTTATCTCCACTATTTTACACCTGTATCTATGTATGTGCGTATTAAATATCGGTTGGGAGAGAGAGAGGGAGGGGAAATCAAACACGCACGCAATTAGGAGAGAGGTGATTTTTTAGATCAGCAGCTGAGAAATTGGTTGGTTAAGATGCAGCTTTCGGTGGGAGTGCCAAACACACACACTACTGATACTCGAAGTTTCTAGGAAATTTCATCCTCGTGACATACATTAATGGAACTGTTTAGCTAGTGAGGAGGAGGAAGTTTCGTGGAAAATGCAATGGTTCCTTCCTTCCAATCCAATGGAACAGTTACTTTTACTGGATTGATAAACACATTACATGAGTCGTAGGGAATCAAATCTTTTTCTCTTTCGGAAAGAAAGACACAATATTCTTGGAAATTCGAAACTTTTTCTTTCACGGTGGAAAATTAATTTAAAGAAAGAAGTTATTCTTTTTGCTTTTGCAAGAGCGTCAATTAGAAGCCGATCAAAAAGAAAAGAAATAAAGAGCGTCAATTAGAAGAGATGCGTTTCGGTATTTATGGCTTTTTTATGAGCTTTTCCAATTCAAAATGTCAAAAAGGAGTACTTATTATACTGTATTTTTTATTATAATAAATAAATATAAGTAAGTAACGCATTACAGTAATTTTCAAGGAGAAATCCAATCCACTTGTCATACATGCACTCTCAATAGTTGGACCACCATTGTTGCTTTTCGAATCGTGTCCTGTTTGGTTGCACACGTAGGGAGGTTGAGGTGGCGTGTTTTTTTGTTTTGTTTATTGGAGAGAGAGAAAAAGTGGTTGTGGTGGCGTGGCATGTTATGAGGATTGTTTGTGATTTCTTATTGTGGCTGATTTTGTCATTCTTTTATTTGTTAATGTTACTCTCATTTTTGTTTTTGTTTTTATTAAGGTGGATTTACTAAAACACCATTGCATTTGAAAAGTGAGAAAAAACTAGTATCATGTATAAAGTGAAATGGTGTTTTAGTAAATTTACCGTAATAAAAAACAAAAAAAGAGAGTAACATTAACAAATATGAGAGTTAGCCGTTCTTATTGGGACGGGACAGAGAGACACATACTATTTCCGGGGTTTGAGTGACAGATGGATCACATGCAATGGCTGGGGTGGGCGTTGGCATAGTTTAGTTATGTCATGTGGCCTGTGGGTTCCAACTTGATAATTGGATCTCTAAAACTAGTAAACATACGAAAATTTGAACATGCATGCAGCACATATCAGCTAGCATATCATTTTTTAGATTAATTAGGCCAGATGTATAGATTTCCTAGCTACTCGCATAGCGCATTACCCATATCGATCTCATCACTAATTACTTGTAATTAAATAAGGATCTCACCATCTCCAGTAACTAGAGTAAGCCAAATTTCCAAAAAACAAAAAATATATATATATATATATATTCTTTAAATGAGAAAAAAAATAAACACATGCAGATTAATCTTCAAACTGTCTAATCTAAGGTGTTAGAATAAGTAATTTTGATTCTTGAGTTGTTAATTCCATCCATTTCGGATCAATGAACAATCTTATAAAACTGTTTAATCATTTCATGTTAATTGTGGAAGTGTTTGTTTGTCTATAGAAACGGAATGTTACCCCAAAATATACCAATGTAGATCAATAAATAAGCAAAAAACAGAAGTAGGAGAAAAAGTCCATCCAAAAAATGGTCAGATTATGTCCCATTAGTTTTAAAATTAAAAAACTAAACAAAAAACATTGGGAAACAAATAAAAGATAAAACTATTATAGATAAGTAGAATAAATAAACGGAAAATTCATGTGTAACTAGTTTAATTAATTTCTGTTGCCATTTAATCCTGAGAGAGTCTCTATCACAAAATGTACTCAACGTATAAGGTTCTTCTCATAGGAAAAATCAAACTTAAAAACATCAAAATTGGAACTTGCATGCACATGGATTTAACTTGGATTGGAAGTATTCCAAAAGCACTTTAAAAAAACAAAGCCAAATGTCATCAAGATAATAAAAGCAGAGACGATGATATCGAATTCTGTGGACTTTCTTGATTTTCTTAGAAAAAAGTAGTGTCAAGTGGATATATCATATATACACCTCTTCAGTTTATTACTGTAATTATGGATGGGTGGATAGATATATTTTCCCCAAATTATTGTAATAGTACTTGTAAATGCAATGACATTTGAACATAATTATATTGATTTATTGTATCCCTAAATTATTTTAACCGTTGCAATTTTAAAATATTACTAGAACAATCGGTGGAGAACAAAATGGAAACTGGGGGGGAAATTTTGGAATAGAGTTTTCTCTATTTCAAAGGAGAATAGATAATTTATTGATGTAAAAAAAAGAAGAAGCTAGAAGAAGAATTGATAATTGACTAGCAGATGAGCGGTATTTGTACGTCATCGACAAACAAATCAAAAGTCACCAAATGGTTAGGTGTGTGTTGATTAATAGTACCCATGAGAGAGAGAGCGCGCGCCCATGCCATCTTAGGGTCTCTCAGCGGTCCTAAGCTACTTCTCTTGAAAAAAGAAATGTGTGTATATGTATGTGTATGTTCATTTGTATATATATATATATATACGCTTTGCTTTTGATGAAGTATATATGTGTATTGATTGACCAACATACATACCTCAATTAACCTCAGCACGTACGCATGCACTTGATCAATAGGCTTGTCTTGGAATTGTGATCGAGCACTTGATCGATCAATAGGCTTTGTCTTGGAATTGTGTGCCGTGGTGAGAAATTAGATATAAGACGGAGCTTAATTGCCAATCAAACAAAAAAAATACCAGAAGACCTATCTGCAGCACCAGTACCGACTCACGAAACTTCCTGGGAGAGTTGTTTTTCCTCCTCCTCCATAGCCATCCTCCTCTTTATTACCACAGTTTCCCTATCTCTCACACACACTTTCATAAACAACAAATGTAATTCGAATCAATTATATATGCAATATAAATATATGTGCATTAATTAACATTAGATCATGTGCTATATATAGATGGTAATTTTAATTTAAGAATTTCTATGTTAAAGAATTTTTTAGTATAGAGACTTTCATATGGCCAGGATTGTAACGTACGTGTGATGAAAGCTAAGATACTTGTAATAAGAGAATAATGTATATATCGATATTATATGCGCATGGGATTATCGTAATCTCTTTTTCTTTATTGCCATACTTGCATGCATGCCAAGTAAGTTAATTTTTAAATTACAATATATACGATAATCTCTTAATTAATATGGTGATACTTCGAATCATCATTATTGTATTATTGTTTTATGAAGAAAACATATTTTCTATGGTAAGTACAACTTGGACCAAAAATAAATTGGTTGACTCATGATATGAGTGTGATATGGGTGCAAATTAAATTGATTAAATTAAAAATTACGTTGTTGGCCCTTGCATATTTTATGTTGTCAAATAAGACTTGCGAGTGTCTAACATCCGATTTGAAGATCGGAACAAAAATCCAAATTCCTTATTTGCGTGCAGTAAAATACTTGGGCACTAAATCAATGAGAATAAGGTACTTCGTCTTTAGAAGAAACATACTTACCGGAAAAAAAGGAGGAGGTAGTATTTGAAAGATAGATAATATTCAAACTTTATTGCAGTGATACACGATCCGTGCATGCTGTATAAACACCTTCCCTTGGAGCGCACTGTGCCACCACATGCAGCAACAACAAACTAGCAAATTAAGCCAATTAATAATTACTCGATCCGTATCAGAAACAAGTCGGGTACGTAGGTGCAGGAATGAAGGAAAATATATACTCCAAATTGCATGCATAAGAATTAAGAGAACTTTGATGCCTTATATATAGAGTAATTAATCTGAGTCCATCAGTCCTCTCCTCGATCATGCACCAGCAGCTTTGTTAAAGCATCCAAACAAGCTTCCTCGAAATCTGGATAAGTACCTCAGCATATATTCATGTCGGTACTACACTAGTTAGCATTTTATATACTCCTTTAAAATTACAACTTCTCTTTTTCTTTATATCCACTTTTTTTTTACTATTAAACAACACTTTTCTTTTTCCCTTTCTTGAACTCTGTGGAACGGTGAGTTTTTATTTTTATTTTTTAAATATGTGAACCGCTTTAATTCTAGCTGAAGTAAGGCATTCTTTTCCGCTTTCAGCTTAATTCGTCATGCACATTGTTGCTAAGTTTTAAGTAGTGTTTACACTGCACAACATTCGCCCCGTGCACCTTTTTTAAATCTCTCACCCTGTGTTAATTCTATGGATGGGGCAATTGGATTGTCTTGGTGGTAAAGCGAATAACAATTTGTTTGGGAATATTAAGGTGCCGTTCCGCTTTCTTTTTAAACAATTTTTTTCAAAAAAAAGGGTAATTTCAAGCTCAAATATAATGAAAATAAAAAATAATTTTTTAATTTTTTTTGCACCGTTTAAAGGATCTCAATGAGATCTATCAAACAAGATTCATATTTGTAGGAAAATTATTTGCGTAAACATATAATTTTTAAACTTGAAATTACCTTCATTTTCTAAAAGTTCATTTTTTTAGAATCCGGAACACCCCTAAATTTGATAGCTAGCTAGGCTATGAAAACCATGGGAGTCCTCATGTCCCCACCACCTTCAATTGTAGGAGTATCATTTAAGAGATATGTACGTATATTCATGTTATATCCTCCAAGTGGTAGAAAATGCCATAGCATGCATCCAAGGGGTTGGCTAAGAATTTAGGGATTTACTCCCTCCTAAAATTTCGTATTAGAAATTTCCAGGTACTATCAATTTTTGTGGGATCAGTTCATACATAACTTTTCTCCTATTGTAAATGGGTCCCTTGTTAGTGGACAGTGAGAATGATGAGTAATTTTTTTTGGCAATATTGTATAGATTAGCAGGAGCTAGCGGAGTGTTAATAGGTTAGTCTACAAGGGATTTCAGAGGCTATCCATAGCTTTGAATCCCAAACGTTCACGATAAAGCTCGAACCCTAACCTCTATCACATGGGGAGGATCAAGAGATAGTAACTGAGCTAGAGCCCATTGGCAAAATGATGAGTATTCAAGTAGTGGAAGATAGTACTGAAAACTTTCATTTTTGACACATGTACGCCGAGCAAGGCGTAGATGCGATTGCAGGCGTTGGTTGGTTGAGTGCGCGCGAGCGTGTCAAGACTCATAACGCCTAATTTCGAATAACGATTGCCGTGAATCATGACTTCTAACTTATAAGCGATTGTGTGTGACTCAAAAGGTAATGATCACAAGGAGGTTTGTGGTTTACCACGCGGTTGTGGACTTAAAATTTTCTATTCGTATAGGAAATGGAACGTATATCGTAAATTTTATTACACTGGAATAATAAAGTGGTATATCATCCAGGCCTTGCTGCGATCAGGCCTGAAATTGTTGCCACAATCTATATCATCCAGGCCTTGTTGCTGTTCAGGAATCCTCAAAGGGCGGAACAGAGATTTTTGCCCCCCCAAGTGCAGGACTTTTAGAAGTTAAGGACTAAGAGAAGCCTGGAGGCCTGAAGTGCTTGCTAGAAACTTGTACGTTTAGACACATTAAGGCATGAAGTTGAACCTAAACTGCCAAACTGTGACAACAGTGGTGAAGTAGGAGTTGACTTCATGTATTCGATGGTGTTTTTGGAGTTGATTACCCATTCTTCAATCTTACGCAAAGATGCATGCAAGGGATCTATGAACTCCTATGAGAGTTTTTTGCAACAGTACAAGACTGAGTGCTCATATTTTCTTCAACTTGGCCTTCAAATGTCTGAGTAGGAGAATCATCAAACCCACCATTTTGGAATTCATGTTGTTCGGGCGTGGCTGAATACATAATGCTTGAATGGCGACAGGACTTGGCACTAAAGAGACGTTTACCTCATAGCGTAATTGGTGATCCTCCTCTTCAAGTCTGTCAACTTCATCTTCAAGCCCTCGAATTTCATCGTTGTAGCGATTTTGTGCATCAAGAAACCAATCCTCCATAGGATTGAGTCGACGCCTCTCACAATCAAAGCGATAGATTTCGTCTTCAAGTTCGTCGACCTTATCGTCGCGCCAATGAATTTCTTCTTTACATTGCTGAATCTCAACATCCAATTCAACGTATCGAATTGACATGCGAATGAATCTGCGTAATACCCCTTGAAATGACTAGGGTCCCACTGGGCATGCCAATAAAAACTCTTGTTTTTGACACACGTACGTCGAGCAAGGCGCAGATGCAATTGCAGGCGTTGGTTGGTTGAGTGCGGGCGTGACAAGACTTACAGCGCCTAATTTCGGATGACAATTGCCGTGAATTGTGACTTCTAACTTGTAAGCGATTGCGTGTAACCCGAAGGGTAATGATTACAAGGAGGTTCATGATTTGCCACACGATTGTAAACTTAAAATTTCTTAGTCGTATAGGAAATGGAATGTAAATCGTAAACTTTATTATACCGGGATAATAAAGTGGTACAAGAAAAGTAAAATTCAAACTACTTGAAGAAGTAAGTTCGAATGGAGTTTGAGTACAAGGTACTCGATAGTCTACTTTACTGAAAGTAGGAAAGTGTTTTTCAGCGCTGGACTTTGATTGGTGTTGGACCTGTTTTTCTTCTTCCATTCTGCTAGATATAGGCAAAGTAGTAAACAGATTCAGGCCTAAATCCGAATTTCTACTTGCACCATGGGCTGCCATGTGTCCCATGATTGTTCCTCCTTTTGTGCATGCAAGATGATGGGTAGTTTTCTGCATGTGAAAGATCATGGGTGACGTGGCAAGTAACTCCCCACTTCCTCTTTTTGTGTGAACTTGACATGTGGCCAATTGACCAAATTAATTGGGAACTTTTGAGGAAAATAACTACAAATAGGGTCGAACTAATCTCCATGGAACAATTATTTGGCGTATCTCGCTCCACTTGGATTTTAATTAATCGGGCCTTGCTCAAAACATAAAATTAATGTAGCCCATTAATTTTTAGCCTAAGTAACTTGTAAATCTTGGCCCAATTTAATTAGTATCTAATTAAATGGCCCTCCAATGCTAGTCCGAGATTTGGTTTAAAAAACGGGTATAAATAAGTACAAAATCGTAAATAATCTGGCGATATAGTATAGCACTAGTACTACTGAAATCATAGAGTTCGTGACTATTGTCTGGTGCAAATTAATTTCATATGCTCGGAAAATTAAATGTGCTTGATTTTTTAATGCCTAAATCAAAATGGAAAATGTTTTCGAACCGTATGACAATCGAGTGTTCTATGTAATATTGTTGGTAAACGACTCTCTCTCTCTCTCTCTCTCTCTCTCTCTCTCTCTCTAACTGGATAATTATATCCGCAGTACTGCTGCACGATTAAATTGGGTCAAAAAAATAGAAAAAGGAAACTAAAAACCAATGCATGTGCTATTCAGACTTTACTGGGAAAAGAGGAAGTCAGTTGGACATTTGCTGTAACCTTTGGCTCCTTTTTCTATATTTGGCTAAATGGTCTTCCCACTTTTTCATATATATATTTTCCTTTTACAGACATTTTCTTCTACTTCTAGTCTTCTTTACTTTTTTTTTGGATAAGTTTTTTTAGTCGTCTTCTACTTCTTGCTTTGCAGAAAAGAAATGGAATTGAGAAAGAACGAAACAAGTTCTTACTACTGTATAAAAGATGCAAAGCACGTGGCTTTGTTCCTTCCTTCCTTCTTCCAACATGCAAGGGCCCCTCCACCAAATATATAATTAAATACTACTCTAGTGGGGTAGTAATTTTAATTTGAGACAAAGTATTACTAGTACTTCCACATAACGGGACCACCTTGGAAGTTATCTACGTTAGACGACTAGATGAGCGAATAATATATACACGAGACAGTCTCATATCATATGGCTCATTCTCAGAGACAACCTTATCCTATCCACCCATGCGAATTAATATAAGCCTATATATATAGGTGAAGTCAAATTTTAAGAGATTAATTGGAGATAGCTAAGCTAGATGGCAAGCAAGTTTTCGGTAATTAGGTCCCCATTTAATTTGGTAATTAAAACCACAACTAAAATCAAACCAAAAATGTATAACTCAAATAGAAATTAATTTATGTAACCAAAACTGTCGGGTTTTTTTTTTATCTAGCTAGCTAGCAACTGAAATCGTCGTCGTAGACTAGTATAGTCAGATCAGTTTTTAATTCCCCGAACTATGTGGTCAACTTGTTTAATTAATTACCAAACTGATCCAAAACTGACCCAAAACCTACCTTGGGAATACTGAGCGAGAGGCACAAGATCGATCATTATTCTGAAGTTCGTTTGGTAGTTACATACGTACGCTCTTAGTGTATGTGCTGATCGATATCAAGTGTCTCATTAAGATGATTACCATCCCCCATCAAGGGTATCTCATATAGTAGTATTTCATAAGCTTCAACCAAAGTCTATATATTAATCCCTGTGTTTTAATTGGCTAGCTAGCTAGCATCGACCCCCATTAAGGGCTATAGCTGCCTGGATCATGTTAGTGGCGAAAATCTACATAACTAGGCATGCTGTGTTTCATCATGAAATTGTGTTTCCCTTCTCTAATTACCTAGTACTTAATTCTGAAACTACTTCCCATTCTGTAAATCAGTTTTTACTGTCTAATGTTTCATGAATAATGTCGATATTTTCAACTCCTACATCATTTGGTTACTCATCTTTGTTACATCTACGTACTCCCACTCCTGCACTACCAGTGTCAATGTCTTTGTGCACTCTTGGACAGTCTCTCTCCTCAATCTTTCTTTCACCTTAATTAATCTAACATTTATCCAAATGCGCGTTCACTAGTTCCCACTCCTGCACTACCAGTGTCAATGCCTAAATGGGTTTCTTTCTATTTCCAAACCTTCAAAGAGCAAACTTAGTTTTCATTAGTGCTACTCAAAAAATTCGGTAAACTGTGAAACCGATCCGTACCTTTTAGATTTTGTCCATGGATTAATGGTCCGGACACGGATTGAAAAATTAGAAAACCGTGACTCGCGATTCGGTCCACGGATTTTCATTACGAAACCGTGGATTAACCGAACCGGTCCATGAGATATTTATTTTATATAAATAATATATGTGTGTGTATTTATATAATAAATTGTTAGTAATGTTAACACTTTTTTCCACCAATTTAGTATTTTATCTTAGTAATGGAATATAGTGCACATGTACATAAAATATAGGGAGTAAATCGTAATTTTTTCATAAAAATTATGGGTAACCTTAGGTGAGTTTTAGTAGTTCGTTTCTTTTTCGGTTCTTTTATGTTATATAATGTACTATAATGATACAATCCTACTAGTGTTTTAACTAGTGTTTTAGATTCTTTTGAATTTGATTTCTGAAGTAAGCCTTTGGTAATTTATGTAACAAGTACTTTCTGATAGTGTTAAACTTAATTTTGAATGTAACATTATTCCCTTTTATTGGGGGATATATGCTTGAGCTTTATTTTTGCTAAAATTCGTGGACAAAACCGTAACCGATCCGTGAATTACGGATCGGATTGGAACCGGACTGTAGGACTTTTGGTCCGGACACGGATTTCATTTTGTAAAAACCATGACTAGTAGTTCGGTCCTCGGATTCTTAGAAATCCGAACCGAACCGAACTGCGAGCAGCCCTAGTTTTCATGGCTAAATCTCCATGGTGAGCAAGTGACCTTCGCTCTCACTTGAGTTATATTCGAGAAGCATTAAACGGCCTTAAGTTATGGGTAGATTGAACCCCTAGATCTTGCAATCGTTAAATCATCGTTGAAACTTCATTTTCTAGTCAAGTAGAGGTATAGAGAGAATTCCACCAACATCAACTCTAAAGGTTGGCCGTCCTAACGCTATAAATCCTTCATAAAACAAACCTCTTGCTAGCTACATTGTCTTCTCTGTGGATTCAATCTCAGACTTCCGAGTATCATGTTACAACCAACCTAGCCCTACGCTTGGAGCAACCTATTCTACGATGCAACTCGAGGTCCCAAGCACGTACTTGTCAGTTCGGCTTGGATTTCTATCGATTCGGGTGGGGTTGTCATCCCTAATTGGACATACTATTCAAAACCATCATTACTGCATTATTCATAAGTCATAACTTGAGCTCGCGAGTCGCAATGCACCGGATTAATTGGAAATTAATATTTGGCTCATAATTTGGAGTCCGAGCCAGACGACCATCTCTCTGAACTTTGTAAAATGATTTTTTTTTTAAAATGATAGTAAAAGAAACATGGTTCATATTTAACTCATACTTGTTTATTAATTTCCATCACCCATAGTGTTGTCTTTGTAACACTTTACGATTAGTCAACTATAGTCAATTTAAGTGCAATCCAAGTAGTTTTCAGGGACCAATGTGTTACCCCCTCTATTAGAGGAGATTCATTTAAAGTAATACTGTAGCAAAGTCTCTCTTTCTCTTTTGCTCTTCTTGTCCTTATTACCCCACTTTTTGGTGGAATGTTGGCAAGAGAAAAAATGACTGGTTCCCATTCTCTTGAACTTTAACTTATATTTAGAAATTTTGTCTTTATTTGAATTTTTTTTACATTTGTTAGTTTTGCGCTAAACTTTTATGAGTTATTAATTTGTCTCGACAAAAAGAATCAGAAAAGTAAGATTTTTTAAACTTTTATCCAAGCCTTTTGAGAAATAACAATTTTTTACCAAAAAAATGACATTTTAGCGCCAAAAATGGTTATTTCTCAAAATACTTGGGTAAAAATTAAAAAAATTTACTTTTCTGATTCCTCTCATCAAGACAAATCAATAACCCAAAAAAGTTTAGTACAAAATTAACAAATGAGAAAAAAATTTAAATAAAGACAAATTTCATATTTAAGTTATGTTCGAGAGAACGGGTCAACTTAGAGCATCCGCAATGTAATAATCAAAAATGAATAATCAAAACTTGTCACGTCAGCTTTTGATTATTCATTTAGAAGATTGCTAAAGTTAGCAATGTGAAGTCTCATATTGTTCATTTTGTACCCATAATCAAAATCAATGGGTCCCCTGCCAACTCTTCCTTCCCTCCAAACTTTTACCCATCATTTCATCCGAAAAAAATTCCCGCCGGTTTGTCCCTCCAACTATTTTCCCGTCCCCTCCAATTCTTTCATGCCTACTGCCATTCTTGCCTATTTATTCTTTTTTCTTCCATCAATGGAAAATCACCATTCTCAATCATCTCAAACTATGGAATCAGAATAATATCAACAAAAAAAAAAAAACTATGGAATCAAAATCACAATTGTGATAATAATTTGTATAGTTTTTTTGAAAAAAAAAAGAGTTTAGGGAAAATTTTAGTTTTTTCAAAAAGAAAACAATTTTTTTTTTGTGTAAAAACGGTTTTTGAAAACAGTTTTTTTTTTAAAAAAAGTTTTTCAAAATAACAGTTTTTTTAAAACTATTTTTTATAAAATTTTCTAAAAAAAAATAGTTTTTAAAAGTTATTTTTTGAAAACATTGTTGAGAGAGAGAATGTTTTGTGTAATGATGGGTGAATTTGATTGAGAAAATGTGGGGATCATTAGATTTGATTATTGGCAAAAAAGTTGTTAGTTTTGATTATTCAAAGGCCAAAATTTGATGAGTTGCTAAGACATTGTTAAGTTTGGTTATTACAATGTGAACACTTTTTTTATCAAACATTGTTAACTTTAGCAACCTTTTAGTTTTGATTATTACATTGCGGATGCTCTTAGTTAGCATAAAATAAGTTCAATTTTTTTTTTAGGGAAAATTGAGTTTGGTTAGAGCATCTCCAATAACCTCGTCGGATCCATCATCCTCGTTGGATTTGCAGGTTTTGACGAGGAAAGGGACTAAAAACAGGAACCAACAGCCTCGTCGGAGCCCTCGTCTCTTGCCCGTTTGCTACAGTAATTTGTCTCTGCCAATGAGCCACTCTCTCTCTCTCTCTCTCTCTCTCTCTCTCTCAAAGCCACCAGATTTGTACTGCAAATCACTGCGTCGTCATCACCCTCGCCGTCGTTGGCTCCGGCGAAGGTAAGCACAGATTTCCGGCGGGGTTTGTGATTGTATGCATTTTGCGATTTTCTGCAGGTTTTATGGTTGTATGGGTTTAAATTGGTGGGTTTTGTGGTCTGTGATTGTACCGGTGATTTTGATAGGTTTTCCGGTGGGTTTTGTGATCTGCAAGTTGAGTGATTGTGGATTTGATTATTTACTTTTCCGGTGGGTTTCTCGACTGCTATGGGTTTGGTTTTGCAGACATTGTGGGTTTGATTCTGTGCTATTATCTGGGGGTTTTTTTTTAGTAAATTTTTTTTGATTTGGATAGGCATTTGCTTAGGCTGTTGGAAGAGAGATGTATTTTGTGACTAGGTAATGTAGAATTTTGGTGTTTTTGGTAGGCAATTTGCTTAGAATCATGTTGAGGCTATTGGAGATGCTCTTAGTATTTATAGAGCCGATAGTGAAAACAAATATTATGAATTCCTACACGAATGTTAGGAATTATTAGGTAGGCTATTCAAGGTGGGTACTGCTTGTCCTCCCTGAGTTTGAGTTGGTCAGAAAATTAAGTAATTAAACTAATTAATTAAGGAAACAATTGAGAACGACCTTTCTTGCGAGCCGAAGAGAATCTGTAAAAACATAGGAGTAGTAAATGAAATGAAAGCAAACAGCAATTTATATTCCAATTCTTCCACCGAATTAGATGTTAGTGGAATCTCTCTAATATATATAGGAATAGGAATAGGAATAGGAATAGGAGGAGTGGATTCGATTATAAAAGAAAGTAAGTTTGGACGGCAGAAGGAATTATACTACTCCCTCCGTCCCAAATTGATTGTCCGGTCCGCAAAACGGAGTGTTAAAAATAATACAATTTTTGCAAGAAAAAATCAAAAGTTTTTCAACAACTTACTAGATATCAATGAGAATTTTTAATTTGTGAAAAAAATTTGAATTTTTTCTTGAAAAAATTGCATTATTTTTAATACTCCGTTTTGCGGACGGGACAATCAATTTGGGACGGAGGGAGTATATGTTAGGATCGATCAGAAGAAAAGCCAATCGAGAAGATACAATGATCAAGAATATGCCACGTACAGATAATCCAATCAAACTGGGCTAAACATATACTAGTAGATATTAGTATAGACTTTAAGCAATATATATACAATTTGGATCCAATCAGGACCACTTAAGGCCAGGACCGTTAAGATCCCCATTTTCCGATCGAATTTTAATGATCTGAGTCATTTGCGCAAAATGTGATTTTAAGAAAACTCGTGAGAAATCAAAAAAAAAAAAAAAAGACTAGAAAGGACAAAATGACTGGAATCCCTGACTATATATATATATTTGAATGACACTCACCTTAATTAATTAAATAGTAATTAATTGAGAGAGATGGAGAGTTAAGCAAATCGATGGATCAAAATTAAGTCATCGTACCCGGAAAAGTATCGGCGGCAGAATTAGAATCCTTTCCTTTCCTTTCCTTTCCTTTCCTTGGGTTGGGTGGAGTATCGATCTGTTTCTGACTTTCTGTTTCTGTAGGTAGAGAATGAGCTTTATGGTGCAGATATTTATGTAGTCCGCCCGCCAGTAGAAGTAAATACGAATACTACTCCAAACCTACCCGAAGATATGCTTATGTAGAAAGCAAGCAAAGCATTAACAACAAAATAAGCAGCATATCTATCTAATCTAAACTAGAATTTGGGTTTTGTTAAACAAAAACCATGGGATCAAGAACGTACCTACTTGTACTGATCGAATGCTTTTACAGTTATCAATAAGGATCCGGATACTCTGTAAGAATCTGTTTGTGTGAGCATCATGTGAGAGTTTTAGGGGATAAAAGTTAACGGAGAGAAAACCCAACCGTTCACGACGATTCCACAAGAAACTATTCTCAACCCCTCTCGCCCAATGCCGATCATTACCTCTTCCTCCGTTCCACCACGATTCCTGCAAAAGTCCCAAATTGTTTTCTTTCTTCTTCTCCGTAATTCCTAGCCTCTCTGGATCTGATTTTCATCCGGCAAAAACCTCCAAATTAAAGTTGAGATCTTCTCCATCAGCAGAGGCAATATTCTTCTTCCTCTCCTTTCTTAGTTTTTTCCAAGTTAGGGAAAAGACTACAATACACACCATTTATTTGAATGTGTATCATATGCACCTCTTAAAATGTTATGAATTGTAGAAAAAATGTTACGAATCATATTCCTAAAAAGTTACGAATCGTATAAAGGTTACGAGATACACCAAAATGTTATGAATCATAATGAAAATATTACGAATCGTATTGCTGAAAGGTTATGAATACTAGAACAAAAGTTATAAAACATACTAAAATATTATGAATGAATTATAAAATAAGTGCATATGGTACATTTTTTTAAAGGGTGTGTATTATAGACTTTTTCGTTAGTTTGAGGGTTTTTGTTGTTTTCGCCCTTTTTTTTGTTTCCAATCTATGAAGCAGAAAACAATAGTGGATTTTTCCAGTCACAGTGAAGAAAGAAACGACTAGGAGTGAAATGGAGAAGAAAGGACTGGGGTTTCTCTCCGTTAAACTTTAATCCCTCGTTATTTGGATGTGAAAAAAACAAAAATATACTCCTATAACAATCTAAACACAACACCAAACACAATCTCTCACATACATATGGGTTCTACACATACCATTATTTGTGAGTCCCAGACATGTATGTGAAAGATTGTGTAAATTGTTATATTTAAGTTGTTATATGAATATCATTGTTGTGGAAACAAAAAAAAGGACTGCTGTGAGCCGTTGGATATCTTCAAATAATGTGTTTCACAGAAGATCTGGATCCGCGTGAAGCATGGGGTAAACTCTACCTACTCCCTGTTTCTAAGAGTCTAAGGTACGCAAAAGGGAAACTTCCACGAAAAAACACAGATATGACTTCTCCTTTCCCTTTTCCCTTCCGTAGCCATCACAACTCTTCCTCATCTTCTCCTTCCCCCCTTTCCTGTCGGTTTCATATCCGTGTGCGGCAGCGAAAGGGAAAGGCCATAGTACTATCGACTCTCTTTTTTTATTTTTTTCCCTCTTTTGTTTCTTTAGATCTACAACTTGTTGTCTGATTCATGAGGGTTTTGTTCTCGTTCAACGAGAGTTATTAGTTTCGTCTTTAGACAAAAATTTTCTACAAATCGAATTCTCTCAATCAAGATTGTTTCACAACGATATCTGTGCTTCAGCATTCTGTTCTTACACGATGTCTTTGACGAGGCAATCCGTGGCGGCTTGACAAATCTGTAATTCTTGAAAGTTTATTAGTGCGTTTATATTTGGGTAGAGTGCATTTGATCGTTTGGATATTTGAAGTCTTTTGTCCTTAATTTTGTACTTTTTCTCATTTGAAACTCCTAATTATCAATACAATCTTTTCACTTTTGATTAAAAAAAAAAAAAGGGATTTCTCCTTTGTAATTCAACTCTACCTACCACTACTTGGTTGAGATATTGGTGCCGTTCCACTTTTTATATAAATTTTCTTTTAAAAAAAAAGTAATTTCAAACTAAAAAAT
The DNA here is from genome assembly GCA_019656275.1 of Rhododendron kiyosumense. Classification (NCBI taxonomy): domain Eukaryota; kingdom Viridiplantae; phylum Streptophyta; class Magnoliopsida; order Ericales; family Ericaceae; genus Rhododendron; species Rhododendron kiyosumense. The sequence continues at coordinate 217,084 of BPLS01000717.1, forward strand.
TATGTATTTACGTAAATGATTTTTCTAACAATATGAAACTTATTTGATAGATCTCATTAAGATATTTTAAACGGTGCAAAAAAAATTCAAAAATTTATTTTTATTTTAATTATATTTGAGTTTGAAATTATCTTTTTTTTGAAAAAAAAAGTTTTTTGAGAAAGAGGAACGAAGCCTAGTATATTTGATCAACTTAATTGAAATTCCTAGCTACTGTGCTAGCGAGCACTACTCTAAGAGCCCGCTCTGCAACGCAAAAAAAATCCCATATTTTTTAAGAAGACAATTTTAAGCTCAAAAATTATGAATTTATTGAAATTTAAAAATATGTAATATGGATCTTGTTTGAAAGGTCTCATCGAGATCTTTTATTATACGATGCAAAAAATTTTGAAAAATTAGTTTTTATTTACATTATTTTTGAGTTTGAAAATGTGAAATAAGCTGCTTATTTTTTAAGAAGGTTTCTGAAACGGGCTCTAATTAATCAACAACCACAAATACCATGAACGTGCACGCGATATAACAAATAGATTTGTAAGTCATAAGGACTATTTTTGGAATAACGGCTTGATCCTTTATCTACATAATAAGGGAGAAAGGTATATTTAACTTGTTATCCAAAATGGCAACCTAGAAGGAGGGTGAATAGGGTTGCTAAATAAAAATGCCAATAAAGATTATCTCTAATAATCTTTTAATCAAAACAATATGAGCAAATAAAAGAAGGAGAGTTAGAGAGATAGAACCCAATTATTGTGGTTTGGCCTGGATTTGTCCACGGTCCAGCCTACTCCACTTCTCCTCAAACAACTACTTGAAGGTTCCTTTAATTTTCAAATAGATTACAAGCAGTACAATTTGCGGGTGCTTACAACGACCTTATCCCTTAGTTTTCCCGATGAGCTAGTACAACCGCAAGAGTTTCCTCCGAAAACCTCTTAAAAAAAATAACACTCAACTGTCAAGTGTTTGACTCAAACACTCGCTTAGGAATTACAAATACGTGAAGAAGATATGAAAATTATCGCTCACGACTTGTATAAATTTTCTCTCAAAAAAAATATGAAAATGAAAGAACAAGGAGAATTTTGGCTTTGATCTTTTGAGAATTTGCTCTTAGAATAATATGAAATGTTATAACTTGTATTGGTACTCATTAATGAGTTCTTCATCCCTTATATAGCCATCTATCCACCTTCTAGCCGTTAATAAAGTATTGGAGCCGTTGGAGAGTTGATCAGGAAAATATAGCCGTTAGAACTTTACTGATCAACAGAAATTACTTAGAGTGGTCGTCTCGGTGGTCGATCGGCCGGTCATCCGGTCTGTCATCCGATGGTCTCCGATTGTCACAGCTCTCTGTTCAGATAGCCGGTCTGTCAGCCTGTTCGTCAACTTATGACTCAAAATTTTATCTAAATAAATTCGTTAAAACATATATTGAGCTCACTAAATCTTTATAAATATTAATTATTGAATCCAAGAGACTTTATGCAACATGTCAAGGCAAAGAAAAATTTGTCCGAAAAAGGACTCTGCGATAAAAGATTTTCTTTTGCCAAATAAAAACTTTATCAAAGTAATAAATAGTAATGCATATAATTTTCAACAAATTATCATGCATATATTTTTCAACATAATCTTTCATAAATCTCCACCCTCTATTCTATAAAATGGCATTTTCATAAATATTTATCAATTTTTGAGCAAAAAATAGATGGCATCTCTTCTAAAGCGTCTCTTTCCAATTTCAAATTGATGGTGGCTCTTCGTTCCCTTTGCAATCTCTCTCCACCACAGACATCTTGATAAGCCATTCTACGTCTCTCATTCTCTTCCTTTGATCTAGGTTTTTTTTTTTTGCTTTCCACCCTCTTTGCTCCTGGCTGCCTGACCTCGCCGGACCAAACCCAAAGAGGTTAGATGGTTGTTTTCTCTTCATTTGATCATGGTTATCTACAATGAACTGAAAGTTTTGAACAGACATGCACTAGAAGGGGGAAAGTGAGGTTTGATAATTCATTTAGACTCTGTTTAGAATGCATTGCGTTCAGGTACGGACGTGCACTAGAAGAACTCTGTCTGAACATAATTTAAGAAAAAATCTTCCTGTATAAATCAGCTTCGTTGGCTAGGGTGGTCAATAGTTTCGTAATTTATTTTAGTTGTGTTTAAAAAACGTTGTGCCGTGCCTTTAAGCACGGACAAACCTTATTGTATATATACACGCGCGATCATCAAATATTAACAACGCTATTATTTTACTCTCATATATACATATTAGGAATTAATTGATCGGATTATATTAATTTGTTTGTATACTTCGTGCTTCAACTTTCACGTTTTTGCTATATCTTTACCGTGTTTGATATTCTCATTGTAAGTGATTTTGGTTTTGTTAAATGTGATTGTAAGAGATGTGATTGTAAGAGGGTTGCACATTGTCGTGCTCAAAAAGTCTTTTTCAATGGAATGTCCATTATGTGGACGTCCATTTTTACCTTCATAGAGTTTGCATCTATCTAGTGTTTAGGCTCTGCCTATTAGATGGATAAAATTCTTCTAATTTTTTGTCCAAAAAAAAAAGGCAAAGTACGAATTACCTCCCTAAAATTTGGACGTTTGGCAGATAATCCCTCTGACGCTAACTAATGAGCACATCACCTCCCTGTGGTTTTGGAGTAAACTGCAACTCCTAACTCCGTTAACGGCAAAAGTAAAAAGACCACGCTAAGCTTTCCCCACTCTGTTAAAAAAACAAAAACAAAACCCATTTTTCTCTCTGAAAACACCCATCTCCAGAAAACCCCTTCTCTTGCACTATCACCGGAGAGAAAACCCACCACGTCTAACGATGGCCGGAAACAGAAGCACGACATACAACATCGACATTAACACGTTACTCCTTGCCACCAAACCAGTGACGGAGAAATCAAATGGAAGAATCCCCCTTGCTACCAGAGGATTTAGAAAGATAATGAAAACAAAAGTCAAAGTGATGAATTTGATTCTGATAGATATTGATGGCCATGGAAAGTCTGGGTTTAGGGAGAAAGAAACTGGTGTGAACCGTCAAGGGCTTTTCAAATTTTCAATTGGTTTTGTTTTCTCCCAAACCAAACCCAGATACGTTTCAACTTTTTTCCCAGCCAAACCCAAATCGAAAATTACAAAGCTATCAAAAATAAATCAAAATCACTCAACTGAAACTAAAGGGCAAATGGCGTCCCAGGATATGTTTTGATAATTAATACATGTTAAGAGCATGCTAAGAACATTTGTTAATGAACAAAATGTTCTCGGAGGGTATTAATTATCAAAACACGTCCGTCATTTTCCCAAAAGCCTCGTTCAGTTGCCAGGAAAGTACAGGAAATGATGTGAAAATTAACTTTCCCATAACTTTTGTATTGTTCAGTTAGCAGGAATGTAGTAGGAAACTTGTTTTTAAGTTTTCCTGCAAGATTTACTTTTTTGCGAAAGTGATTTGGCCAAAAGCATAGGATTTTGCGTAAAGGGAAAAGTTTTCTTCATTGTGGGGCTAAAATAATTTGCGGGCAAAAAAAAAAGTGAATGACGCCAATATCAAAAAAATACTAATTAGGTTCTTAGAAAGACACTTTGAGAGTTACGTGAGCAACAACAATTTCGACTATTATGGTGCTTTCTGAGATAATTGTTTTGGAAAAAAATTGGTAGTTTAATTTTTTTTTTTGTTGAAGTATTTATTTATCTTGTCATTAGTCTTCAATTTTGTTTTGTACTAACTAATTTCAATGAGTTTTTGCATCGGCAACTAATTAAGCATGGTTGTTTAATATTTATTTATTTAGTTATCATTTACTTATTTTTTAAACTTCATTTGTACGGTTGATTAACAGAGAATACCAATTTAAATGGGGGATTTGCATGATCATTCAGAATATAGCAAATTGAATAGAGAATTGCAAGTCGATTTTTTCATTTCATGTTAAAACTTTGCATTAGATAAACAATATTTTTAGTATGTGTTAATTTTTGAAATATGATAAGCTATTATTTAGCTCTCAAAGTTAATTTTATTTGAAATTAGCCATGGGAATAAAAATAAAGAAGTTTCTCATAAATGTCTTTTCCTAGCAAATGAACCACTAAACTTTAGTTTTTCAACAAAAAAAAAATTGTCAAATGAACACTCATAGGAAAATAGATTTCTTTTTCCTTTACTTCACTTTACTTAACTTTTCCTAAGAATAATTTTCTGGTACAATATTCCTGACAACTGAACGGAGCCAAACTAAAATCAAATTGGTTTCGTTTTTTGTCAAACCGAGAGAGAGAGAGAGAGAGAGAGAGAGCAGCTATGTTACGTGGAGTGGGTTTGGTATGAAGAAGATGGACGAGAGTAGTGGGACTGGGTAGGGTTAAGTTTCAGCATTGTTTTGGAAAAGAAGGGTAAAGAAGGGTAATGTGGTCTTCTTACATTGAAAGTCAACTTTATTTAATTTTTTTTGTTCATGATAAGTCTTGTAACTAGCGCGTGTCTAACACTTTCCGTTAGTTTGGATGAAAAACCTAACTGTTGCAGTTTACTCCAAAATCATAAGGGGTGATGTGCTCATTAGTTAACGTTAGGAAGGTTATCTGCCAAACGTCCAAATTTCAGGGAGGTCTTATGTACTCTGCCCAAAAAATAATAATAAATACCACACTATCCTCTCATCAAATTGCATCTCCAATGAAATCTATGGGCTACAAATGCAATTGAACATCTTTTATCCGATGAAGACAAGGACACAAAATGCGTATAACTTTATTGAAATTAAATATTACTGTAGTTACGTACGTTCAAAACTTGAACATAATTAAATTACGGCGATCCAAGAATCACTCATGCCTTGGAGTTTTGAGGGTCTCACCTAGTGACTAGAGATAGCCCAACCTCGATCATTCAAGGTTTGAGACGAAATTAGAATGTGAGGCCTTTAAGAGTTGAAGTATTAATGCTAAAGATCGACGTTCTAAATATATTTAATATTTACATTTGAAAATTACATTTCTTCCCTTTTAAAGGTGTCATGTACTCATAAAAGTTTTAGTCTCTCTAGCGTGTACAATACTAGTATATTCATAAAATTAATACAAAAGATGATCATGAGGGAGAATAATCTTATGGAATGATAAATCCAGACAAAAAGATATCTTTTTTAGGAGGCCTTTTTTTACCTAAATGAAACTTTCTATCGATTGAAATAAGTACAGTAGTTTTTAAAAAGTCAAAACTTGTTGTATACATACATATATAATCATGTGTAAATAAAATAAAACAAAAGTCAGCCCAACTACAATGTGCATGCGCTACATTTGTAAGAGGAAAATAAGACATATGTCATAGGCAATCTATGATCTATCAAAAACTGCAACTAGCATAGGAACTCCTCTTTTTTCCCATCGTAGAGAATCAAATGCGGAAAACTCTTCGGGGAAGTTCTATGGTACAATCAAGATTTCAATTTTTTGGCATGGAGTCTTTGAAAATTGAAATGAATACTTCGTGGAGAAATTTTGATTTCGCGAGCTTGTTTTATCGACAGGTAATGTCAATATATTAAATTCAGTAGGGAAAATATCATCAAATTAAGAGAAGCGCTGATGTTGATCATGACCACCCTTCACGGCATGACTACTCCAACAAAGCAACATGGGGAGCATGGCCCATGCAGTCCTACATTTATCATATGGTTACAGCTAGCATTGCATTGCGCCCACCAGGCTCACATTGTGGAAAATTGCTTTTACAGCCTGCTGATATGTACTAATTCAAAGTGGTGATCATATGAAATGGCAGAATCAAAAAAAATAAAATAAAAATTCAATTTTACGCTGTTGCATGTGTTCAAGAAAAATAATGGCATGCATGTGATGTGAAACGATCGTACAATAAATGTTGATCACTGCATCCGCATGCACCTAAGTTCATGCTAACAGAAGAAAATGTGAGAAATTTATGCACCCTAATTAAATATCTCAATCCTCTCCATGTGGTCCTAGCTAAGTGCATGCTATCTTGTTAATTAGTGATATAACCGCGTCATATCACCCATTATTCCACCATTGTGCACAATGTATACAAACTATAGCTCATGCATCCTGTGTTATACTATATCAAAACATTGTTTACTTGTATTAAATATGTAGGGTCCCACATCGGAGACAAATGTAAAATAAAGGTAATATATAAAGGAAACCCAATCAATTACTGTGTAACCTAAGATTAACCTTTTGAGTCACGTGATTATATAGATTAAGGGTTAAGTAAGTTAACTGGTGCGGATTGTTACAAAAATATGAAGAATGTAATGTAATATAATGTAACGTATAAATTGGGTCAAGATTGCGATGTTTTGTTTAGAAATCATGGTGTCATTTTAACTAGTGAAAGAAGGAAAAGTTCACATGTGTTTCCAAAAGTTTTGGATTACTGATGCCAATCAATCAATCAATACTCTATACAAAATGTGTTGTGCCTCAAAAAACTTTCAATTCCTTAATCCTAATTTTCTATAATTCTGTTTTTTTTTTCTCCATATTTCAAAAAAAGAGAAACGTGGGAGAGGGGGTGTGGATATAGAGAGAACGTGGGGAGTGGGGAGGGAATGGAAATTTCTAGAATTTTGTTTGTATGCTTTGGTCATACTTTTTAGAATCTTTATTTATTTTGAGTTTTTACTTATACATTAATGGGGCGTGTTCGCTAAAATAAATAGACTAATGAACTAAAGCTAATATTTTCACGAATTTCTAGACATGTCATTCTCCTCACATATATCAATTAAAATACCATTTAACTGAAATAACTTGACGATTACCATTAGTCTGTAGTCCAATAATATAACCAAAAAAACACCCAAAAAAAAAATCTTATTCTTAATAATATATAGATCTATGAAAAACGCTAGTTCCAAATCGAACCCATATTTAAATGTTTCCCAGTAGTGTCTATAGTTAAGTAAACATCAGATAAATTTTTAAACAGGAACTGGAAAAAATAAAATCACTGAAAATTTTCTCACTGGTGAAGGTGCTTGTTCTACTTCAAGTGCAAATTTTCTCTACGGGTGGAGCTTTTTCCCTGTCCACAGTGGGTCTGCCAGGACTCACGATCTTAAACTTTAATTACTATAAATAAAAGTACATAGTTTTTGTGATGCTAAATTCTTCGACAACATTATTTGTATGTCAACAGCAAAAATACTTGGGAGTATATGAACATGGGTTTTACAATTATATTTGCCCGAGGAATCACATTGCACAAATTAATCTATGTATACTATCTATTAAACCAGATGGTCATTTGACACACACACACTCACTCTCTCTCTCTCTCTCTAACCCTAGCCGTCACACCTCTTTGATTCTTTCTTCCTCTCTCCCTCCCCCTAGGGTTTCCACCCTAAAATGGGTGGCGGGAAGGGGGCGATCTCCCCTATGGAGTTTTTCTCTCCGTCAGCCTCCGATTGGAATCTCATTACTCTCCACAATCATCCTCCCCTCTCGCCTCCTGACACCTTGGTTCCCAAGTTCCTGTACCGCCGGATCTCCTCCATCATATTCGTTGGTGACTCATCTCTGATTGTGCGATTCAGATGTGCGGCTATGGGTGTGGAGCTTTTGTGCATGATTGGGTCACTGGAGTTAGAGATCTATGTTAGTGAATGATGATGGCGAGGATTTTTTTTTTCATTTTTTTGTTGGTTTGCGATCATTTGCTTTTTCTTCTCCCTTTTATGGAGGTTTTCTCTCTGGTTGTTTGCCGTGAGTTTTTCTCCTAGCTGAGTTTCTCCTAGTTGGGTTGCTTTGGGTTGTTTCTTGTTTTTGCAGGAAAATGTTTAATTAGTTCGTTTGGAGTATAGTCTGTGGAATCCCCCCTGTCTTGATTACTTGGTCATTCGTTTTAGGACAGGTTTTCATTTTGATGTAATCTTTTGTTTGGAGTTATAATATCATCTGTTATTGATTGGCAAAAAAACCCAAATGGTAATTTAGTGAGGAGAGCGCGCATAGTGACAATCGTGACAAGTGGCAATGTTTGATCGAGTGTAAGATAATTAATGTTAAAAAAATAATTTTCACTACATTAGAATAAATAAATTCCTACAAAAAGTAAAAGGAGAAGAAAGGAACATGGTAAAATTGAACTTTATCAGGAATTTATACTACCTTCCAATATTTTGAGTGGTACTATAATGGTAACGCAATATTTTGAGTAATTATTGGTATTTTTATATTTCATCCCCATCCTAAAAGGAATGATTCCTACTAATTAATTCTATTCGAATGCTAACATAATATCATTTATGAACAAAAAACTTATGGGAACATTTTTTGATAAGAATCGAAAACATTAAGATTCCTCGATTACCATTTTAAAGTAATTTCGAAAGCAAACCTTGGTAAAATCCTGTTCATTAGGATTCCATTATTTTGTGGGGGTCATTTTTCAAAATATTTTTTTTTTGTTTCGTATTTGGAAATCAATTAATTAATTCCTGCTAATTTTGTAAAAGAAATCATTATTCAGAAATAATACTCAATTGGCTAACTCATCCCATGATTTTTGGGATTGTTTGGTAATTTGGTTGCAAAAGGAAACAGATTGGTGGTGGATCGATAGAAACCGGACCCAACACTTTATCTGTTTAGCAATGTAAAATATGATTATCAAACCTACTTAATTGCTCATTACTTATTTGTTTCAGTTTAATTTAAGTGTTCAATTTGAGTTGTCAAACACCCTACATATATATGCATAAACTTCTAGGAAGTAACAATATATTCTCTCTGTCCCAATTGAAGTGTTCTCTACGAGAAATAGAGCTTTTTAAGAATTCAAAATTTTTGTTTATATTTTCAAAATTAACCTAAATTTTTTTGTTTTAATTGTTTATATATTTCAATATGAATCTCAAAAAATATAGAATATAAATCCTTTTTTTTTATCGGTAAACGGAACTTTTTATTGAATTTGAAGGGGTACATCGATTACAACCTTGACCTTAGAACATAGCTATTACAAAGAGCTACACTCAGGAACTATATCCAACCAAGATTGGATAAGAACACCTCACTTACTTGCTCACTTTTCAACTTCACTTTTCGAATCTCATCCAAATACCCTTTGAAATCCTCCACTGTGTAAATCTTGATGTCAAACTTAATCTTTATCCACATGACTACTCTGGTTTTGATTAAATCCACCACTTTCGAAGCCCGTGCTGTTGCACCGTTGAAGATACATTCCTTGGTAACCAAATAGACTAGATCGTTGCAAAAAACATACCTCCCAGATATCTTTCTCCAAGTTTCAAAACTTATTCCCAAACCACCAAAGTGCTAACTTTGCTAATGAGCTTGGGCAAACACACTGAATGTTCCACCATTCCATAATTTTTAACCATACCACCCACGAAAATCGGCAATGTAAAAGCAAGTGTTGAGGCGTTTCCACACGAGGAGCACATAAGGGGCATACCACCAAGTGAGTCTGGGAAATTAAATTCCTATCAGCAAGAATTGATTGAGTTGCAACTCTATCTTGAATGGCCATCCAAGAGACAATTTTCCCTTTAGGGGGGCCCAAATTTCTCCACAAAGAACCCAGTAGAGTATGTCGTGCGTTTTGGTTTCCCACTGTCGATGTACTGATTTGACAAAGAAAACTTTGTCCGCTATCCAAATCCACTGCATAGAATCAGATTTTGAAGGATCTAACGTCCCACCATATAGTCTTTGCTTCAAATCCTCATATTGTTGAAGTTCCCAAACACGCAATGTTCTCCTAAACATCAAATCTTCATAGATCTTGTTTGATAAATTTCAATTGGTTTTATTATACAAAATTTTTAAAATCGTGAAAAATATTTTAAATTGAAAGATATTGCCAATAAAAAATAACTCAAATATTAAAAGCTGTCAAATCAATTAAGAAGAAAATGATTTCAGGGGTAATATTCAAATTTTGACATGTTTGAATGATTATTTTTTGAAAATGAATATGAACATCTCAAAATGGAATATGAACATTTGAATTGGGCTCCCACTATGTGGGCTCCCACTATGTTTATATTCTGAGTCTACAACTGAGTGCTCCCTTGCGAGTCGGCTCCCATCTAGTTTCGGTCATTTATAGGCTCCTTTCGAATTCACAATAATGATTGAAATTGTTCATTTTTTTAGAGCTCGTTGAAAATTGAAACCACGTCAAAAATTATGTTGATCGAATATCTGTTGATATGATTTCAAAACGCATTAAGCTTGAAAAAAATGTACAACACTAGATTGCCACACATTCGACATAGTTTTCTGAATCTTAATGCATTTCGAAATTATATCAAATGATAACATGATTTTCGATGTGGTCTATATTATTGACAAGCGATAAAAAATGAACAATTCTGATCATTATTATAAGTCCCGAAAAAGCCACAAGTGGCCAAAACTGGACCCAAACTGGATTCTACGAAACTGGGAGCTGGTTCCGCTCCCTTGTCGGTACCGACAGTTAAATATGTCTTTATGGAGTAATACTAAGGCTCCGTTCCGGAACTCTTCTTATTTTATAAGTACTTATTTTGGAGTTTTCTTTCACAAAACTCAAATAAGCAGCTTATTTTCATATTTTTAAACTCAAAAATAATGTAAATGAAAAATAATTTTTCAATTTTTTTTGCACCGTATTAAAGATCTCAATGAGATCTATCAAACAAGATCCATAGTGATAGGAAAATTATTTGCGTAAGCACGTGATTTTTGAGCTTAAAAATTACCTTCTTGAAAAATAAGTACTTATTCACTCTTTTCCGGAACACACCTTATTATTAGACAAAAAATAAGTTCTTATTTCGATTCCGGAACGGAGCCTAAGTGTTTTTGGGTTACACGGGAAGAATATATCCCTTTCAGACTTCCCCAAGAAGGAGACCGACCAAGCCTATCTTAAATATATCTCATCTTCTTAAATCCTCCAAAACAAAAAAAGAGCTTATCTTCTTAAACTGTCCCCATCCCGGCCTTCATCAAAACTGCGGACGTGTGTTTTACTGTTTTGCCGACAAAGCTTCTTTATATTTAAAAAAAAAACCTTTTTTGTAGATTTTTTTTTTTGTAATCCGCTTGTCTGGGTGGTTTGTGTCCTCAACAACTACACAAATTGGACCCACCGTTGGCCATCCATTTTGTGGTTCAAAAAGTATAGAACCACAGACACATACATAAACACTCACCATATATGTGAGCTACACACATACTATACACCCCAGTGTGTATGGGGTTCACATATGTTGTGATTGTTTGTGTGTATGTTTGTGCAAAAGTGTTTTGTGGTTCTAACAAAATTATTTACCGTCGGGTCGATTCATTTTCTAACCCTATATCCATTAGAAAAGGGGCCTCCACACCATACTGCTTTGCGGGTCATATGAGCCTCGTCCCGGGCTCAAAAACATAATTCTAATGGTCTATCTTATAAAATTTATCGTGCTAAACCGTTTCATTAAAAATTAAATTGATCGGATATCTACAACTCCGTAAGCAAATAATGTTTTTTGGGCAACCTGCTTCAACGAATAGAGGTGTAAATGGTACTAGGATTAGATCGCAATCATTCAGAATAAGACCTCAACGTCAAACGTCTTATGATACTAGTGAGAGAATTCGGAATACCATTACAAAACCGCAATCATTCGGAATGTTAACCAGTCACCAGCCAATAAAAAAATTACTCTTGTCACCCTTGTTGTGATATTTTGAAAAAAGACAAATATGTCGGTATGATTCAGGAAGAGAACCCAATGTCGATGAGATGGGAAAGCAATGGGACTTAGCGTTGTGAATTCCGGCGGTCAGTACGGTACGACAACAAAAAGTTACATATATCTTGGTGGTTTGTACCAGCCAAGAAACTACATGTACCAGTGTATACCAAGCGTACCGTGATTGTATTGGAATCTCGGTAGCTATAAGAATACTAGTATATTTTTGTCTCTAAATAAAAGAGGCCTGAATTGTAAGATAATTTAACAAAAACTTAAAGTTCATAATATATTAATCACGTTCATTTTTTTATTAGAACTAATGTTTAATGCACATCAAAGTGTTAAAATTTAAATTACCCAAGAAAAAAGTGTTAAAATTTATTTCCCTATTTCAAGTTTGCAAGTAAGTATACATGTAGATTCAAAACATATAAGACAAATCCGGAATGTAAACCAACTTCCCATATATATATATATATATATGCTCAAGTTTTTGGAAGTGAATTAATTTGTGTGCTTAAGATTTGACGAAAGAAAATCTAATTTATCTTATCTCCAAGATTCGTGTTTGGTCGAATTAATTAAGTTCCAGGGTTGGACACTTGATCCAATGATTGGGCTTCTGGCCTGGAAAGAGGCACCGGACCAACTCACATTCTGGTCCATTGTCCACACCAACATAATACTAGGGCGCGGATATCAGGAATGAGTGGGTTGTATTGTAGTACTATTATTTAAAGGGTCAGTCCACATAATTTGTCTTGGGCCAACTTTTATTGAGATGGGTTGTAGGAAAAAATACTCCCTGATAAAATATTTTACTTTAAAATGTATTTATTTAAAGCACGAAAAAGGATGAACTTTATTAAGCTAACCCCACACAGTTGCAAATTGGATTTTATTAAAATGTATTGAAAAATATTGTGGCTGCAATGCCTTTAATAACAATAGCAATGACAAACATGACCACTGCCAACCTTTTTACAAAAGCCTCCTCTTTCACAATCACTTATGCAATATTGCCAGCATTTTCCATTTGCCTCTGGATCATCATCTCGCCCAGGTACACAACTTCCAACCACAGGATGATTATTGCAACACCTTAAACCTTCAACTTCCCGGTGACCTATAAAAAAAAAATTCATAAATTAAAATATTGTGGTCATGACTCAATTTAAGGTTGAATCATTGTGTTAATTAGTGTTTGCATTCCAAGCGAAAAAAATGATCAGAGTCTACAGAAATACATGGCTCATTCTGTTAATTAAAATCACATTGGACTAAAAAAAAAGGTGGAAAACCTTTTTTCTTAAATTACATGTATTGCATGAGTTGATTTCTCCTATACTATATGACCCTATCTATCATTGAGAAAATAAAAAAAGAAACTAAAGGTTAATATATATGAAACTACATATTCTTATGCAACAGGAATTACGTACATACCCATGCATAACACAAGGACAGCAATGACAAGCAAGGAGACAAATTTGAAAGAGGCCATTTTTCTTTTGCAATATTCTGATTGAGCTTTGTGCAAAGAATATGAATATTATGCACAAGGAAGTGGTATTTATATTTGTACGCACGAACATGTGATATAGCCTTAATTAATATTGTGCCCACTTCATACTTACCAAGTTACCATATACGTACATTCTAAAGAGAGAACAAAATTTAAGTGGTAGTAGACTATTTTCCATTTATTCCAACATGGCAATAAAACGATTTCCATATAGACCAATTAATTAACCTTAAATGATGCTGTTTGCATTGTCTGTTCATACTTATTTCACAGCGCCATGATACAGTGGACAGAGCATGATTGGCTGTGATGCAATAATATTACTCTCACAAGCTGGAAAGTTATGTATGGACATTTTTCATAATTATATTAGGTAAGTAACTTAATATATAGTTGTGCTAAACCGGCCAGGACAGGATTGTTTCACCTAGGGGTGCACACGGTTTAGATTCATCCGGTTCTCTAGAAAATCAGTAATTAGACCATTCCAAATGGTTCTAGAAAATTAGGAACCAAAATCTAACTAATATATGTGTGAAATCTAACCAAAACCAAACCGCAAGACAGGTTCGATTTTGGTTCGGTTCTTATTCTATCCAATCAACATCCAAATACTTAGGGATTTGACAGGGTAAAATAAGTATTTGAGTAAGAAAAAACAAAATTGGGTACACTCACTCTTAAGAATCTCTAATGGCTCAGATTCCTAAAAAATATACTACTACTAATAGATTAAAAACTTTCCTAACAGATGAGATTTCTTCTCTAGTATATGTACATAATTATGTATTTTGTAGTTTTAAACAGTCCGGTTCGGTTCTAATCTTGGATCTTTAATTGAAAATCAGTAACCGAATCAAAATTAATGATTATTATTTTTTTGGAACCATAACCATAACTTGACCAATGAACCGCAGAACTAGACCAAATAGGATGGTTCCGATTTTGCGGTTCGGACAATTTTCTTGAACACTCCTAGTTTCACCCCATTGTGGTCCCAGGGGTGTGGTGGGGGCCACAACACTCCAGGGGGTGGGCAGGGACCACAATACTCCAAAACTGAGATGCAGGGACGAAAACAAGTGAGGGCCCGTACTCAATTTTGTAGAATTATATTAATTTTTTTGAATATTTCAATCATATCCGATAAAATTGCAATAGTGTTCTAATAAAATTACTCTAAACTGTCATTGTGGGATATTTGTCTGATCTATTTCTGAGTGCCAAATTTTCACATAATTTCTTGTTCAAACATATTCTTTTTTGCTAATTATGAGATGAAATTGCAAATATATTCATCAGCTAGTTATTTTCCCGATAAAAAATGTATTAATTGAGAAATTTTAAACGTATGGGTTTTTTTTTTGGCCAAAAGTTGAAGGTAGTTTTCATCAAAAGATCCCCATGGAGGAAGGTTGAGAGTCCACAGATCAGACACTCAAACAGAAAGAACGTATAAGCGTATAGATATGCCACTCTAAACGTACATGTTAAGTTTACTAATTTATGAACCCCACTAATGTAAATTTTTGAATTTGTCTCTGCTTAGATGTATCTCGTAGAGCCTGTATATATTCAGGTATTTTTATATTAAAAAAACATTAGCCCCTCCCATTAATTTGTCCGTAAACCTCTTCAAAGTCTAAGTAGAAGAATTGGAAAACATCATGGTGCTCTAGCTGGTCTATACTCACCTTAAATATCCTTTGTTAATGTTCAAGGTATTGATTATATGTGGTAAAGGAAAACGCGCGAGCAAAATATCTTCAGCTACCTGGCCATGATTCACTTTCATGGCCACTCTTGGACTTAAATATTCATGCTTCCTGGTTTTGAATCAATAACAGAATGTGGGTTAGAACTTAGAACCAAAGCTCCAAGAGATTGAGTCAGACATCATCAGTCGAGTGAATCCAAGGGGATGGCTTTCACTTCATGGGTCCCTTTCGTACATGGTCTAGTAATTAGTTTGTTGATTGCATTGGCGCCAAGCCGGACTGGCTGATGAATATTCCAAGGGGGAAGGTTTGGTGGAACTTGGATTGGGACTCATTAGTACAAATTGGAGTTGTGGGCTTAAGTTGAGCTACGTACACACACAGCTATATGCGAGCTAGATAGTCACTCATCGCACTCTTGCATGCCGGTCACTTGCCTCCCCTTTTGCTAAACTGTATGTACGTAGTCAAGTTCTAGCTAGAGTACATGCACTAGGTGATCATCACATGCACTAGCTTCACCTGATCAATTTTTTGCAATCTCTTTTTTTGAGCTATAAATTTACCATCGGATTCTAGAAAGCGCATAAACCTGCATGGTCAACACATATGGTAACTACTAAAACAGATTTTGAACCAGGGCGTCCGATGATCAATGGAAAGTTATGAGTTCAAATTAAACAGAAAACTCAAAAGATTGATCAGTAAATTACTAATCCATTATCACGTCCGGAGAGTTGAGACTACCTAGGATTTGGGTATTGTAACTGTCTAAAATATATATGCTTAGACAAAAAGACTACGTACGTGTGCTCGAGAATTAATCAGTACATACAAAAGGGCCATGGAGATCGACCCATGTTTTTTAAAGTGAAACTTAATTAATTGGTTTAGCTGAAAATATAGATGAGATATGGTACCAGTACCAGTAGGTACAAAAATAGGACATAGCTAGAGTAGTAGGAATAAGAGTACTGCACGTGGTCTGAGTATAGGACAAGAAGTGTAGCACATAGGAGGATACACAAGTACGTACCTCCTCTTGATGATCATTGCAGCAAGCATATTGGTAGTAAATGGCAAAAGCTCCAAA
Organism: Rhododendron kiyosumense; assembly: GCA_019656275.1. Taxonomy (NCBI): domain Eukaryota; kingdom Viridiplantae; phylum Streptophyta; class Magnoliopsida; order Ericales; family Ericaceae; genus Rhododendron; species Rhododendron kiyosumense. Next base: position 233,215 of record BPLS01000717.1, read on the forward strand.
GCTTCCACCTTAATTCCCTCTACACTAGTACTTGGGACAGTACTCAGTCCCTCCCTCGATCTCCTCACATGCATGATACCAACAGTACTGACCACATTTTCTTAATTTCCCTATTAATCTTCTCTCTCTTTCTCTCTCTCTCTCTCTCTATATGTGTGCGTGCGTGTGTGTGTTTTGCCTGGTTGCAAGGATGTGGTTTTCTGCGTAATCTCTCATCATTTAGAGGAAGTTTTTATAAGAAGAGTACGTAGGTCACTGGGTGAATGGTTAAACCCCATCAAGGTTTCTTTTTTTTTTTTTAAAAAAATAAAGTACATATATCTCAGAATAGCTAAACCAATTTACGTCCACATCAACTAATTATATTCTGAAGACCAATCTCACCGTTCACTAACAGTAAAGCCATATATAATTTAAAGCCGAGATAAAACTCCATATAAATTGGCCCCATAACAATTGATAACATCTAAATTAAAAGGTTTCAAACTGAGATAGATCCAAAAGTTAACTTAGGCTTTGTCTGGAAGTTATGGAAGAGAAGGGAAATTGGACTAGATTTATTTAATTTGCATGTATGTAGCCTTAACAACCAAAATTGAAACTGGTACTACACTATCATCATAGTATCATAAATTCTGGTTTGTTGTTAATTACTACTACTAGCTATTTGGTTCATGTACACGCGTGGTATTTTTGAAAGTACAGTACCAAAATTGTCATTTTATTTTCTCCGCCAAACGGTTGGCAACTAGACAAGGCTTATAATTAATTACTTGAATCCAGTAATATATAGGGAAGTATTACAATTGTGACTCGTGAGATCGATGATGATTAAATTAGTGTACTTCGTCTTCAAATTCTAACTAATTACTCATTTCTTATTGATTGCATATTTCTCCTCGATCTGGTAATTAATCAAAGTGATCATCTAATGGCGAACTAGTCTTATATATGCATGCGGCTTCATAAAATAATCCAGCTATCAAACCTAGTCATAATGACAAATTACAAACAATAATTTTACGTGTTTTCCATCTTTCTTTCTTTTTTAGTTTCGTGCATGCACGCAGCACATAACCTTCTAACAACTTTGAAAGGGTTGGTTACATCACTCAGTACCATAACCTTCTATGTGACATGTTTCTAAGTTTAGGAAAGTAGATGTCAATATTCCTTTTGAGGTGTGTAGATACGATCAAAATTATCAACCGTTGACCTAAGGAGACTTTTGACTCACTAATCGAATGAGAGCACGTGGCGACAGAACCCGTGCAACAAGAAGGCATTGATCAAATCTTGACAAAAACAGTTGCCCACCCAATTATTGAAGGACACGTCTGCAAAGCTTAGAGAACCATCCGTGGAAAACAATTTCTGTGTAACAGAATCTTGGGCCCGCGAGAACCCTCCGAGGCCCACCGAAGGAAGATAAGGCTCCACTAGCGAGGTGGCCTGCAGGGTAGAAAACTGCGGATAAAGTGCTGCGAGTCGTTACATTTTCAGAGTTATAAAGAAGACTTAGTTAAAAAATGTCTAGAATCCCGTTCGGGCAATAAGGCAAGGTCCCAAGGGACTCTGTGACAAAAGAACGATCGCCGCAGGTCGCGGCCTTGCTCCAGTGGGAATGGGGGAGATTCTTGTGACTTGGTGGCTTGGGAAGGAGGCTGCGTCGCGGGGATCAGGCTCTCCCACGGGAAAAACCCGCGAGAGACGGCGTTTTTCCCCAAGACGTAGAGGCACTGGAGGGACACGTGTTGGGATTTATAGGAATACCGTCATGGGCCTAACCTAGGCCCAGGTGCCCTATAAATACTCCTGACATTCTCCTGATTTGATAGAGCCGACTTTTCCTAAAGAGAGACAAAGCAGTATGTACTGAATTTGAGGAAGGAGAGTATTCTTCTCCAAAAAAAGGTGACCTCACCCAATCCATTTAAGGAAAGTCAATTACTGCCCTCCGCAAAAGAAACAAGGGACACGCTTCTTTTGTCTTTTTTGTATCTCTCGCTCCTTCTTTCACCCAAGATCATTCATCCCTTCTCTCCACTAATCATCAACCAATCGCACATCTTTAGCTCACACGTAATCACGTATGCATAAGCACATCCCACAAGACCCTCAACCTATTGTTGCGGAAATAAGGATCAAACCAAGAACACAAACACACACAAGACAAAATTTACGTGGTTCCCTTATGAATAAGGTACATCCATGGGAGGGGGCAAACGAATTTCTATTATAGAGGAGGAGGAGGATTACAAAATTACTCAAACTCACACTCACTCACAAACTGATACAAATGCATACTTATGCTGCTCTCAAACGCTCTCTGATTTTCAAATGCTCTATCATTCTCTTTTTGACAAAGCCTCATAAGAGGAGCTCGGCTCCCTCCCAAAGGAGGAGCTCGGCTCCCTCCCAAAGGAGGAGCCCTCACACTGCTCTACTCTCTCTATGCCTCTCTGGTCTCTCACTCAAGAGAGATACAAATACAAAAGCCAGGGGTCTCCTTTTATAGCCAGAGAATTGAAGACCCTGTTCATTACTCATGATCTGCCACAAAGTCTTTCATGCAATTACTCCATGGCTATCAAAAATCTCGGCTGAGATCCAAAGAGAGATTTTGGGCTGGCTTCTTCCAAATGAGCCAAAACTTATTTACTTCTTTGGCTGGCTGAAGAATACTAAAAAACAAGGAGTGGGTGGCTGTCCACCCCTATCCAATCTTTGACCAAGGAAAGAATTAGAGCCACACTTCAGCAGCCCATGTTGCTGATTTCGACACCTACAAGGTGCTTGAGCAGAAGAACACATGAAAATAACTAGGGCTGTCCAAGAAAAACTGAGAACCGTGAAACCGGTCCGGACCGATCCGATCCGTGCTTTTTGGATTTTGTCCGTGGATTAATGGTCCGGACACGGATTTGAAAATTAAAAAACCGTGAGATACGGATTAGGATTGGATTTTCATTTCAAAACCGTGGATTAACCGAACCGAACCGTGAGATATTTAAAAAAATAAAAATATAGATATGTGTGTAATATATATAAATAATTATAATTTTACTAATTCGCTTGTTTGTTTTGAGAAACTAATTTACTATTTTTTGTTTCGTTTTTATGGGATGTAATAAGTAGATCATGCTTGATCAAAATTTGTGTATTTTGGACAATGCTTAGTTTTATTTGGTTGCTGCCTTGCAGCCTTTACCATGTTTATTGCCTTAATGTCTTTACTACCTTTACAATTTGGACAATGTTTATGGAAATTAGTGTTTGCATTTTTATTTGGAATATGATCATAGTAGTAGCATCATTTTATTTTTTGGAGAAAAATCATTGGATAAAACCGGGACCGAACCGTGACTTACGGTTCAAAATCCGAACCGAACCGTGAGACTTTTGGATTAGGATTGGATTATATTTTCTAAAAACCGTGAGATACGGATTAGGATTGGATTCATACGAATCCGATCCAATCCGGACCGTGGACAGCCCTAAAAATAACCAATAACACACATATACATGTATTGGTCGAAGAGCGAAGCCAAGATGAATTAGATAGTTTAATTACGGTCTTATTCATTGTATGTTTTTTTTTTTTGCTCAGCTGTATGCTTTTGTTGAATCATGCATGCAATACTAGATTTTGGCCCTTCATCTTTTTTGTACTTATTACGTCCAAATCCCTTACCCTCGCGGAGAATGTTGTAATAAATTGCTAAAGAATAAAAGGTCGACTTGAATGGTTGAACCAAACATGCACCTTGCTGCTATCATATTGAGTACTAGTGTTAGTCCGTGCCTACGGCACTACACATCCCTGTTGAAAGAGGATGACAATTGTGTGATTTAGGTAGAAACTATGGGCACTTAACTGGAAAGTAGAAGGATGCACTACAACTTTTGGATCAAATGAATTTAAGCCGTTCCAACAACTTGTCCCTACACCTTTCTGTTTTATAATAAAGATGATTGTTAGAATAAAACAATAAATGGGTATAATAAATAATATCATGATCATATCGTGATATTAATTAAGATTGAGATTTGATTGTAATTAGGATGATTTTCTTCCATAATTAATTTGTATGATTTTCTTCCTTAATTAGGCTAGCTCCCTCTCCTTTATAAATAGAAGAGCTCATTGTATAGTATTATTGAATTCAATAAAACATCTCTTTTCTCATATTTAAAATTTATATAAAGGCATGTTAGAATTATGGTTTGACACAATTAATAATATATTTTTCGTCTTTCTTAACATGATATCAGAGCTATAAAATTTAATTAAGCTTTGTGAAATTTTCGCTCTTGACGGGGGCCTAAACTTTGTCGTCATCCGCCGAGTACTCATAGTAATATGTAACCGGCTCGTGCACTCGGATTTCACCTCAAATCTCAATCTTAATTAATATCACGATATTATTTATTATATCCATTTATTATGATGTCTATTATGCCACATATATATATTATATCTTAATCTGAAAGATGTTGGTCCCCTCTTGTCGTCTTCTTATGTACTACAGTACAATAGTGTATATATGTATATGTATATGGTGGTCCTTGATTAATGCGCACCTCATACTTGTATTATTTATTGGTTCATGAATTTGTTTCTCATATGTCGTGCTTGAAGTGTTTAATGACCAGCTAATGCACTTCGACGGTTCACTCTAATTTGAACTTCCCAAATGTTTTTTTCCTCCATTTGCCGTGCTTGAAGTGTTTAATAATGCTTGCATCCGCTAATTTTGTATCGCATTTGTTATTTTATAGTAAAATACTCACCATCGTGGTCATCGAATATATCTACAATTATCAAATCTCATTATTTAGAAATTCAATTCAAGACGTCTGTGCGGCCCGGTAAAAGCCCCTCTTATTATTCAGGTTCAAGTAACTGGCGAACTCTCTCTCTTATTCAGCAAAAAAACCACGCCTACTTTTTCTCACTGGTCCTTTTCATCTCATTGGGCCTATTCCAAGAATGTACAAAAATTTCACAAGCCGAGCCAGGTCCAACTTACGCACTTGACTTGGGTTCCTTTGTTTTGGCACTGCCATCAAATCAAAGAGTGAATGTCAGGCCCAACCCAAGCCCCTACTCCTACTACTACTACTACTACTCGTTTAATGCCTGATTGATTGATTAACTAGTTTAGACTTCACTTGTGTAGTAGAGCAGTTAAAACCAAAAACAAAACTATGAGTAAGTACTACATACTTACTGTATATTCCACCACCAAAAAATGACCAATTGACTTCAAGTATGAAAGTCATTTTAATCATTTCAAATTTTCGGCTTCTAATTACACTAATATTATAATTATTTTTTCATTTTACAGTTTCCAGGAGATAATTAATTCCTGCTCTTATAGGACTACTGACTAGTATTGTAACTAATAAATAATAATTGTATTACATCCCCGTATTTGCACGTTTCATATTTTATAGATTAATAATCCAACGGGTAAATAATCTCTTCAACAATTAAAATATCCACACAACGAAAAATGAACTTTTTAAAATTCTTACCAATCTCAATATATAGAATCACGAACGTTGTGCATGTGCAATGCACGAGTGACAATTAGCATATTTTATGTAGGCTAAAAAAAAATCTTCACTTGCAGTTCATATGTTATAAATAAAGATATTTACCATAGGAAAGTTAATTAGACGTATCTAATTAATTCCTTTGATCAATAGTATGAAGTAGAGTAGTGGCTGCTAAACATATAAGAGTGTGGGTGGTTAATTTATAGTATATAATCTATATTATAAAACAGAGCGGTTTTTGTCTACACATATAAACAAAAGCACCTCTTCAGCCGTCGGATCAAATTTTCAATAGGTTATAGCCATCTAATCAACTTCTTTAATAAATTTATCATCTCCTTCCCTCTTTCCTTACTTCTTTGGAAATGTTGCCATTTCTAGGGACAAACATTTTTTTTTCCTTTATTTAAC
>BPLS01000717.1:239590-256898 GCA_019656275.1 Rhododendron kiyosumense
TTGTGGGGTTGGGGGTTGGATGGGGGGGATAGATGCAGGACGGGGGAAGGATGAGATATCTGAGTGGGATTTGACTTCCAAAAAGAGAAAACGAATTTGAAAATGGTTTGAAGTAGTGAGAGGTCAGATTTATTTATATTGATGAGAAACAAAACATATAGGAACACATATTCTAAACACAATTTTCAGATGTCTGCGTTGCTTAGGGGCCACATGCACCAAACAGTTTTTAAATGCAGTTGTATTTCTAACGCTCTTCATGAGAGCAACTCCAACTCAACTCTATAATGTTCTAAAATTTCATATCAAGGGAGGATTTTATAATTTATTTTTTATTTTCTTCAACTTTATGTACTTTGTAAGGAATGTTGGAGGGATTCAACGTCATTTTTAGAAATTCAAATAGTCTCCAAAATGGAGGTGAGGTCTCTATTTTTTGAGACCTAGAAATAAATTTGGAGACCAAATTTTTAAAAAAGACGATGAGTCCATCTAAGATTCTCCCATAAGTACAAAAAGAGTCGTAGAAAAGAGAAAATAAATTACAAAATTTTCCCTTAATATAGACATTTGGAGAATTATAGAACTTGGTTGGAGATGGTCGGATAGATTCTTTTTTCCAAAACCGGTTTAGATTTGGAACCGGGTTTGTTTTAGTGAATTCAACCGGGAACTCGAATGCCAGCTCTGCTCGCATCTCTTCAACATCGGGCCTTTATGTCTTCTTGGCATATCCTCATTATTACATACGATCCCTAATCTCTATGTTGATATTCCTTCACGCACATTGAGATTCCTTCACGCACACACCCCCGATCTCTCTCTCTCTCTCTCTCTCTCGCTCTCTCTCATCACAGACATAGACTTTCGCAGATCAACAATTTAATCTTGTCTCTGAGGTACCCTACGTGAGAAACCCTAAAACTCTCTAAATTCGGCAATTTCACCTCGATGCACCCATCGAACGGTGGAGCAGTTTTGAATTGTTTCTCAGTTTTTCGAAATCCAATCAATCCATACCCATTCTATGAGGAATGATTCTTATATGAAGTTAGAATAAGAATGATTTTCGATCCGGATAAGGCCTGATTCATTCCAATCATGTGGTTTCCCTTCTGGCGATCAAGGGATCGTTTCTCTTTGGATGAACTCAGGTACTCTTCGCTTTGCCGTTCTTTGTTCCATTCGTCATCTTTTCTAGGGTTGTAATTTAGTATGAATAGATGCTATTGGGTTCTAATTCTAGTGAACTTGAGTGGACCATAAAAGTTATGGGGCACAGAGTTTACGTGCGTTGAGAAAGAGCTTGAAAGTCATCGGCCCAATAGTAATTTAGAAAAGTAACTGGATATTTACCTTCTTCTTATAGGTCTGGTAAACGAATTGAGTAGTTCGAGCTCATGTTCGTTAATTGAAAGCTCGTCCAAGGTAGGTTTGTTACATAAACAAACAAAGCTTGAATATTTTTTAAAACTCGTTAAGCTTTCATACCAAGCTCGAACAAGCCACTACTTGGCTTGTTCGACCTATAAAAAATTCAAGCTACTCAAGATCAGCTTGTGGTGTTCAGCTCAATTAAGGCTTGTTTGAGATCAGTTGGTCTCATAAACAAGCTAAGCTTGAACTCCATTTTTAAGCGGTTAATGCTGTGTTTGGTTTGGATTTTGAAAAGTTTTTTGAAAAATAGTAGGGGTAATAAGTGGAGAGAGATAGAGAGAGAAATGTTGAAGGTAGGGGGAATCTAGGGAGAATCTAGGGGTATTTTTTGAAAAATTCTTTTTGAAAAGTGAAAAGAACAAGGCATAAATTTTGAAACCAAGCTCGAACAACTAGCTGCTCGGCTCATTCGGCTCCTTTTATCGCCCCTACTTGCTTTGATGGAAAAGTTTCCGTTTTAGTAGCCGTGGATTCAAAAAATTGGATTAAGCATTAATACTGCTGGAGAGTAGAGTACGTTTAGATGCGATACATTATGCTATTCGTAATGAGGTGGCATTAGGATTGGGATTGAGAATGAGGTGGGATTATTAATGAGGAGATGAATCATTTATTCATATTTGTTTTGCACAGGATTGGGATTGGGATTGAGGATGAGGTGAGATTGTAAATAACATGTTTGTTTTGGCTAGGATTAGGATTGGGATTGAGATCTGAGGTGGGTTTTTAAACTGCTCTTGCTCAATCCCATGGGGATGGGATTCGTAGTAACACACCCCCCCCCCCCCCCCGGTATTGCTAATACCCCCATTTGGGGGGATTAACAATCCCATGGGATAACTAATCCCCTCCACAAATGCCAACCAAACAAAGGATTAACAGTCCTATCACCTTCTCAATCCCAATCCCTCCCTCCAAGAGGGTTATCAAACGCGCCCTTCATGTTGAGGATTGGACTTATGCAAGGATAACAAAACACACAGTTTGAAATTTGAGTGGGAAGTTAATATCTGGGGATGTAAACTCTACTTGCGTTGAAAAAGAGCACGAAATTGAACTGTTGGTTTTATTTGTCACAGGTATCTAACTGATCAGTTGATGAAGGTTCAAGTTGTTAATGAAGTTAACAAGGTACATATTATCTTTCTATTTTCTTTTTTTCCCTTCTCTATCCATGGCATTCAGCTAGATGCTTTTGCTGCCGGTTTTTTTCCTACCATGAAGTTATAATATTATCCTTCTATAACTTGTTTTAAGGATTTTGTCATCGAGGCATTGAGATCAATTGCGGAGTTGATAACTTATGGAGACCAGCATGATTCAGCCTTTTTTGAGTAAGATTGTTTGGTACATACCTGTAGGTATATGTTTTTGCAGTATGTCGTCATTCTGGTTCTTTGGCAGGTATTTCATGGAGAAGCAGGTCATGGGGGAGTTTGTACGTGTGCTAAAGATTAGTAGAACCATTACCATCTCTCTCCAGTTGCTGCAAACAATAAGCATAATGATCCAGAACCTCAAAAGTGAACACGCTATCTGTAAGCTGTGGAACAAGAAACCTTTCTTTTGACAAACAGTTTCTTAATTTCGTTTGAACAACATGGTTGATTTGTTGTTTGTGAAAAAATTGCAGATTATATGTTCAGTAATGAACATATTAACTATCTTATAACTTATTCCTTTGACTTCCGCAATGAAGAGTTAATGTCTTACTACATATCCTTTTTGAGGTATGTTGTTGCTGCTTTTGTTACCATCTGTATTCTGTAAATTTTTTATATGTGATTTGTATTTAATATGGTACTAACTAGTACTTTATTCTAACTGCAATTCTGTTGTCTATGAAGAGCAATAAGTGGAAAGTTGAACAGGAATACAATTTCTTTGCTTGTCAAGACTCAAAATGTAAGTTTCTCCTGTTAATGAATTCTTTAATCTTTATTTCAAATTTTCTGTTAAACCTCCCGCGATTTTATGGTCTTACTGTTTGTTTTATCACTGTACGTATAGTATTTCTGAGGTTGGTTAGACACTGTTTTCTTGTTACATATTGTTGTTGCAAGGTGATTTTAGTCTTTCTTTTAGTCCTTTTATCGCGGGTAAGATAGAATTCGCCATATATTTATTTTGGTGGACTAGGTTATTAGTAAAGTTTCTTGCAATACAAAAACTCACAATTTTGGTGTCCTCTAATGTGGTATCAAAGCTGGTTGAACACATTCGTCAGAAACTGTTGACATTTGCTGGAGATTCTTGCCAATCCATCAGTTATCTCTGCCTCTTCATAATGTGGCCAGAGATCACAACCCTCATGGCACATTTTTCTCTGGCATGTCTGAATCTCTTCACAGTTGAACCTCTGTTCGAGCCCCCTTCTTACTCTGGTTTGACCAAACCCCTTCACAGCACCATCACCACAAACCTTCATGGAAGCCTTCTGTCTTCTTGCTGTGGAACCTTAATATCCCTCTTCCTCTCTCAGCAGGAATAACATTTATGTAGGTAGTCATTATTGCTATGTAAGAATAGAGCAGGATAGCATTTTGCTCCCACATGTTTGAATTTTAGGGTAAAGAGCTCGCTTGTTATACGGGATCTGACGCATCCAGCAGAGCAAAACAGCGTTCCATTCTTTTCGGCGGCATCCTTCCGCATTGGTGGCGAGTGGAGTGCCACAATCCCATTCATCATTTTTGATCTGCATAAGCCAAACCCTTTTCTCACTTCAACCTTGAAGGTAACTCCCAGTTGATAGACAAAGCAGTGCATATGCTAATGAGAGTTCTACTCTTCTCCAATACGACCTAGTGCTTTGACCCACCACAGCTTGACTCAATGCAGCTTTGACCCACAGGACTGCCCATCCCATCTTAGGCCGGCAACGAGGCCGAGCCTCAGTTCAACCTGATTGAAGTCACTGCCTTAATTCTCTCTCTCTCTCTCTCTCTCTCTCTCTCTCTCTCGTTGAACCAGACTTTTGCTTCTTATGGCATGCCATCGCAGGAAGAAAGCCATTTGAAGCACATTTGAGTGAAATTCATAATTTTGATAGCATCTCACGCATGTCACCGTAACTTGAAATTGTTCATGACAAGCTGCATGGGAATCTTGTACTTGCGTCGCGTTAACTCTCTTTCCGGCTATTCTTGACACCATTTGATTGGTAAAATTGTCTGCAAAGTTGGCCAACATTTTTCTGTGCCAGCGTTTGTTAGGTCGGTCACTCTTTTGACTACCATTTTGTCACCATTTGTCACCATTCGGAGCAACTGCAGTGCCTACTTGTGGGCTGTGGCTGTGTTTCACCTTAGAGCTGAATATGATGGAGCAATTGGAGTATAGGCTTGCGTTATCTTGCTCACATCAGTCTCATCCTTGTACCATGTTCACTTCCCACTAAGGTTTGCAAGGTTCTCTCACCTCTAGTAGTATACTAATTTGGTTCTTCTTACTGTATGAATCATAATTTGTCCTAACTTCGGCTTCATCCGCTGCATTTTTTATTGCTAGTTGTTACCTATGCTTCTTGTCTTCATGGGCTCTTTTCTTCCTTCTTCCTCTTCGTTTCGAGCCCTTACTGGCTTTGGCATTGTTATACCTGCATGTACAATTAGATTGGCGCTTTTTATGTAACAATGATTTACTTGTTTGGTAGATAAGGTCCCAAAGAAGAGTTAAACTTCATGAATTAGGTTTTTACGTTGAACCTTGCCTCACATGTCAAACACATGGCATCCATCCTATGATCTAGTATAGCAGTGGTTTCCATGCCATGAATAGATGTTATTGGCACAACAGGCAATTGCTGCCTCCATATCCAGCTAGATGTGTGATTTGGCTAAATGTACCACAATTACAAGTTACATTCATAAAGTTGAGGACCCAAGATGGTCCTCATTTTTGTTATTCCTGGTTATGCAGTTATGTGTCAATTTAGTAATTTTCTAAAGCAGTCAACATTATTTGAAAGCATAGGTAGCGTCGCTATTAATATTATCTGGAAGCATATGTATCGTCGTATTTTTAACTATGGGTTCAAATCACTCCCCTCTTTCTCCTTGCTGATGTGACACTTGTTTTGTCTTTTTTTGCATTTTGTGGTGTTAATTTTTTGGTACATCTAGGATCAAATAGTTGCTTTTCCGCTATACGACGAGGCAATAAGGTTTGCTTTTCATGAAGAGAGTATGGTACGAACAGCTATACGTGCTTTGACACTCAATGTTTATCATGGTATGTTGTTACACTCTCATCTGGGGTTTTTTTGTGCGCTCTTTATGGAAATTTGTAGCACTGCAGCAACTTTTTGATTTCATTACCTTGTTTCCAGTTGGAGATGAATGTGTGAATGACTATGTCAGCAGCGACCCTCATGCCGTCTATTTTTTGAACTTGGTTAAATTTTTCCGAGAACAGTGCATAAGTTTAAATACATTGGTGTTGGATGCTTCGAAGTAAGTATTGTAATTGTCTGTTTGATGGCAATGGCAAACAACATTTACTTATCTCTAAGATGTATCATTTGGTTTATGAGACAGGAACAGTAGCCCTGTATCAACTTCTACCATTTTCTCGGCTGTAGATGAAATTGAAGACAATCTTTACTATTTTAGTGATGTTATTTCTGCTGGGATTCCTGATGTTGAGAGGATACTAACTGATGTCATCTTGAAACTCTTGATATTTCCATTGCTTCTTCCTTCACTGAGGAGAGAGGATGTTGATGTAAGTATCTTCAGGATGGATTTGCCTGTTTTGTTCTTCGTTGTTTAAGCTACATTTACGAGATTTTCTGTTTCTAACGAATCTAACCTTTTGTTCTATAAATTCAGGGAATAAAGATCGGTCCCATGACTTCTCCGTATTTACTATGTTCTATCTTGCGAATAGTCAAAATTAAAGATTTGGCAAACTTGGTTGCTGCTGCTCTTTTCTTTCCTATTGAAGCTTTTATGCCGCGTTCTGAAGCCAAACTCAATGGCCATATGCCCGGTACTGGCTTTTCTCATGAAAACCATAGTCTGGACAATGATAAACTTAGCCCAGAGGTGGTTAGCAGAAGTTTAAGAGTTACCGTACCAAACTCCAGTTCTGACATTAACTTGCAAGATGATGTCATACGACAGAATATTAATGGTTCAAAGACAGCTTTAAGGTGACTTACATCATGACTTGCTTCTAGTTTTTTTGTCCTGCTGTAGTCTATAGCTCTTGTTGAATTAGTCAAGTAGGTCTTAAAATATGAGGCTTTTATGTTTGATCTTAACATTCTGAAATAAGAGGCAGCATATGGCTTAGGTGTACGTGAAAATGATAGTAGAGAAATGCTTCACATTTTTTCGTTTTTTGTTTCTCTTTTAGTTGTTTGTTGATTTGTTTATGTCACATATATGTTATGTTCTTGTTTTTCCTTGGACTTACTTTTTAATTTTCTTTTCTGTTTTGCTCTATTCTCTTTGTTTTTATTTGTTTATCTATCTATATTTCTGCTGATTTGCTTTCTACTTTTATTGACGTGGAACGGCAAGAAAGGGTGAGAAGGTAACTAGCAATGATACAGAACACACATAATGGGGTCTTCAACTTATCAGACTGCCTATCTTGTATCTTTCTATAGTAGCTTTTCTAAGGTGTTACTAAAGCAACGGGAAAATGTCAACTTTGTTTTAATAAGCCTATAACTTATTTCCACAGGGAGGATGCTTATAATTTGTAACCAATACATAATTTTTAGTAATATACTCACTTCTCAGATGGCTTTCTTTTCTCACGCTAGAGAGTGTGATCTGTTTCTGTTTAAAATCATACTTTTGTTGATAATTGACCTACTTTGTGAAGGGAGGCTTTGCTTTCTTATGTTACTAGTGGGGATGATGTTCAAGTCTTGGGTTCGTTGAGCGTGTTGGCTACATTTTTGCAAACTAAAGGTTGTACATCCGACTCATCCATAGTACTTGACTACTGCTTACAACTGTTTTCTCATCAATTTTTGGGGGCTGTAGAACTGGATGAAACAATGCTAGATGCCCTTGGAATTCTTCCACAACGCAAACAACATAAAAAACTCTTACTGGTATGTTGTGGTGTAATTATTCTTCACATTATTTGATAACATCGTGTGATTCCAGCTTTCTTATCTATGAACTTATATATACTGTTGCGTGGTGATGAGTTCTTGTCTACACTGGAATTTCATTTTCTGTCTGATCCTTGGTATGCTGCCTCATTTTTATCTGCTTGCTCTGTCTGGATGTGTGCCTCTGTGGAATTTTTGAGTTTTCTTTGATATTCTTCTGGTGGATATGCATAACACATTCCAACAACTCAAGATTTAATGAAAAGGAGACTTGTGCACTCACAAGAACACACGCATAAAAGAGGGAAAGAAAACGGGAAAATGATACACATCCTGACTGTCTTAAACTTCTTCGTATTGATTTGTCATCACAAGTGTTGAGATTGATGCCATAATGTAGGATTACTTGCTATCCAATCAAAAGGCTGATAGAACGATGTTATTTGTTACCAATCAAATTTTGGTGCAGAAGATTAAACCGTATAATCTGATTGACCAGAATGGGTTTAAGACATAATTGTAATCCCAGGAGTTTTTATGCTTAGCTCTTGGATTAAACTTCTTAGTTGGTGCATTTATTGTAACCTACTTGGTTGGCACGAGTTATCTGTCACTTAGGTCCTACAAAGTGCCCTCAAGGACGTTTCTCCACTTTCAAGTATTTTGTGGCTACCTCAAGTCCTCCAATTTGCAGAGTACTTTGCTTGTAAGGTACCTTATTTGCGTTGTTGGAATAGGGTTTTGATTCTTATGAGGTACTCCCTCCGTCCCGATTTGTTTGTCCACTTTTAGACTTTTCAATGTCCCAAAATGTTTGTCCATTTGACTTTTTAATGAACTAAATGTCCTTTTTGCCCTTGCTTTTTTCAAATAAAGTAACTTTTTTAAAAAGTTAAAAGGGTAAATGTTGGAAAGTTAAATGTTTTTAGGTGCAATCATTATGTCCCCTTAAAAAGTTGGGTCCCCAAAAATGGACAAACAAATTGGGACGGAGCGAGTATTTAAGCAAAATCGTGTAGGCGATTGTACGAAGTACCTTATTTGCTCTGGATCATGGACGAGGTTTTAGATTGGATTGATCACCCCGAGGAAGAGGTTATGCAACTAAGAAATGATCCCAACCTTTTTTGGCACCTTGGCCTTTAAATGCACACCTAAACATAAAGCTATGTTGTCCGGGCTTCCAGCAACGTTTTCATTAGAATCCAGCGTTATGCAACTTCTGAAATTTAACCGAACTAATCTTTTTCTCCTACAGTCCTGCTCCATAGAGCCTAATAGGTTTCCATTGCCAAAACCTACTTAACCGCTGAAGGTTTGCTGGCGCTTGTTAGTGAGCCCTTGCAACAATGAGTTCCTCCGTATTCTTGCATAAATACCCTAACTAAAAAGTTTCCAGTTTGTGGATCCCATTAATGAATACTTCTGATTCTCCATTGAATTCGGATACATCGAAGTTAATTCCATCGTCGAAATCTTCTGAACTCTGCTATTGGTTGGGTGGATTATAGCAGACAAAATGTTTTAAAATGATGAGTATTACATACGTGTTTTTGACAAATTTTTTTCCCTGTTTTTGATAAATATCAGAAGTTGCAGATGCTTATGGATTCATACACTTAAAAGTCTTGCTTGACTACATGACTTTTTGGAGGCAATTTTCTGATGATTGCTGTCATATAAGTCCATATTATGATCCCCTTAATGTTCCATGGAATGTGGGGCAGCAATGTATAGAACTGTTTCACTCTGTATTCCAGGTAAAGGCTGCATGTTTTAGAAACTTTTGGAGTAAGATTATCTATCTCTTGAGGGACTTTTCAAAGTTTATGGTAGAGATTAATGTAGGTTAAGTTTGCTAATGACCTTCCAAATGGCATGGCAATTATTTTGAATTAGCTTCAATAACATTTTTATCTGTTGGATTGAGGTCATCAGGTTTGAAGTTCAGTTTTATATGCTCGATTTGTGTATATACCCTGATTATCTGTCAAGTGGTTGAAGTATAATGCCTTCTTCTTTGTTTGACTTCAGCAAGCTCTGGTGGGTGAGGGCTCGGGTGAGGAGCAGCTTTTTTCTTCAGAAAGTAGCTCAATGAAAGATGGCGTCAGTAATGAACTTGATTGCTATTTGCAAAAGCTTAAGGTATGCTACTCCTGTCTGTTGCACACACTATCTCTCCTCTCCCTGCTCTGTGGCTCCTCTTTCTCATGTCTTAAGCATAGTTACTTCTGTACTTCTCATTGAATCTTTTGGTATTGCTTGACGCACAATGGTTATTTATAATGCTTGTTACATTTATCTGAGTCACAGTTACTGGATAAGCAACTTTATATTGTGCTTTGCAGAGCTGTAGGAATCTTGCGTCACTGTATGAACATTGCACCATGAAAGATGGTTTAACTTTCAATATCTTAATGAAATATGTTAAAGAAATATTTCTAGAATGTTCTTGGCACGATACTAGAAGTAATATATGATGAAAAAGTTTGTCCAGTGTTTTCTGGCTTGGTGGAATTACGTTTGTCTACTGAATTATTTCAATCGTGCCTTTTTTATTGAGCAAGTTTATACTTTGCTATTCGTATTACTTTTGTGATTGTCTAGTAATTTGTGCTTCGTTTTTTCCTTTCTCCCTGGTTGTGAGCAGGATCAATATGGGTTGTCATGTTCTTGTCCAGAAGTTGGAGTGAGCCCTCGTGTACACAGATTTCAAGTACTCTTTTCACTTCCAGAATATAGTTGTGTTACTTCTATTTTCTTTTATCTTTATTCATTAAGCAGTGGTTGTGGCCATCTTCCCTTGTTTTTATGGTCGAAGAGCTTCTATGTTGTTGAAGAATAGATGGAAGAAGGGGATAGGGAAGGAAAGGTTACACTATACTACATTTGGGTTCTTAGGCACTTGCATCATGTCGGGGCTTTATAAGATTAATTCGTTCCATACTACAGAAGTAAACTGATACATCAGGTAGAGATACAGTATTTTGTGGTAGGAAATTTAAGATATATAGTACTTATAGTCCGCCTTGTCGTCCCTGTGCCCTTGGTGGCTTTCCATATTATTTATTTGGTCTTGTACTTTAACTACCATTGATGCTCATGCTATTAAGAGTGCCAATAACCTCCTCCTGAATTGGCTGATCGCCTCCTATAGTCCCTGCTATTTTACTTTTAGTTGTATAAATTTCCAGCCTCAGTTATATCCCTTTCAACAAATTAGCCATCCTCACCACCTCACTGACAGATACTTACCATCTCTTTGAGTCTTTGTTTAAGAACCTCAGTTTTAGCTTGGCAAATCTTGGGCAACGTTTTCGCTATCTGTCCCATCATCCTCTCTGTAATTCAATCAAACCATCCTCCATTGTCCACACGCTGCTGAATTTTGAGGTGCTTGGGCTTGCATGAGTTCCTTGTAGATGAGTATTGTTGGCATGGTGTCTGAGATAGATGAGGAAACGTGATTGTGTAGCATCTGTGAATGCTTCTCTCAATTTGTGGAGACTAAATTTTGTTAAATTATAGACATAGGAGGATTATTGCTTGAATTTCTCCGATTGGCCTCCCCCCTTCCAATGTTAAGTCCACCAAAGTGTCCTTCAATCGATAGCTAGTGTTGTCTCTCTCTTGGAATTGATACAGCTTTGAATTCCCAAAACTGTTTTTTAAACTGCGTTCTTGTAGAGCTATAATGGGTGAACCAAAGAATGTCCTACCTCACCTCAACTCTAGATAGGTGTTTTTTTTTTTTTTGAGAATTCTTGGGTACTATGTGATGAGAATTCACCTCCTGTCTGGGTATGACCTTAAAATTCGTAATTTACATTTGTCACCTTTAGAACTTCTCATCACTTCTGTAGAAATGTCGTTGTACTTGGTCTCTTCTTAACACACCATGCCTGTAATATTTTTGGATTTGTTAAGACCCTTTGCATTCTTTCCCTTCCTATACCATCCACCACCCTACTTCCATTCCTCCCCTTTCTGTTATCGTCTTTCATTGTTCACTGAAGCTTTTTGGACTCTGTGCCTGCTTTCATCTTGGAGCCAAATAGCCAATCCCCAGTCGGCATGTAGGGTATAAAAGAGAGGACAAATGCGATTGGACGAGGACTTTAGGAAAAAAGCAATGACGAAAGGAGTGTAGATGTAATAATGAGCAATTTGAAGTATATCCCGTTTGATAACCGGACTATGCCTTAGAATTGGACTAGTGACTACCAATCCCAAGGGCTTCCCAAACCTCTGTTTGATAACCAGATTATTACTCCGTTGGGATGAGGAATGAGCTCCATAGGGGATATTAGCAATACCCTGTGGGACTTGGTATTCGTAGTCCAATCCTAACCCCTTCTCATTACCAATCCCTTCTCATTATCAATTTCTTCTATCAATTCAATCCCATCATCTAATTCCATCTCAAACAAATATGATATTAATAATCCCATCATCTAATCTCATCCCAAACAAACATACCCATTATTAATCCCTTCTCATTAACGATCCATTCTCATTACCATCCCAATCCCAATCCCATCTCCTTACAAATCCCATCCATCTATCACTGTTAGCAAACGGGGATACGGAATGCTGTTCTCATAGCAGAAAAGTTGCTGATTCTACATGACTGAAGTAGCCTTTGCTCATGTTTTTGTGGACAAATTTGTAGAGCAATAAGCATACTCTGCCAGCCCTGTTTATGGGAAATTTAAAATTGTGTTGTATTAGGTGTGTTGCATGGTGGTTAATGATTATGTTGCTTTGTGCCTAACCACGCTGTGCTAATGAGCCAGTTCGCTCTTCGTGTCTTGGTCAAAGGACGTTATTTGACTCATAATTTGTTTTGAGTATCAATTTTTCTATTCTATTCTGACAAGGTATATAAACTTATTTTAGGTTCTCGATGCTTTGGTCAGTCTTTTCTGCCGGTCAAATATTTCTGCAGAAACATTATGGGATGGAGGTTGGCTTTTGCGGCAGTTGCTTCCTTATAGTGAGGCAGAGTTTAACAGTCATCATCTAAAGCTGCTCAAAGTAAGTTGTTTCCTATACATCCGGATAATACACCATGTAATGAAGTTGTCTTATCTTGTTTGATGTACTTTTAGATAGCTTCTATTGATGGTGGATATTACATTAATTAACTTTAATTTAGTTTAGTTCAAAAGAACGAAGGCAATCTGAAGTTGTTCAAAGGAAGATATTCTTCGATGCATAGAAGAGATAGGGTCCGTGTTCCCTCAGTTGGTGAGGATTTTTTGTCATATTGTACTGGTGACCAACATGTGTATCATCTCGTGTAATCATGATGGTGTAGTTATACTAGCATCAGAGTGCTCAAACTGTAATATTAGTTGGTTACTGATCTAGTATCCATCAATCTCAATTGCACGTTTCAGCCTTCACTCTAATCATGCAAGGTCTCGTAATACACATTGTGGGAAAAGAAGATGTATGGTTTCAGGTATTAAGTCCGAGGAAGTCGAGTTTTTAAAAGAAAGTTAATACTCTATGAATTTGTGGATGGTTTAACAACAAAGAAAAACGATCAAAAGCATAATGCGTTAGTCCTTGCAGGACTGCACACTTTCTTTGTTTTGCAGCTGCCACTGCAATAGGTAATCAAGGGCCTTGCATGTGTTTGTGTATTGCCATGTATTTTTTTGGACATCTGTCTTTATTGGTATTTTTGGTTAGTCCCATCTTATTGTTACGTACATCATGTAGACCCAATATTAAGTACGTGTACTTTTTCAAGTCCCATTATTTTGTAAACCTTAACAATGTCTTGGCTTTTAAGTCTTATCTGTATTAGGGAGTTTTTTTCCTTCATCTTTTAGCTTCAAATATTGCCACGTATTGATTGGATATCTTCTGCTTTTACTTTCACATTGCCTCTTGTGGAGGCGAGTCTAGGTTAGTATGCGAAGGTAAAAGTGGCATCTTCTTGAACTTACTGGGCATTTTTACCGGAACTCCTTTTCCAAGTAGCAGTTTTTTTGGGAACTTGATTTTTTTGCACCTTCTGTCTTTCTCACTGCTACTGCTGACTGCTTACCACTTTCTGATTACAATTTGAGTGGGCTTGAAATAATCTTACATACAGTCGTGTAACGTAATTTGTTGGATCATCCCAGTTCATTCATCACACATCTGCAAGCTGTTTCGTGTATATCTTAATATTGGACTCAGTCTTTTCTAGATGATCTGATTGTTAATTGTATATTTTTGCGCTGGTCTCTTCTGCTCTTCATGTTTAGGAGTCATACAAGAACTGCACTAGTGGTCTACATGCGGAGGCTAGAGGAACCTGGTCTGACATACTTATAACAGTCCTTTGTGATGAGTGGAAAAACTGCAAAAGAGGTATTCTACTTTTGTTGTTGGGGAACTTTAATGTTCACTAGTGTTCCAGTTATATGTTGATGTATAAAATTTCTTACTTGTAGCAATTGAGGCTTCATCACCTCGGAAAGAGCCCAAGTGCTTGCTATTCCCATCACAGAAGTGTTTTTCTGAAGGTAAAAATATCAATGAATTGGAGTTTTTTGTGTCAATTTTGGAAAGAGCATTATGTTAACATGCTTGTATGTTGTTATGCTCGTCTTAATAATGTAAAATATTATTCCTGCTGCAGCTATTCCTGGTGAGTCCTCTTCCGTCGCTGGTGAAAGAATGTGCGAGTTGGTGAAGGTTGTGTTTGAACTCAGTTTTTGTCAATACCCTTCTATAGGAACATAAAAATATTATACATGCTAGCACTTCAACTTGTGTGCTTTCATATCAATGGTGGAGGGCCAACTTCCTATTCGGGAATGTATGTGCAATTCCTAGGAAGCAGAAGTTGATCCTGCTTTGTATTAGCATCCATTGATGAATAATTTGAAAGCAAATTTCTTTTGGGTCCTTTTGTGTAGCAGCATTTCTTTATTAATTGTTGCTTTCGTTTTGATATCTCAGTAATCATCATCATCATTCCATTTTAGGTATTTGTTCTACTCCATCAAGTGCAAATTTTCTCTACTGGTGGAGCTTTGCCTGATCAACCGCCCGTCCACCCTCCCCTAGATGTCCCTGAAACGCCCCGAGCAAAAACTGCTGATCTGGATGTTTTTGGTCTCAAACCAGGGGCAGAATTAAAACTTGGTTAGTTTTCTCTCTTGCGGTATGTTGATAGGAGCTATGTGAGCATACACATTCATATATGGAGTTTCTTATTCGGGTAGCTTTGTGAGCATTCCAATGTTCTAAAAGTTGCTAGGTTCTAGTGAGGCGGTCAGCCACCTTCGAGCGATTAATCCGATTAATCGGCAAATAATCGGTGCATATTTATTAGTAATTGGCGATTAATTGTTAGTCTGACCTAATTAGATAGGCCCCGCCAGCGATTAATTGCCGATTAATTCCTTGTTTTAGAACACTGGAGCATACACATTCATATCTGGAGTTTCTTATTTGGGTATTCAATGGCTTGCATGTACTTAATTATTGGCTTTATAAATTGATGGATGACTCTACTGTATTGTTTAAAATCTTACCCATTTTGGATGTTTCCCCCTGCTGGCTGCTGTTCAGTTGATGCAGTGCCTTGTAGGATTTCATTTGAGAGGGGTAAAGAACGCCATCTTTGCTTGGTAGCAATATCTGTTGGAACGTCAGGGTGGATTGTTCTTGCAGAAGAATTGCCTTTGAAAAAGCATTATGGAGTAGTTCGTGTTACTGCCCCTTTGGTTGGCTGTAATGTAAGTGAGACTGTGCTATGCTTCCCTTCACAAGTACCATAAAAGTAAATGATTGTTGCTATTAGCCTCCTAGATCCATCACTTTCTATTTCTCTTACTTCTTGCTATTAACCTCGATATGGTATAAACTGTAAAGTTTTTAGGATTAAAAACACAAATACCCCATCATGGTTATGCTTTTGTTTTTATGTCTTCCAGCCAAGAATTGATGATAAGCATTCAAGATGGTTGCATCTTCGGGTCCGTCCATCCACTTTTCCCTTCGTGGATACTTCTAAACATGCTGCTCAAGGAAAGCAAAAGACAAATGCTTTGGTTGATGGGAGATGGACACTGGCATTTAGGGATGAGGATTCTTGCAAATCTGCTATGTCTATGATTGTCGAGGAAATAAATTTACTGGGCAATGAGGTAGAGAGAAGACTAAAACCTTTGCTCGACCTTGGAATGACTGTAGATTTGTCAAACCGTAATAAGTCCTTACAAGTTTCTTCTTCAAGAACATCGCCGTCAAATTCTTTTTAAGTTCTTTGTTATTCTAAGTTTTTCTGTAGTATTTTGCTTCAGTTATGGGGGTGGAAATATCTTGTCTAACCACCCCATATCAGTATATGTTATAGAAGGCAATCCTAGGTTCACAAATGTACATTAGAGCATGCAATTAGTGTCATTCTTTGTATATTGGCGTCTCCTTTTCTCTTCCCTGTTGTGTAAGTTTTATCGGTATTTACCCTCTCCCCTGGTTCTGTATTTAATCCAAGTTTTCCTTCCCTTTCTTTGTGACATGTGTAAGATTGATAGACACTTGATCTGAAGTAAAAGTTGCTAGTTTTTCTTCATTCTTTTGATTTCATTTGTGACTATCATAAACAGATACAGCACAACTCTTTTGTCGTTAAATTTTTCTATCATCTGCTCTGCTTTATGTGACTGCTTCAATTCTTGGGATGCTTTGACCGAAAAATTCCATTTAATTACCCAGCGACCTTTTATTTTTGTTTCTTTTAATCTTTTTCTTAATCTTTTCATTTCTTGTTTATAATAATAATTATGCTGTACAAAGGGAGTATTGCCTCTTCTCAAGCACGAATTGCATAATGAATTGTTTTTGTTTTGTAAATTGGTTTGGTAACTCAATTTTGCTTTTAGTTTTTGTAAAATCACAGGCCAAAAGGAAAAAAGAATGAGCATTAGCTAAAGCTATACCAAATAGAATATACACTGCACAGTAATAGGGACTTATTATTTTGCCGCTATTGAAGCACGAAAAAAGTGTGCTCCATGTATCTAGAAAACTAAGATATTAGCAACACAGAAGGAGCTATTAAGATTCAAACCTATCAGAGCCATACCATCTTTTCTAAACTTTCAGGCAATCCATTTGCAAGCTTTTGAAGTGTTGGAAGGTTGATTAGGAGACAATGGAGATGATAATAAACTCATGAAAGTATGATAAAAAGAGGCCTTCATCATAGCAAAACTGGAGAGCCTATGGTAATTGAAGATTTTGAGTTAATGATGGTGTCTAAACGGTTCTTTAAGTACATGATGATTTGGAATTGTACAAGGGCATTGAGAACTCTCCATTAACTCTGATAAAAGAATATAAAAAAGGATGATGCTATGGTGTCCCCGGTCATTTTGGGGACACCGTAATTTTTGGCATAACAAAACCCTTACAAGCATAACAAAAATCATTGGAAGTATAATACAACCATAATATGGCATAACCAAGGCATAACCAAGGCATAACCAAAAACCAATCAAGGCATAACCAAAAATCAACCAAGGCATAACCAAAAATCAACCAAGGCATAACCAACCAAGTTATGCCTTGTTATGGTTTTGGTTATACTTATAATGGTTTTGGTTATGCTTGTAATGAATTTAGTTATGCTTATAATGGTTTTGTTATGCCAAAAGTTACGGTGTCCCCAAAATGACCGGAGACACCGAAGTCATTCCCTATAAAAAATATCACTACTAAATCAACAAATGCAGCTCTCTCTCTCTCTCTCTCTCTCTCTCTCTCTCTCTCTCTCTCTCTCTG
>BPLS01000717.1:261898-281139 GCA_019656275.1 Rhododendron kiyosumense
TCTCTCTCTCTCTCTCTCTCTCTCTCTCTCTCTCTCTCTCTCTCTCTATATATATATAACTGTCCACACGTTTAAAATTTTATCTCCAAGCCAAAGTTCTCTTCTTTTTGACAATGATTAGCTTCAGTGATATGTTAGGCTGTTAGCATGCATGGTATTAAGAAGGGTAAATTGAAATGGTGTTCTTATTTAGTAGTAGTAGTAAAATGAAATGAAAAATAAATGAACGTCTTAGGCTAGGGCTAAAATATGTGGTCCATATTGACAAGGCAAGTGGGTCTGGACCACATGCATCATATCTGGTGAGAGGAATGAATAATAATAATATTCGATCTCTCTTTTTTCTGTGGATATATGTGGTGGTCTAGTCTTCATAACTCAGTAGTGTACGTACTACTCCCCGGCCAATTCGTTCGTGAGTCTCCTGACTAGTAGTACTACTACTACCCAATATACCCATGGCCATGGAAATATGGAATGGAAAAGGTGGGTGTGGACTGGACTGGACTGGACTGTGGAGTGCTTGCTGAGGGTGGGAATAGATCTGTTCGGATCTGATCTGATCTGATCTGTTCTTGGGAAGATGAAAAGGAAAGCGTGCAACTTTATACATTAAATGCAATACTGTGTTCCCTAAAACAAACCCAACATATATATTTTCATTCCCTTCCATTTATAGGACCAAAAGCTAGCTTTTGCTTTTCCAACAAAAATCCATCTTTATTCACAATATTTAAATTTTTTTTTTGTTCGTCGCTCATTCTCTTGGACGTCCAACATCAAATATTGTGCATGTTTATGAAATTTTTTATAACCAAACTACCACTATGCACATATAGAATTAATTTTATGCTTAAATTTCATCATATAGTGCATTTATACCTGGGTTGCTTTACAAGCTATTTGTCTATTTGAAGTTATTCTTTCTTGATTCTTTTTATTTTTTACCGTTTGGAAGAAATATCTTAAAATAATAACAAAATTAGTTCGATCATTCTAAAAGTTGTCAATGTTCAAATAAAACATATATACTTTAAAAAATTTGTATGTGATTTTATGCTCATTTTTACCTAATTTAACTAAAAGTATGCGTTATAAACTTTAGTTAGTAATGAATGTCTTAATTTTGTACGATCTTACTGTGGTTGACAAAAAAAAAAAAATTGTCATTGGCTTTGTTAGGTTAACCGTTTAGTTTTAGTTTTGTTTTCAATCATTACCTTATATCTTTCTCTAATCATTATCCTATTTTTCCAATTATTACTTTATCATCTCTCTCTATCTCTCTCCAATCATTACCCCTATCTTCAATCATTACTCTATTTCTCTCTCCACTCACTACGAAAATTAAACTAAACTAAACTCTCAACCAAACACAACATTATGATTAACAAGGTGTCCCACTAGGCTACATTCCTGAATTCATCCCTGATTACATGATTGTGTTGGGCACATACGAGTGCGACCTAATACATTGAAGACTAAATTATGAAAACTAAGATATATCATTATAACTTCTTTTTTTGATAAGCAAATATCATTATAGCTTTGTTATAGAATGTGGCGTGTGGTTTGAAAAGTTAAATTTCAATGAGTGCACCCTTTCCTCTTGTTAGATAAGGAAGGAGGACGAGGATGCCTGGCTATGTGTAGAGGGGGTGTGAGAGAGATTGAGTGACATGTACACGTACAGTTAATTTCAACGATTTTGATTATTGTCGTAAGCTTACAAGATTCAAAATGGATAGGACTGGATATCAAGGGACTGGACTAGAATTGTTGAGTCCAGCTTCGTGCAGGAGGGTGTGTGAGATCAGTTTTTTCTTTTTTCTTTTTTTAAGGGAGTAGTTGTGAGAGAGATTAATAAAAGAGCGAGCTAGCTAGCTAGAGAGTGATGAAAAAGTTGATTTATACTAGCTAGTAAGAGTTCCAATTTATTTATAGGGATCCGGGATGAAAAGAGAGTGGCAGTAATGATGATGTGGGGATACTAAGGAGTCGATCGAAGCAACCAACTTACTTTGATTTGATACACAAAAATTAGATACTCCTCTCCCTCCCCCGGCCAGTTACCCTTTTTCTTTTCTTTAACACTTTCTTTGCTTTCCAGTGACCATTTCCTTATAAAGCACTACTCTCTTAGATTTCAGTATCGAAAGCCTCTCCTGATATTATCCCCTTTTTTGTACCCACTTTTAAAGTAGTCATTAGTCTTGTCTTAAGTTTGACTCAAACTTTTGAATCACACCATAGCTCTACCCCTGTTGTAAGACAGTTGGGTCGTAACCCATTTAACCCCAATTAAGTGGAGAGATTATTTCAGTGTCTTTGGGACACCGTTACATGGTGCTGTAAGTTTTTTTTTTTTACACCACATATTAGGATGGAGCCTACGCACTTTGACTTGACTCTCCCACCAATGTGTGTTGAAATAGAGCCCCGCTAAAGAATGTTTCTATAAATTGAGTTTCAAGTACTGGGTCAAATGGGTTAGCGTATATAAATGTGTATTCAGCATTCACTATTACTATGAAAGGGAGAAGCATCTTCAAGTATGGGGCAAAAGATCAAGCTAGCGTTCTCGCATTTTTTTTTAATACGTTTAGATTGTGTATGAATTCTAATCATTTAAGTAATAATTTAATTGTGAAAATATGTCAATGACCAATTAAAAGAGAAAATCAATTCTTGAGGAAATTCATTAGTTTGACACCACTAAGTTTGTGGGTAGGTAGGTCATGAATTGGTAGGAAAATTCTTGAGTACGTGAAACAGAAAGATAAGTGCAAAACAAGATGGTCAAGTGGCTTTTTGTTTTTGCAAAGATGGTCAAGTTAGGATGGAGCTACGTCGTACATACAGTTGTCTTCTTGTTTCCTATGTCAATATATATAGTTGTCTAGTTGTTTGATGCAAAGATGGTGACGTTTGTCTAGGTATCTGTGTTGAGGACTCAGCTGGGAGGGTGATAAATGATACTACTACTCGAAAGTATATATATATATATAGACAGGAAAAACAACTTAGAAACAGAGCAATTATCGTTGATGCACAAAAGAAAAAAGCTTGTCTAGCTTTTTTTGTTTTTGTTTTTTGATCTGGCTTGTCTACCTCCCTCCTAGCTAAGATATATACAAATCTCAGAAAATGTGCAGAGAAAGTAACATCAACCTTTTCCCCTACTCATGCTGAGAGAGAGAGAGAGAGAGAGAGAGAGAGCGAGAGGTGTTTCTGTTTGTGTAGTCTCTGCCGGGTTCAAAACAGTCTGCATGCTCATGAGCTTTCCTCTGCATGCATGCATGTGTGTGTTTTAGTGCTGGTTTTAGAATAGACTCTTCACAGTACTCCATAAAATAATACTCCACCAAAACTCTTTTGTATTCCGATTACGTACGCATGGGATATGACAATTCTACCCCATCCAACCGCATCCCGAATTTTATTGGGAATCGGATTAGATTTCGAAAAGGATTTGGCAAAAAAACACCCGCAAACAGGTTGAATGCAGTTTAATTTACATGACCCTTCTTCATCCTTGCCCCGTAGCAGCTCCATTAATTTTCTTTTTTGATATATATATATATATATATATATATATATATATACACACACACGATTATGATTATAAATTTCGCACTTAAGTTATACATTTATACCCACTCATAGATGTATATATATTCTTGCCTCGTTTGACTCCCGAATTAATTGTCTGAAATATGACTAACTGTAGCTAATTTCAAGTCATCTTATGTTTGATTTTCGAAATGACTGTCGGGATTCAATCTTGCTATTGATTTTATCCCTATATAGAGATACTAAATTAATAATCCTAGGGAAGAAGTGGGATTGGGTAGGATAAACAAAGAGATTGTTTAAAAAATATTCGGATAGTATTGGAATCGTTCTTAAAAAAGTAGTATTTTCAAAATTATCTTTTGTAAAAATTATATCAAAAAATAATTTTAATATAAAAACTACTTTCATAATTTTTTTCACAAAATATTTTCAAAACTTTCTTTTTCCAAAATTTTTTTTACAGAATTGTTTTCGAAACTTTATTTTTTTTCAAAAAATATGTTTTAAAGTTTTTTTTGAACAACAAACTGAATTCAATATTTTTTAAAAGATTTTTTTCAAAAAGTAGTTTTTGTAAAAAAAAAACATCTCGTTTCAAAAAAAAAAATCGTAATATAACTGTTTTCGTTAATTATTTTGAAAAACTATTATTTTCAAAAAAAAATCCATAAAAAACCTATTTTCAGAAACTTTTTTTTCAAAAAAATTCAAAAAAAAAAACTGTTCATCATCTCATTTGTAATCGCATGCGAAATTGCGAATCAAACATGGGATCGATCGGTTAGAATTAGAGATGAGATTAATTCAAGACAAATAGTCACAATCCCAGGACTATTAGTCTTATAGGTTTTAATCTGCGAATCAAATGAGGCCTTATAGGATAGCTAATCTCTTTGTTGGTCTCTCCCACCTATGGCTCTAGCCCCCTTGTGTATGAAATTAATCCTGATTCCGTCCTGAGTGAATGTGAAGGGCTTGAATGCTCTATTCATGCATGTGACTGGTCCTGTTCGCAATTGCAAGCTTCACCACTTTTGGGAAACAGTACTACTCCGATCCCCTTGGTAATTAATTAATTAATTATCCATGTCCCCGATCGAGGAGTAGGATTCGTAGTATATCCGGGCGGGGCATGTTTTGATGGGTGGGAGGATTAATCCGGGAAGGAGGAGTTGCGCGCGTTACAATTACTTGCAACAGTAATTGACGTGATTATGGATTCGACAAAGAACAATAACAGAGCAAAGAAAGTATATATGGAACAATAATAATTGACGTGATTTTTTAAATTTGGGTGCATTCACGGCTCGTCCTAATTTTTATTATGTACAAATAATAGAAGAGAATACAATGATTGTTGCACAGAGGTGGAGGCGTAAAGAGGCTCCAAGGGGCCCTCAACCACCCAAAATTTTAGAATTTTACTAATATTATTTATAATATATTTAGTATTTATACATAATTATCATACGAATCTTTGAAAATCTAAATAATATTGATTTGATCTAGTTAAAATTTGAAATTATTCTACATTGTCATGTAAAAGTTTCTCAATTTTCTCATAGACGAAAATAATCATACATGAGCGTTACAATTGTCGACAAAAAATAACTCAATGTCAAGTAGTATTAATGTACTACAAAACCTACATGATATGGTGATTACATTTCTAAATTAAAATATCATATTTTTACCTTTAAGTATAGAAAAGTGACACTTAATTTTCACTAAGGAGAGATGGAATACTTAATTATCACTAGATCCACTTTTACAAAAATACATTTACCATTAATGGAAGTGTCACCCTAGAGTTTTAGGGTATGCTAGGGTTTTAGGGTACCCTAGTATCCTTGGGTGCCCTAAAATCTTAGGGTACCATATGGTTCTAGGGTTTAGGATACCCTGAGGTTTAGGATACCCTAGGGTTTAGGTCTATGCGCTTTCATAGAGCCCTTGAGTTTAGTTTTAGGCACTTTCAAAGGGGTTTTAGGGTGTACGTACTTTCATATTACAGGATTTTAGCCGTTTAGACACTTTCATAGGGTACTCTAGGGGTTTAAGTATTTTTATAGGAACACTTTCATAGGATGCCCTAGGGGTAAAGCAATTCAAGAGTTTAGAATTTTAAGCACTTTCATAAGATTTCAATATTTCATTAATTAGAGGAGATCTAGTGGGAATTACTTTCTATTTTCTAGACCTAGAGATAAAAAAATCCTAAATTTTTTTGTCTAAGTTAACCCTCGGTCTAAAATTCTGATTCTGTCACTATTGCATATCACAAAGTATATACGATATATCCTAAAGGTTATCAATTATCGTGATATCCTCGTTCAGGATCTAGCGGCGCGAGTTGCTGTTGATCCTGGCCAAAGTTTTCCAAGTGACAAGCCAAACCAAATCAAGCTCCGCTAACTCCACATGGTAATATACAATCTATATATAGAGTGGCAGTATTTCTTAAAAATGTTGTGTGCCCGTTGACGCAGGCTGGAGCCTGCGAGGTTAGGATCAATAGTCCAAGGATGCCACTAGACTGAAAAAAGTGGATGCCACTCAACGCTATTAATCACGAATGCCACTTAATGCGACCAAACCACTTGCTTGATTATAGGAGGAATCATTCACTCCAACTAAGACACACTCCACAATATTTAATAATCAACTCAACTCTCTTCTCATTTCATTAGATCACCTATTTGTAAGCATTACAAAATTAAATTACGCTTCCAAGACTTAATAAAGTCTAGAAAATTTTCAAGTAGGCCTTCCAAATACCTAGACCATTATTAAACCAAAGACACAACTTATAACTAGATAGTTAGAACACATAATAAATACTTAGACTAGAAACTAATTAAAGTCATTAATTGAAAACTTGATGACACTTTGACTAGAAATTAAATAAACACTTTGAACTTAATTACAGTATTAGCTAGGATAACCTTTCGTCATTCGCATGGCTGCCAAGGCTAAGCTTCTGCATCATTCGTGTTGGAGAACCACAATTAATTGAGCTAAGGTTAGTTGAAAAGAACCAGATTATTAGAGTAAGATAATTAAGGAACATAAGAAGTTTCACAACATCTCTGCAAATGAGCCAATTAGAATAAAGAATGAGAATACGAACGTAGGTACGTACGTACAAACATGCACATCTCTTCAAATTAAATCAGCGGTGCATGTCCACCCCGACCATGCATGTCATTCACTGAAATGGGCTCTGAAAATTTGTCCCAACTATATATAAAGCCCCACTTCGAATGACATGTCCAGGCTGTAATGTAGCCAAAAGATGTCTAAATTATTATCTCGATCTTCACAAAGAAAATTGAAAAATCGAAACATATATATTCATCACCAAATTAACTTATTTTGAAAAGATCGCAAAAGAAATATGTGAAGCCGGAAGTACGGTACCGATGTTAGACTTGGAGTCTACCCTTTTTCTAATCTAATTTTCAAAATGTGGATGGCAAGATTAAATTCATTGTATGGCGATGCATGTTAATTTGTGTAGTAACAAGAATCATATATCATGACGTGCAGTACTAAAATGGTGGTAATGTTTTTGAAAAAATGAAGTATATATATACACAGTGCAGGGATAGACATATCAAACAATTTCATTTGCAATGTACTATTGGTGGTACTCAATTAATCCTCATCTTGTCGAAAAGTCAACATTTTATGAGGTTGTGTTCAATGAAGAAACTGTGAAAAAAAAATTAACTAAGTGGAAAATAAATAGCTTCAGAATCAAATGAATACAATTAGGGGAGTGATTTTCACTCTTCTTTTTACAATTCAGACTCCTTTTTTGTCTTTATTAATATGAATTTATTATAGTCATTTTTCAGTACACTTTTTCATATATTCAAAGGCAACATTATAAATTCATGCGGATGAAGACAAAAAGAGGAGTGTGGATAGTAAAGAGAGAAGCGTGGAAATCATTGTCCTACAATATTTAACTCATTTACTGCATTATCTTGCTTTTCTATTTATCATAATCTTAATAATCTCTCCACAAAATTATGTGCGAGCCCAACCAAGTCTAACAAATTAACCAAATTTATAACTTGGGAGAATGTAGCCCGAGAGGGAGATCATGTCACGTTAGCACTTTAAAAGTTTCTATTAGACCACTACTTTCAAAGTCAATATTTGAATTCAATCAAAAAAATTCTCCACTATTAATGCTGGTCATGTGCTATATATGGCCCTGATAGATCATCTTTCTAGCTCTTGTTTCTTTTTACTACTTTTGATCTTAATTAATTAAGTTCAATTGACAAAGAAACCAGATACTCATAAACTCTCTACTCAAAGGCCTCCAACCGATTAATATTGAAGGAAAGACAGTGCTTGTTATTATTTATTTATTTTGGTTAGGTTGAATCAATGAATTAATCCTACTATTTATCTGGTTAATTTTATTTTACCAGCACATGCACTCAGATCATCAACATGTTTCCTCAATATTTTACTACTAGATTACAGAGTTGTATACTAGCTAGATAGAGTACTAGTACAGAGATCACTATTATAGTCAAAAGTTTTCTCCACCTTTTACATCTTTCTTTTATGCATCTGTCCTTTGCTCATCAGTATATATAGGTGATATAGTACTGCTGCTTATTTAAATCCTTGGTTTTAGGATCAAATCCAGAAAAAGTTTTTTCGTATCTACTACTAAAAACATTTATTTTGGGTTTGAGGATTCATTTATGTGCTCTCTCTCTCTTTCTCTCTTTTAAATAAATAAAAAAAAATCCCACTACGCAGACAAATGGGTGAAAGGAAGGCTAGCTGTTTATTGATGTGAGCGTTTATCCCCAGAGCAGAGACTGATGAACACACCAAATATATATACGTAGAGGCACCACACCACACCACACCAGACCCAGACCAGGAGAATAGAAGGGAATACGGGAAGATGCCAAGAGTAAGAGTCCAATTAATGTTGGATTCACAAAATCCTTGATTCATACAGACAGTAGTACTACTCCACAACTCTCTGAATTGAAGTACATAGCTAGCTAGCTAGTATATACTATGGGAATAGGAATAGGTAGGTATAGGCATGCTAATCAAGCAGCTGACACAAAATTCTCTGCCTTTTCCCACTCTCTCTGGCCTGCTCCTCTTCCTCCTGCCGGGCTCACCTTTTCAAGTCCCTAAAATGTGTTGTGGGTTTCTCTTTGCTAGTGCATTATTATTAGTATAACCAAATCACTTTTCTCAAGAGACAGTACTAGCTAGATTCTACTTCATGCTTTTCTCCTTCCATTATCTCCACACACACACACACACACACACACACACAGAGTACTATGTCTATTATGTGTGTCTACTTTTTAGTAGTATTTTGCATGGGAATTAAATAAGTGGTGAATGATATCTCTTATTCAGATTTTGTATATATGCATGCCCCACTCGCACTCTTCTTTAGTGCCAGTGCCATCATCATAATTGCAGCTGATGTGGGGGTGGGGTATGAGGAATATAGTATATAGTTGGTGTTACTTTATACTTAGTTTGGTAGGGTTCGAGCTGGGGAATGTCTCTTTGGCTTTGGGGTCCGTCTTGTTACATCACTTTTTGGTGGTTAATTAATTATTTTTTCATCTTTTGTGCCTAGCTAGCTCCACCTGCCTCGGGACTAAACTTCCTCCTTTAAATTCTTTGTGTGGAAGTGGAATGAAGGAACAATCAAAACATAGGAGTATATGCTTGGGTACGTTGTTCCTAGATGATATGATCGAAGTGTTAAATCGATCTATTGGAGCGTTCAACTTTAACTTTAGCTACTAACTACGATGAGATAATGAACTAGCTAGCTAGGCAAGCTAATACTCCCTCCGTCCCAGTTTGTTTGTCTCATTTTTGACTTTTTGATAGCGTTTGACCTCTCAAAGAATTATCTATAATTTTCAATTTGTAATATTTTTAATATGCAATATAAATCTTGTTTGATAAATTCCAATTAGTTTTATTATACAAAATCTTTAAAATCATAAAAAACATTATAAAATGTAAGATATAAGTATATTTTTGAAATACACGAATTTCGACAATTAGATAAATAAATTGGGATGGAGGGAGTATTGCAGACTGCTAATTAGTCTACAATTGAAAGTTTGTCTCTCTTTTTTTTTTAATCTAAATGCACTCTCTGCTATGTAGCCGAGCTTAAGAATCTAATGTATTTTGAGTACTGTAAGAATATAACTAAAGTACATTCGGCACTATAATTGCATCCGGTGAGATTTTAGTGAACAACTATCGTAAAACGTGGAATGGATTTCCTTGTAAGTACTATACCAGGTGGTAAGCTAGCAAGAATCCCGAACCAATTGGGTAGTTTTAAGATAGCGCAAAAGGTATTTTAGGGCCGCTACCTTCGCATCCCCCAACTCATAATCGAAGTGGTCTCGTGCGATCTCATGCGCGACCATTATTAAGTCAGGTCTAGGCCACCTGCGGTTACAAAATCGCCTATAGAAGCCCCCTTATACTCTCTATCTAAAAAAAAAGCTTTTTGCATCATCAGTGGCACTGGCGTAGATTTTTATTCCTTCTGCCCAGCTCCCCAAAAACAACGTTCACGTTTGTCTTACATGTGTTAAGCATATAGCTAGCATTCCTTCTAACTCAGGATCAAACTCTAATTTTGACTATAAAAAAATACGAGTTGTATTCTATCTAGTAGAGTCAACAGAATGGAGTTCCTTGTCTGTAAGCTCACTATCCACACTTATAATTCGCCATTTTCACACTCTAATTTCGTATGAAAGCACTCTAAATTTTGTCTTTGATGTGATTTGATAAATATGTTGTGTGTAACTTAAGATATTAACACACAAGATTTGCTTGTTGTGATGCCTCGTGCTTAAAATCTTTTTAATTTTTGTAATTTGTTTTCAAAGATTAATAAAATCTTTTTTGCTTTTCAAATAAAAAAAAAAAACAGACAAGATTGGGAGTTACGTTTCTAAATCAATCCCCTGAATGCCTTTTGGGTGTATTTCAGTGGCACATTTCCTAAACTCTTTTAGGCTTCAGTCCAGTTTGGGCCTCCCTTCTCACGGCCTACATTCTGAAAACGATTAGTTGGGCCGGTAAACATTTTTGGCCCCTCTTATTTACCTGATTTGGCCCACATCAAGTGAGTATCACCAATGGTAATTAATACCTAATGTCTATGCGTTCTGATCAAAAAAAAAAGGAGTCTATGCGTTCGGCCACCAGTCCTGACCACAAGTGGGGCGCAGGCAGTAAGGGTACAATAGGGCCCGGACCCGACTGAAACTTTTGCCCTTTTTCTTTTTACTTTTCAGATTTTGTATTTTTTTCTTATAAATTGGTTTCATAAATTATTTTTTGTAATTTATTAAATTTTGTATACTCCAGTATCATTTAATTCCCAACTTTTTATTTCAAATATTACAACAATTCCACTACACTAGCAATGGGATGTCTATGAAATTATTCACTTCTATGATTTCACAATACTAGCGATGGGATGTCTATGAAATTATTCACTTTTAAGATTTCACAATTTTATGGTATTTATAATCTTATCCCTCATCAAAGGGCAGGTTTCAGAATTCTTATGAAAAATGCTACAGTATCAATGAATGTGTGTGTCAGTGTGTACCTATATCATATACTCCCTCAAGTTTCGAATTTTCAATACATATATATTGAAATACATGCGTGTAACTCAAAACCTATTTAAATAGTATAGGAAGAGCATTTTCAACCATGAATGCCAAATCTTGAGATGCCAATTTTTTTTCTGAACGCTTTTATGTGGGAAATTTACATCTCAAAATTTGGCATCCAGCCTTTCTCTCCACCCATAGTGTCAAATTATCTTATACTACTAAGTATTATATATTTTCACAGAATTTAAATACAAACAGTTTAGAGTTTATTGTTCAAAATGCAAATTTGACATTGCTGCCAAACTTGGAGTCTGGAGTTTGGCGTCCGGTTGAAGCTGCCAAAATCCACGTGGGATTTGGCTTCATTTAGGCAGCAAGGTTGGAGATTAGTTAAAGGCCAAATAGATCAATTCAGCATTCCACGTAGGAATTGGCAGCTATCACAACCCTATATAAACAACAGACTACCAAAAGCATTGGCAGCACTTGGAAAGAAAAAAGTCATATGCTTGACGGAGAGTTAAACTAACAACAGTGAAAGATTACCCATTTACCGCGTCTGTTTCTTACCCATCCCGGGAAAAATACCCTTCCTCCAACAGCTGTAGCAACTGCCACCGCCTCCACAACCACCTGTTCTGCCATACCTTCCACCTCAACACCACTGCCGAAGCCCCCATGCCATAACCACCACCACCACCACCACCAATTCCCTATCCCCCTCCACCGCCCCTGCATCCATCTTGGCCACCTCCATACCTGCCGCAGCTGGTTGTACCCTGGCCGTTACGTCCTGTAACGTTGGTGACTTTTGTTGCGAACTCAAAACTCCGTCACCATCAAAATTCATGTTCTTGCATATATGGTTTGGGGATCATATCTAACACAACCCAAATTCTGGTTCCGCTGAAAGTAGTTCCCTACAAGTTAGCATAGTACAATTGAAAACTGCGCACATTCTAAGTGCACCATAAAAGCCTTGGGTAACATAAACTTCCAAGAATCGAACATGTACAAACTTGCCATACAAATCTCAATGTCAGTGGTTGGAGGTCACAGTGGAACTGGCGCAACAGTAAATGCTAGAGTGCTCGTAGGTGGTTGTTGGGGAGTTGCAGTGAAACATTTCGGCGGTGGTTGCAGTGGGGGGATATACTTTGGCGCATAATTGATTCAGTTGTGCATACTTTTACAAATCCAATCTCCTAACTAATCAAATACCACATTGAGCTAGTCATATGAAGCATGTTAACAAACTGTAATGATTTAACGGCAGGACAACAATTATTTTTTACCTTCACACATTTTTCCTCTTAACAGTAGTGTTATCAAACTTTATAATTGTCAACAATCTAGATTAAGAAGTACCCACCAAAAACAAAACTGTCCGATAAGTTTCACACATTTGGCGATCAAAAATTGTATGTGCATTTGTGATTACAGATTTGATTGCCAGCATATTGTTAAAAAGATACATTTTGACTACTCAACGTAGGAGGGCCTACCCAAAACTACACAACAATATTTTCCCACTTATGCAAGAATCTCCTTCCAAAACAAGGAGCAGATAACAAAGTTGCCTCTTAAGCCGTGTCACAAGAATCAAACAAAAATGCAGCCATTTAAGCTCTGTTCAAAAAAAGAGAAGCCATTTAAGCAGGTCAGCCCGATTGTTGCCAAAAGGCAAGTACAATCCTACAAAATAAACATCAAAACTCTGCACGACAAAATCTATGCAAAGTTTGAAGTACAGCCATGAATGCAAGTTAAAAGGAATTTTTGAGTATAAATTAGTACATTGAGTAGCTCCCACTGTTAACGAAATAGAAAAAAATCGGAAATGAAGAAATGTTTCTCTCCCTCTCTTGTAACATTAGGGAATGGGGGTGGGAGGGGGAGAATGCTGCATCAAAACCTTGTATAGATTGTTGCCGTACAAAAAAAAAACCTTGCATAGATTGCTAGTACTAGTAAAAAATACCCGTGTCAACCAAATTTCATGTGCTTTAAAAATAAGCACCTTCAAAGAGCTCGTAATAGCTCACTGATCAAGTGCTCTTGCACCGAAGGTGAACGAGCCCAAGAATAGTGCTAAATATTCAGAACAACAAACAAATCGGGGTCGAGACAATCTAATCCTCAACGATACACGCATGGTTGTCATATCGCGCTACAAATAATACTATTGAGTATATTCCTCTTTCGCAAAGGAAACCAGAATAAAAATACCAAGGTAGAATTGGCTATGCAAACTATAAAATTGGAATAATGGAGTCCAGTACCTGCCATTTGAGTCATCTCGGCGACCACCAGTCCCACAAGACTTGCTCATCAATCTTACTCAAGTTCACATCATCAAGTCGCTTCCATGTCTTGATCCTTTTCACCCCCACCCATGTTTTGTCCCCCTTACCAAGTTCTGCCGATATGACTCTTGCTCTCCTTGGCCACCCTGCTCTACCATAAGCATGATACCCAAAGCCTCCACCATAACAAAACCATATACCATGAAGATTGCCACAGAAGTCGTTGGTGTGATCATGTCCTGTGAACACAGCCTTAACATCTCCCATGGAGACGAGGGTTTGTAACACTCCGGAGTTAACTGACGAACAAGCCGGATATTCCTGATACTCGCCTACAATCTCTTTCACTTGGCGGATCTCTGGAATTGGAATGTGGAAGAATGCGAGTGCTGGGGGTGAAGAAACGTCTGCTGATTGTTGGATATCCAGATTTTGCCCCTGTTTGTGTGTCACCAGCAATAAGGTAACTCAATATGTGTCAAAAACTCCATAGTGAAACTTGAAATAACCAGCCATTAAGTGGAAGAAAAATCACAAATTCACAATCCGTGCAAAAGGGTGTTTAACCTGTGGGAGATAGTTTTGTTGCAGCCAGCCAAGTCAACTAAAATCATATAATAACAACTTCCTCAATGTAGAATTAAGCAAGAGAGTTAATTTACATTTTTGTCTCCCTTCATTAATAAATGCAAAAAATAAAAAATAAAAAATGCTGCCTTAATATGGAAAGCATTTATAATTGCATCTGCCATCATCCAGACAACCATACCTGAAGAACTTCAGAAATACCACGGAGCCAACGAAGTTGGGATTCTTTTATCCATCCATAAGTTTGTACTCCATTAACAATTGCTCTATCTCCACTATCAAGAAAGTAGAGATTGAGAACGCTGTGGTTCGCTAAATGTGACCCAGGTGCACCCCATATTCTAAGGTTATAATTGCCAAACCCATCTATGTCTGCAACTAGACTTTGATTGCTGGGCTCAGAGATGTCTTCAGCCAATGGATTGGTTTGGGATACTGAATAGTCCATGAGGGAAATGAAAGACATCAGTTCTTCACGAGTCATAGTAGATTCTTGGTCATGGTTCCCTAAAACTGCAGCCCAAGGAAGTCTAGATTCCATGGCAGGACCAAAAGCTTCAAACATAGATTCTGCAGCATCTGGAGTGCTTGTCCCAAATATATTATCTCCTAGGTATCAAAGAGAGGGAAATGGTTAGTTCTATAGTGAGCTAGAGAGATGCCTTTTTTCTTTATACAGGGGCATGAAACTAGAGGTGAATAACAAAAAAAGGGGGATGAACCAAGATAAAGCCCTATTATTACACCCGAAATCCCGATCAAACACAAGTCCAGGGTACTCATCACAAATGCCTAATCCCAATCATCCAGAATCCTACTTGTGAAAATAAATACCCCATTCATGGTGTAGAATTAGACTCTAATCCATGTTGGCAAGACAACCCTAGGAATACAATAATACCATCTAGTAATTGACACAGACTGTATTGCCTGATCTTCTGCGCTATCTCCTACCAAACAAGAAACTATCAGATACCCCATCAATGAATTCCTCCCCTCTCTTGCCTGGCTCCTCAGAAACTCTCTCAGTAATAGTAATAGCCCCTATGAAGCACGGGTACTTCGGAAATGTCGCCGTACCCGTACCCGGTACTTGCCGTACCCATACCGGGTACGGGTACGGCGTGGGTACGGCAAAATTGTATCAAGGTGCTTTTAGTAATTTTGGGTACGGCACGGGTACAGCATGGGTACGTTTTAGCCCAAAATGAAATTTTTTTCAAAATTTCTGGAATATATGTACGAATATATGCATGTGTAATGTATATGTATATATGTATCTGGAATTCTGAATACTAATAGATATGCAGTAGATATGTATATTTGTATTGATTTTGTTTTTTGATGGTAAAATAAGTTTATATTTAATTTTATGCAATAAAAAATGAAAAATAATTATATATATATATTTGCCGTACCCGTACCCTACTTTTTTGGATTTTGCCGTTTCCTGTACACGTACCCGTACCGTACCCGTACCGTGTACCGGTACCCGTGCTCCATAGAATAGCCCGTTACTCACAAAATAGGCAACTCTGAATGGGCATAAATTCCACACCATACAGGCAAAAGCCACCGGAACACCACACTTGAAGAAGTTAATAACGTAAACAATCATGTCTACCTAGTTATCTACTCAATATGGGATAAAAATTCAACACATAAACAAGCTGAAGTCTGTATAACCGTGACTAGATCATTTCCAAAAGGTCCTCCTATGGATAGCTACTTGAATATTACAGACTTACAGTAACAAACTAACAATATAAGTATTATGAGTTAATGAGTGTGTAGATCCAAAAAATCAGCTCAACCTTTTCACTTGCTGAACATTACTAGTAAAGGAGTACCTGTAAAGGCAATGAAATCTGGCTTTTCGGCATCGATCATCCTCTTCAGGAAAAGGGTCGAGTTAAGATCAGAACAGTGATCGAACTCAGATGGTAACACGTCCCTACACCGAGTCAATATCCCATTACCGTAGTGAATATCAGCCACCTATTTACCAAACCCACTTCAAACCATCATCAAACAAACAAGAAGAGAAAAGAGTGACCCAAGTCTTATTTTTCCAAGAAAATTGGACACACCTGAAGGATTTTGAAAGTGCCATCAGCTCGGAAGCGTAAAGGGAGATCTGGTTGCTTCTTGAGTTTCACACTAGCGTGGCTCAACAATATTAACTGTCCAGAAATTAGGGCATGGATAAGGCGTAGGAAGGAAATGATACAGCTGAGGTAAAGGATAGAGAGCAACAATGTTTTTTCAGACGCAGATTTCATCTCAACAGAGAAGCGGTCTGTCTCGTCTTCCTTGGCAGTAGTTTTCGTCTTCCTTGGCAGTAGTTTTACAATACATTACATTGTTCTGGACTTTTTTTGGCCCTTTAATTGATGCTACCGTCCAAACATGTTTTAGTCCAAAATTCATTTTCCGAACAAGTTGGAATTTACACCTAAATTTATCAGAAAAGTTGAAATATATATTGTTGAGAAATACTACTATACTCCAGTAAACTGATTGTGAAATCAGCATCAAAAAATGTTGGCGGCATTAACTACTTTTCTTTATTCGAAGCAGCATTTACCATTATGGAAACTCATTTTTCCTTATTTCTCGACTTCTCCATAGACCAATAATACAGATATATATATATATATATATATATATATAGAGGAATTTTCAAGTAAGGGATCCCTCATTTTTTTAAAATGAGGGACTTTCATTTCCCGATCAAAATTTGAAAATCCGAGCCGCTCAATGTGTGCAGAACGTGATTTTAAGGGTACCCGCGAGAAATCAGCAAAAAAAATGACCGAGAAGGGCTTCATCCGAGCAGTTTTTTTTGAACCGTTCAATGAAAACTGCTCGGATGAAATCCTTCCCGGTCATTTTTTTTGCTGATTTCTCGCAAGGACCCTTAAAATCACATTCTGATCACTTTGAGCGGCTCGGATCATCGAAATTCAATCGGGAATGGAAGTCCCTCATTTTAAAAAAATGAGGGATCCCTCACCGGAACCTAACTCTATATATATATATATATTTATTTATTTATTTATTTGATCTGGAGCTGTTGGTTCACATATTTATGACAACACTCTCAATGCTATAGGCCTCCTCATAAAATTCCAAGGAAGAAAGATATAAAATGGTAGAAATAATTAGGTGCTAAAAATGGTATAAAAGATGGACAATTTTTAGTCCCCAAAATCTTGAAAACTTTAATGGTCTAGCTAATTTCGACATCCGATTATCAAAAAAAAAGTATCACTCAAAATAATTATTTAATTCATAAAAGCAATGAAGTACAAAGAAGATAAAAGAAGAGTTCATTGGACAAAATCTTAGGCTCTGTTCTTTCTTTCTTTTTGAATTTTTTAGGTGTAGATTATGTTTTGAAATTAATCAGTCATCTCGACGAGAGGAGTCTAAACATCACAAAATTAAGACAAAATAGATGAAAAAATTTTGAAATTGCTGTATTTTTTTGGTCTTTAGTGTCGTCTTATCCAAACTTTTCCAACTTTAGTTACATATTTTTATATTTTTCTAATTCTGCTCGTCAAGACAAAAGATTAGTCCCGAAATTATGAAGAAAAACTAAACAAAAATTTATGAAAAGTAAACAGTAAAAAATACTAGAGCAAAAATTTTGGACAAATGGGGCCAAATTCTCAGCTTTTCCATAATGCATGATTGCACATCTTTCTTTTTTTTCTTTATCTGAATAATCATGCACTTCTAAACCGCAAAGGTTTTGAACGAAAATATCCCTTTTTTAAGGTATGATAGAACCCAAATTGGGAATGGGATTCTCTCCGGTAACTGTTTTGGACAGTCTCATATTTTCTCAGATATCTTCAAGTGACGATATATTTGTTGGACCTGTACTTGTGAAACAATTTCAGCAACTGTCCGAGACAATTAC
Organism: Rhododendron kiyosumense; assembly: GCA_019656275.1. NCBI lineage: Eukaryota > Viridiplantae > Streptophyta > Magnoliopsida > Ericales > Ericaceae > Rhododendron > Rhododendron kiyosumense. The sequence goes on from BPLS01000717.1 coordinate 279,973, forward strand.
CGGAGAGGCTCCCAAGTTTTTTCAAGCAATTGAACATCCAAGTGATTTGGATCAAGCAATTAAGCCCATGGGCTTGACGTATTGGACTTCGGAACTACTCCGACCCCTTTTCTAGTCTCCACAGGCCTGGAGCTTGTAGTTCACCTTTGATCTCACTTCACTTTTCTTTAACAAAGTTTTATGCTGTATATGCACTTTAAGAATTACCATGTTTTCGAAATGTTGGAGTGGGAGAGGGAGAGAGAGAAAGCAACATACTCACAGTCACAGTCAATGCCTAGCTAATTAATGGAGTATTCGTTTTTGGTAATTTCCTGTCTTGTTTATGTCTTACGTTTTTGCTTCTCATAACCGATCCATATCCGTTAATTGCCAGTATATATTTAGCAATGTTAATTACTTCGATTTTGTAGGAGTCTTTTGTTATGCAAAAAAGAGAACACATAAGTAGTACTCCAATTGTGCAAGTGGAGTGCTCGATCGGCTCAAGTGGTGGCAACTTTATACGTACATACTCTCATGTATGCATCAAGGTGTGGTTGACTCACATCCTTATTATATACATGTCATTTTCCCAATTTACATTTACTCATAATCCACTTATCAATTTTCAAGAGCAAACGAGTCTCCAATGGGTGGTCTAGGTAGTGCTAATTTGTCAAGGACTTTAGAAACGCCAAAAGTATCAGCGTCATATTTTTGCTTCTTTTACAAACGTTGTGGGCTCCACTTTAATACGTGAGTTTTGTCCCGCTAATATTGTAATAGAGATGGACTTCGATCGTGTGATGAAAGATTTTGGTGTTTGTTGTTATTTTCCTATTTCAGACATCACAACGGTGCAATAGTCTTCGATCTTAAGCACTTACCAATTTGATAGTTAAACTTTAGGTTTAGTTGTATAATGTCGAGGCAGTACTAAAGACTAACCTAAATAAATTAGAGAATCTCAAAAAGGAAAAATATATACCCGAAACATTAAAAAAAAGAATCTCAATGGCGCGAAACAAAAGCAGGCCATAAGAAGAAAAGTTAATTAGGAATTTGGATGACACTGTTGAGGATCAATCCAAAAGGACAAACCAGAATAAAGCCATAAAATAGTAGTGTTATCTTCAATGAGAGAGAGAGAGAGAGAGAGAGAGAGAGAGAGAGAGAGAGAGAGAG
>BPLS01000717.1:281539-337672 GCA_019656275.1 Rhododendron kiyosumense
GAGAGAGAGAGAGAGAGAGAGAGAGAGAGAGAGAGAGAGAGAGATGTGGCGAAACAACGGGTAAGATGAAAATATGGACAACTCACAACATTATCCATATCGACATATTCATGCAGGGAACCGCTATGGTGTCTGGGAAACATTTTTTGTGTTTTTGTTTTTTCCCAGACGATAGATTAATGTTAGTAAATGTAAGAGAATTAGTAGTTATAAAAGGAGCCGAGCACCTCTTTCATAAGAACTCAACTTATTTTGTTTGTTAGCTCTAAAAAGCCGCGTTTTCTTTTGGTTGGCAATTCTATTTGACAAATCACACATTTACTTGTGTCCCATTATTTATCGAGTTGTAATTTCTTTTTTTTTATTTTTCTAAGCGTAGCAAATCTGTATATAGTGCTTGATTCTTTCCCGTGGTTTTTGCCCATTTAGGATTTTTCCACGTATATCCGGTGTTCATCGTTATTTTTCAATTTCTATTTCTCTTGCTTTAATTGGTTGGGTAGCAAAACTGGAATTTCATTGTTTACACCAATTACAGAGATGATGTTATACGTTTCCTATGTGGGCCTAAATGTCCCAACTTTGGTAGTTTCTCGTTGATCCTCCTTTTGTGCTTTGTTGAAAATTTGTTAGGGCACATGCAAACAAAATCATTTTAACTCCAAAAGATGATACATTTAACTCATCAGATCAAAGTAATTACTCAATCTCAATTAACCCAATCATCATAAAGGGATACTTTTCTTCCAACTAGAGGAAGCCATATTCCCATTTCACACTACCCTCTTCTTTTAAACTTTAAGATCCTTATAATGTTCCAATGATGTGGGCGCCCTCTTTTAGTGAGAGAAAAACAGCCCCTTCAAACGAGAGAGCTGGGACCATGTTACACTTTATTATGCACACATCGCCGATCATTTAAGCTACCTAATCTTAATTAATATAATTCGGAGGTTACTTCACTTATAGTTAATGGTTTTAGGTTGGAACCTCCGAGAAATTTAACATGGTTGAGATTATAACTGAGTTTTAGGTGGCATCACCTCACGTAGTCAAGTTTTCATTGCCCGAGTCAAATCTCTTTGTCTCCTCAATTCAAACATTCACATGCATTCAGGCTACATATATGTGAGGGGAGTGGTAGGCTTCATCACACGCTCATCTAAGTCCAGGGACGGTTTTACATAGGGGCACACGGGGGCACGTGCCCCCACTCGAACACGTGCCCCATTTGAAATTAAAATATTTTTATATAAATTAGCATAATTATGAAAATATGCTACTAATATATAAGCACACATACTTCCATATATCTCGAAAATACACATATAGAATTAGTTTTATGCCTGAATTTCATCATATGGTGCATTTATACTTGTTTTACGAGTTGTTTGTTTATTTGGAACTATTCTTTTTTGATTTTCTTTATTTTTAACTGTTTGGGAGAAATATTTTAAAATAAAGTCATAACAAAACTAGTCGATCATTTTAAAACTTGTCAATGTTCATTTAAAATATACTTTAAAAATTTTGTTTAGGATTTTGTACTCATTTTTATATAATTTAACTTAAAGTATGCATTATAAACTTTTGTAGTTAGTAATGCATGCCTTAATTTTGTATGATCTTACTATGGCTGACTAAAAAAAATAAAATTTCCCCATTATGATTAATAGGTGCATCCACTAAACTATATTCCTAGATCCGTTCTTTTTTAAGCCACTCAAGTTTGATTAATATAATCTAGAGATTCATTCACATATTAACTAATTCGTTTTAGATTAAAACCCTTCAAGAAATCTAATAGTCCCTATCCCTAAATTTATAGGATATATAAATCTGGCGGGATGGTCCACCTTTTGATCGATTATAAAGGGTGTGCCCATATCACAGCCTATATATATATACACATCCACAAAGTTGCCGCCCCACATCATCACATTTTACTTAACTCTTTTCAGCTTTTTTATCTTTTGCATGCAGTAAACAATATGTTCCTCATATGAAGCTTTCAATCATATGAAGTAAATGACAAGAGCCATTAAAAGGATAGTATTTATTAGATTCCCACTAGCTAGTAAAGTTTTCATGAGGTTAATTACCTTGAAGAAATCTATGACTTTGACCGCAAAAGTAGTACAGTACTAGTGATGATTTAACTACCTAGATAGAAGAAGAAACCATGCTAGAAAACTAGCTAGCTAGCTATTACTGCTTGTTCTAATAATTACCTCAAAATTCTTTCCATTACGTAAGTATTTCTATTTAGTGCACACCCATTAGATCAACTTCACCACAAATGTTTTCTCTTGATCAAGTCTTCAATGGAAGCGTGCGTTAAATCTTCGCTAGTGTCATCTGTTAGTTTACGTATGTATACTCTTAGCAACTAATTAATGTGTCACCACTAGTGTGGCGAGTGGTTTAGACGGAGACAAAGGAAAAATAGTATATCACAATATATTCTTTAAACATCAAAATTTGCAGATTACTCCTAACTAATTAGCTCGTTTGAGGAAACTGATCGAAGAAGGAAAGACGAATCGATCTCACATGAGTACCATATAGGAGTATAAAATTGTAGGCCTTTAATTAGTGCTATATAAGTATATATATATCTAGCAGTGCATGTGATCTTTGCAAAGACTTGAATGTTCTTTCCCAAAACATGTTCAACTCAAATCAGTCCATCTTGGTCCTTAGCATAGGATTTATCAATTCTACTTTTGGCTCATTTGTTTCTGTATTTTTATTTCTTTTTGGTGAACTTGGAGATATAACATTAATCCCACCTTTGAAGATATAAGAAAATTCATGCAAAAGAACTAAAGGACCTCGTGAATTCGACATAGTGACTAAAGGCAACTATCATGCACTTTTGACCAAAGAATTCCTAAAATCAACTCGGACATTTTTAATTTGAACAAAGAAAGGCATGTATGGATTAGCCTCATCAAAACTAGATGAATTCCAGGAAAAAGAAAAAAAAAAAAAAGAAGTGCAGTAAGTGGACTGCACTTTGACATCCCCATACTTTCCACCCCACGCCCAAAAAAAATAAAAAAATCCCATACCCTAGAAGTCTGTACTCGTAATTTCGTTTAATGCATTTCCTTTTCACCCCCCCCCACAACAAAAAAAAAAAAAAAAAAAAAGGCCGAAATTTTACTAGCTAGTAATAAATAGGGTATGATGATACAACAAAGATTTCATCCAATTTTCAGGTCATAACTTTTAGTCAATCAACCTTCAGCTTTTCATTTCTAGCTATTTGGGTGATAAGGAAAAGTCTTACAATGGGTGGTTGGAAAAAAAACTGAGATTAAAACAAAGGACAACAAAAGTTTATTGCAGGGAGAGAGAGAGAGATGGTGAAAAAGGTCCAATAATGCTGTGTAGGATAGCAGACAGAGGGGTGCTTTTTGTGGTACTTGGGGAATAAAACACTGTCTGTATACGAGGACTGGCGTGATGAGTTTTTCTCCTTTTTCCTCTACCGAAATGTGTATATATATTAATATAGAAAAGAACAAATGATAAACATGAAAAAGGTTAAAAAGATACACTCTCTCCTTTTTATCTCTCATCACACTCTGTCCCTTCTTTCGCCCTTTTCCACTTTAGTACTTTATTTGAATTTCTGCTGGCTTTGTCTGTCTATTCAAAGGGTGATGTGGAACAACAACCAAAAAAAATAAGGGGGCAGGTTTTAAGCTCTGAGAGTTATTTTTTGAAATTGTAGGTACCCTTGGCCTTGTGGACCCCTTTTCTTGTGAAACCTCTTTTACATGAGAATAACACAGCAGAAGGGGGAGAACAGGATCAGCTTGTTTTACTAGTAATGTGTACTTTGATACGATCTTACTCAATCACATAATTCTTCAAAAACGTTATGTGTTTCTATTCTCAATTCTCGTACTATATTCACACTATCAATTCTCAATTTCAAGGATTTTAGTAGTTAGAGATGTGATTTAAAAAAGTTTTTATACTTCCACTCATACACGCATACGCAAATTACGTGACTCAAGAAATACTATTCACATTGGAATTTATCATTTCTTAAACCATATATTTTTGGGAAACAACACGAAGAAGAGAATGCAGCTAGGGAGTGTGAATGTGGCTATATTTCCATTGCTTTAGATGTAGAAGTTGCAGTTGATCTTGGCTGAAATCTTCTTTTGCAGCTTTTCAAAATCTGGTGGAAAATTTGCTTGTGTCACAAACGAAAACCTTTTTGTATAACTATTTTTTTTCATTAGAAAACGATTTTTATATTCAATTTTTGTGCACACAAATTGATAAAATTTTGTTTGGAGTGTGCAAAGTTACATAATAACCCTTTCACTTCTAAAAAAATTGTATTGAAACTTGTAGAATCACCAATTACAAAATGACCTTCTAAAGATAAACCTTTTACATTTAGCTATAATCAGTACTCCGTATTTCATTACACTAGACAAGGGTGATAAAGGCCTTGTGGCTAACGAGAGAGAGAGAGAGTGGAAATAAAAGGCAAAAGAAGGTCCACAAGCACACAAAAAATTCAAAATACTAAAAGCCCCAGTAGCAACAAGTATAAAGAATGAGATATGGTCTAGTCTTGCTAAGTTCTCTTTAGACCTCTCTAGTTCTCTCTCTCTCTCTCTCTCTCTCTCTCTCTCTCTCTCTCTCTCTCACTGATTTCCCTCCTCTCCTACTCAAAACATTTTCCTTCTAAAGTCTTTTGTTGTCATTTGAAAACCTTGTAACCTAGTGGAACACATTTGTCTTTCTTTCTTCCAAATAGGAAACAAACCTCTTTTTTCCAAACATCAACAAACCAGAAGCAACTGTGGTGGTGGTGGTGGTGGTAAAGAGAGGGGAAAAAAGAAGAAGAAGAAGATACGGAGAGAAACAGAGTTGGTTCTGATCAAGAAACACCAAACGGGGGGGGTGTGGGGGTGGGTATTTTGGCCAAGTAATGCGAACAGGGGCTCTTACAGTGCACCAGACTCTCACTTCAGAGGCTGCTTCAATACTGAAGCACTCTCTCACGCTAGCCAGAAGGAGAGGCCATTCTCAGGTCACTCCACTCCATGTAGCCACCACTCTCCTCAGCTCCAGAGCAAGTCTTGACCTCAAAAGGGCTTGTCTCAAATCCCAATTACCCCCTCACCACCATCAAACCTCAGTCCCTCTCCATTGCAGAGCTCTTGAGCTATGCTTCAATGTGGCTCTCAACAGGCTCCCAACAACTCCTTCCCCTCTCCTCCATTCCCAACAGCCTTCTCTCTCTAATGCTCTCATTGCTGCTCTGAAAAGAGCACAAGCTCATCAAAGAAGGGGCTGCATTGAAAACCAGCAAAACCAGCAGCAACCCCTTTTGGCCATTAAAGTGGAATTAGAGCAGCTCATTTTGTCTATCTTAGATGACCCTAGTGTTAGTAGGGTTATGAGGGAAGCTGGGTTCTCTAGCACAGCTGTGAAAAGCAATTTAGAGGACTCAGTTTTTCACTCAGTTTGTGGTGGTGGTGCTGGGGTTTATTCCACTCCTTCTTCCCCTTCTCCACCTGAAATTAGCCATAGAGAAATCAGTAACTTTTGGCAAACCCATTTCTTGAATTTCAATCCTGAGCAAAACCCACTTTTCTTTTCCCCTCAAAAGAAGCTCTTCTTTGCAGAATCTGTAAAAGAAGAAGATATCAAGTTGGTTTTGGAGGTGTTGTGTAGGAAGAATAAGAAGAGGAATACTGTCATAGTTGGGGACTCTTTGTCCATAACTGAAGCTGTTGTTGAAGAATTAATGGTAAGGGTGGAGAGGGGAGATGTTCCTGGTGAACTGAAATCAGCACATTTCATCAAATTTCAGTTCACATCAGCTCCCCTGAGGTTGATGAAAAGAGAGGAAGTGGAGCAGAACATTTCAGACCTGAAAAGGAAGGTGGATTGTCTCACATCAGGAGGAGAGAGAGTCATTATCTATACAGGTGACTTGAAATGGACAGTTGAGACAAGAGTTAATAGTGATATCGGGAGAGGAGATATTAGTGGGTATGATCCAGTTGATCATCTAGTTGCAGGGATAGGAAGGTTGGTTTCTGAATATTGCAATTTAAACAGCAGGGTTTGGTTAATGGGAACTGCAAATTACGAAACCTACATAAAGTGCCAGATGAAGCAGCCTTCTCTTGAAATTCAATGGTCTCTTCAAGCTGTTTCTGTTCCATCTGGTGGGCTTGGTTTGAGTCTTCATGCTACTAGGTGAGTAGTACTTCACCGTTTTTTGTTTTTTCCTTTTGATGAAAGATGTCATTATAGAGTTCTCACACACAACTTTTGACCAAAATAATATGGCAGTTGCATTGTTTGAATTACTGAGTCCCTCCATGGACATTTTAGTCTCTCTTTTTCTTTCTGTTCCGATTCAAAGGAGCTAATACATAAATAGACATTTTAGTCTACAGCCATATATAATATAGAAATTAAGACATACATCGGTTGGCGTTCTGTTTCTCTCTCTCTCTCTCTCTCTCTCTCTCTCTCTCTATATATATATATAGGAATAAGTAATTAGTTTCCCACCCACGTAAGACTAAATAAGAGGGGAGTAGCTCAAATGTCTGATCATCAATTTCTCCAATTTGACATAAATTATTAGTTAGCGAGCAAAATGAGGTGGGGTGGGGTGGGGTATAAAACTAAATAATCCTAATTAACTACTGATACAAAATCAAAAATTACAATAAAAAATCCAATTTAATACTAATCATTTCTCTTTCTCTTTCTCGTTATATATGTATACGTTTACAGTGGAGTAGTACGTACTAGTATTTAATCGGTAGTGATTGGCTCATGACAAAATCCTATATACTCCTTCTGTCCTCATTCTTTCGTCTCTCATCCTATTCCATATAACAACTTTTAATTGGTAATACTTGCTAGTTATATACAATATAATATAGATCTTGTTTGATAGATCTTAATGAGTTTTTTTAAACAATATTTTCAAAATTATCTATCTAAAAAAATATAGTAAATTGTAAGATATAATCATTTGAAAAATAGCACGGACTCCCAAAAGGGACTAAAGAATGGGGACGAATGGAATATATATTATATAAGATAAGATAAGAAAGAGATTAATTCATTAATTTTATAATGTTAAAGGGAGTAGTTGATTCCTAAATGTTAAATTTCCGTTTTTAATAAGTACTGTATTCCATAAAAATACTCTAGTACTGTAAATATTTTTTGAAAAAATCTTGCAGGTCCATACCACACCACACGGATTTAAGAAAGTTGTGCGCGCGTAGTACTGAATCTTTGTTTTTGTAGTGGACCAGTTGAACAACTAAACATTGATGAGCATGTGCTGAATCTTTAGAGTTGAGCACAAATTAGCATGTGCGGTGCGTGCCTAATCCAATGGGCCGCGTAATAATAATGGGATGAGATGAGATAGGCGACTACTTTTAGTCAGCACTAATGAAACACGCACGTGGCTTCAACTGAGTTAACTGGGCGGAACGAACGCGTCGCCTAGCTGCTGTCCTTGTCCCTATCCCTTTCTTAGTACTCCTCCCTCCATCCCGTCAAAATTCTACTCCTACTGGAGTATATGATATGCGGGACCGATCCATTAATAAAATTTTTAATTTGATTATTTCCTTCAATTCTCTCTGTTTTCTTATGCAGGAGTAGTATTTTTTGCTCTATATATTTTTATGTTCACACTCTTTCAGGCACGCCGGCCAGTGGCCACCTCTTCAATGCTAATTCTATTTCTTCACAAATTGAAAGGTAATTATAATTTCACATGAATAAATTTACTAAAACCAGTACTGTAGATAGTCGGTCAAATAAAGAGTGTCAAATTCAATGATCCCTATTTGCTATTTAATTTTATACATCTTTGACAAGTCATGGTACGTACAAGCTCATTACAATATGTAAGAATTGACAATTTAGTATTTTTTGTTACAAGACTTCTAATTTCTTTTATTTGTTTTTATAAATAAGTGTGTGTCTATTGTGTAATTTATCACCCCTAGGCCCAAGCTGTAGGACTATTTGTAAATATGATTCTACTACTCCAGTTTTTTAGTATTTCTTTTTTTAATTGGGGTAGTTGAGAAGAACGTGTGGTTTGTGAGGTGGACTTTCATAGTCTGCATGGGGCTCTGGGCAACCGGAGACTATCACTAAATTCAACAACATTGATGTCTATGGATATTGTTTACTTATTACTCCATAATACACACACATGTATATATATATATATCCTTTTAGTAAGAGATCTCTTACTTTTTTAGGGTGCAAAAAATATGTTTTAAACAATTTAAATGACTCAAACTATTAGCGAGGAGCTCTAAATTATGAGGTCCACATCTAAAGTTCTCATTTAAAATCCATACTACAAGCTGATTGTGTGTGTATGTCTCATGTATGTGTGTGTATATATGTGTGTGTATATATACACACACAGCAACATTAACAATTATCATGACTTTAATTACCTCGTTGGAAGAAAAACATTGCTTTACGTTTCCCCTTTGGCTTGGAGTTGAAATTTGCTTTGCAGTTGGTTTCTGGATTCCTATGCCACACAAAGTCAAATACCCATGGTTTAGGGTTCGATTTTTCACCAGATAAGTATCCTAATATTTAAGTGAGATGCCGCGGCTGGTGTACTATAGCTAGTTCACGTACTGCACAGATGACCCCTCTCTCTCTCTCTCATTTGATATATGCTAAAATTTGAGCTGTCTAAACTACTAATTTTCTGTTCATATTTTTGTGAATCAAATGAATATAGTGAAACTATTTAGCTAACCTTGTTTTCATCTATCTAAACTACATGAACTTTCAAAGTCATATTTTGGGTATTTGATATGCACCCCGTAACATTTACCAAACAGAGGCTTAACATTTTGCTACTAAGAGATGATATTTTGAACCAAAAAGAGGCATAACATTTCCCCACAAAGGGATATAACATTTCGCAACACGTATAAATGTGCATATCATATGTACCCTAACCATAAAAGGCATAACATTCACCAAAACAAACAGTAATATTTCACTTCAAGAGGCTTAACACTCACCAAACATAAGCATAACACATTCATAAAAAAATATGGGTTGTGCATTGAACCATTTCCCGTCAAGTACAATTAAAATGCTGCGTGTTTATACAATTTTGGTGAAATTTTCAATATCAACTACTAGGATTTGTAGAACTCAAGTTATTTAATAACCACGTACCCATGAAATATCTCAGAGCCGCCGCGCGCTTCAGACAATCGCTCAATACTTACCCAAAAAAAATCACTCAATAATTAATTAACCTTCCAAAGTATTACTCAATTCATATTTCAAACTATTCCAAATTTATATTCTGACTAGAAAACTAGACCCGTTTTTCTATAGAGATCGATCCATCTTTATCAGCTCCTGATGAAGGCATCTTATCTCTGACCCTAATTAGTGGGAAAATAGACTGCAATACACAACAGTTAATTGTGTTTTATTTTATTCGACGAATCCTGGCCGGCCGGTTTCGAATATTAATTAATTAATGACTAATTACTTGTCACTTGATCACCTCTGTCAACTGGAGTATAAATGATGTTCATCAAATTCATAGGGGGTGTCAATAAAAAAGGAAATGAAGCAGACGGAGGTTTTTGTGTGCCGGCCCGAGCGCGAGTTATAATTAGGGCATTGCCAAATTTGTCAAGAATAAGGTGCGAAAGGCTAGGGTATAAGAGCAAGTTTACCAGCATAGCAAAACAAGCTTTTGAAGCCATTTTACCTAATGAAGACACCAAAACTAGTCTGCACCAGCTTCAGCAAAGAAGAAGCTAGTTTGCCTTTGTGAAAAATGTTCGGTAAATGTACCAAACCACTATTCACAATGCATCCATTAAAATATTGTTTCTTTTCTCTCTCCTCCCTATCACTCCCTCTCTCTCTCTCTCCAAAAAAGAATTAGTATTCTAATAAATGATAGGTAAAATAGAAAGTATTAATATAATGTTGAAAGAAATATGAGTAAGTAAAATTAAAAAATTGTACTGTTTACTAGCATTTTTACCTTTTAACTAGTAAACCTGCTCTAATTTCCTATCCTAGGCCTAGCTAGCTAAATTAACGGTGAGAGCTGGCATGACTTTACTTGTACAACAGGGGATGCCAAATTTTCAATGACGTGTCTTTTGGGTGCTTCAATAGATAAACAAGTATATATGGTGTCCATTGCACATGTGAAGCTGCTGCTACTAGTACTACTATCTTGTATACCAATTAACCTTACTTAATTGTGAATCAAAGCCACCTTAACTATATTCTTAACCTTTGCACAAGGTGCGGCCCAAGCACTAGACCATAATGCTTAACACCTTCAATTTTGAGAGGCCTCACTTCCCACTTTCGTATATGTGTGTATTTATACCCCAAGTTTTGAGTTTCCAAAAAAACTATTTTAATTGATTGATCATGTTTTTTTTTGAAGATTGATCATTAGTTCAAAAGATTAATATCTCAAATATTTCACATGTTATGTGAAATACTAGAATTGTAAATGCTAGATAGACTAATTTAATTTTTAAGGATTCACATTCAAATTAATGTTGCTTAAGGCCTCCAAAGAGTTTGGGCCACCTCTGCCTTGTGGCATAGCAAAATCATAAACAAAATTACTGTATATTAATATATACACACATATTGCTCTAAAGAATAGATTTACTTTTTAAATTTCTCAATCTCTCTGATCAACTTCTTTTAAGAAATTTCATATATAAAACACTGATCTATATATAGTGTATATATGTGTGGGGCGCAAATAATTAAAGATAAGACAACCCATGTGACCAACATGAAGAATGAGGCCTAAAATGAGTGCAGATTAACCACGCTAGCTAGCTAGGCTACTATAGCAGTAATAGACGTGACGTGAAGTCTTGAAAGAAAAGTGATTCCCACTTTCCATTAATTAATGTAGCCTTAATACATGACAGGGCTGTACGTTGAATTCCTTCTCAAATCAGGGGATCAATGCTTTAAAAAGCAGTTAATGGACAAAAGTGGGTTGGGTGAGAGAAAAACAAGTGGAGGAGACCAGACATTTTGGTGAGTGCATGGTCGGCCCGGCCAGCCACTCCCTAGCTAATTTGCTCTTCATTTTTTCCTTTCTTAATTCTTATGTTTTGGGCGGATCGAGCTAGCTAGCTAGCCGGCCATGATCTGAATTTATGGTGGCGCCTTGAATGTAAGTAGCTAGCTAGCTAGCTAGTCGGACTGATCGATCGAGATCTTCAGCCGCAGCCCTCGCAACCTCACGGCCAGTGAATCGCAGTCGAAGGTACTTTATAAAGGTTTACGCCATTGATTCTAATTAACGAAATCAAAGGATTAACAGTTCCATCAAGTCCATCTCTCATCTCTCTTCCTTTGCTTGTACAAGACGTGAGTACTTGATTTTTTTTTCCTTCTAAATTTTGGGCTTTGTATTTTGGTGTACGTTGTGAGACTGTTGTGAGACTTTAAAGTGCATGCGGAGAAAATCGAAGAGAAGGAAAAAGACCTAGGTATCGGTTATCGATTTACTAATAAATAGTTTGCCACAACTAACTAGGTGGAAGTGATCAATAAATTTTTGAAACTGCTAGCTAGCTAGCACAACAAATTGCTAGCAATAACCCTTGCAAAAGTGTCATGAAAATTAGCCCGGATGTGTAAAATTAAAAGTAGGACCTAAGTCAATAGTGCGTGTGTGTGAGTTAGAGCATGAACGAAAAAGCGTCTTTCATAAATATTTCAAATTAAAAATTTGCGAGAGCGAATATTGAAAATTAACAAAAGCGTAGAGCGACAATTGCGAGCAGTAACGAAACGAAAAATCCTGCTAGAGGATTATTTGACCTAAGACATCTCTCTTTTATCCGTCTATAAAGGAGCTACTACGTGATTAGTACGTAATTTTTTAGTTAAAAAAATACCGACTATAGCTAGCTAGTAAATTCTGATACCTTATAAAATTAGGTCGTTTTTGATAGTTAATTAATTTCCCCGTACCCGAAATCAAGTAGGGAATAAGGTACAATCACATTAAACATACTGTCGGAAAAGTCTTTTGTTTCCGAAGACTTTGTTTAATTTAATTTGGATAGGACTTGGAGTTGGAGGATAAGTGTAGACGGGTGGACTGGAAAGTCGCGCCGCATTATAAAGGGAATTGCACGCAGAAGTTTCCTGTGCTAGCCTAGCTATGGTCTTTTAATCACGTAATTTTTTAAAATATTTTGGTGCTCGCGCTTTCAATTTTTATACCATGTTTGCATTTTCAATTTTCAATAATAGTGTGACATGTGATTCAAAGTTCCTTTCACACTCGCAGCTCTCGCTCACTTACCGCGTTGATTTTACGTCATAATACTAGTGGCTGCCATGTATATTGAAATGAGGTAAGCAAAAGAAGAAGGATGACATAATCTCACAGGGAAAAGACAAAGACCCATTCGAGATTGATATTGTGAGATCATGGGGAGTCCTTTTCCCTTCCAAATTCCACCACTCATTTTATTTTTGGTGACGTCTTTGAAAGGTCGAAGAAAGGTCTAGCTGTCCTCTTTTGTTGCCCAGCAAAATGGTAGTAATAATTAATGGAATTGCTAAAGATTGATAGTGGCTGGGTCTGGCTCGATCTGGGTCTGGGTCGTCCATTAACAACCCAAATCTCTCTATTGTGTAACTCATTTCATGGAATTCAAAGTCCTTTCCATTAATTCTTTGGCCAATGATTTTGCGCTCTCTTTTCTCATGGATGCAATTTAACATTTATTTTTGAGCGTGTGCTTTGGATCGAAATTGTGCTGTGTAACTATAATTACTAAAAATTATATTCTAAAATATATGTATGAGAAATTGGGGTATGAAAATTATGTCCTTAATTCTTTCTCCAAGTGATTCTCTTGCTTATGTTTTTTTTTTTTTTTTGTTGCCAAAATGGTAGGAGTTCTATTATATCATAAAACAGTCGAATACATCAAAGTTTGATATCGTCCAAAAGGGAGTAAATAACCAAACAAGAGGCCTAATTACCCAAGATCACCCACTAGAGTCTCGCAATCAGGCTTTACCAACTAATTAGCCATGACCGACTTCCAAACAGAGAGAGCAATACAAACCCTCAACTACGGCAAAGACAACCAAAATAACAATAGAAATCCCACACAGGGGAGGAAAAACTCTCATTAAAGGGAGAAAATCAAATCAACAAAACCCAAAACAAACGAACCAAAAAAAGACAGAAAAATAAAAAATAAAATCCGACCGAGGACACTATCGCCGGAAGCCGCTGCATTGGATCCATCGGCTTATTGGCCGGATGAGCAAAGCCAAGCTATCCCATCTTCAAATCTTCATCAAATCGGCCCCAGCAAGACCGGACAAGCAGACGGAGGAAGGAGACAAAGGTCAAAGGGCGGTGGGGGAGGATGGAGGTGAAGGGGAAGGGGAGGTACAAGTGGAGCACGACAAGGCTAAGGCCAGAGGAAGGGGGGGAGGTAGAGGTGTGGAGTGGTGCCCCGCGTCCCGCCCCCCAACCCCAACCAACCAAACCAATAAAACTAGAGAAGGAGAAAAGTTTTGAGAGAGAGAGCGCGCACGCAACTTGGATATCACATGCTAATGTACGTAGGTGCAAAAAAGGAAAATTCCCGCTCATGTTTCTAGTCTTCGTCAAAATTTACTAAGAAATTAATTGAGAACGCAATCTTGAACAAACTGACTGGTTAATAGCACTACTTGGTTCCGTTTTCCGTTTCAAAAAAAACGAAGAGTAGAGTTAATGTTAGGTGTTGTTTGATAAAAAACTGAATCTAAAAATTGAAAAAACAAGTATCGAAAGCTGAATTTTTTTAGCTAAATTGATAAAAATTAAGCACTGAATTTAAAAAAAAATAATGAACTAATTTTAGTTCTATCAATTATAATGATTCTCTTTTAATTTTACTAATGGTCACCATGTATTTGTGGTGGTGGTGGAATGGTGATGGGGTACTAGTGGTGGTGGAGTGGTTGTGGTAGTGGAGTGATGGTGGGATTGGTAATGGTGGTGGAGTGGTGGTGGCGGCGAAGTGATTGCGGTAGTGGTGGAGGGATGATGGTTGTGGTGGTGGAGTGACGGGAGTGGAGTGTTTGTGGTAGTGGTAGTGGTGGTGGTGGTGGCGGCAGTGGCAACGACGGAGCGTTTGTGGTGGTGGTAGTGGTAGTGACGGTGGTGGAGTGTTTGTGTTAGTGTTGATGGTGGCGGTAGAGTAACAATGATAGTGGCGACGGCTGTGGCAATGATAGTGGTGGCGGTGTTAAAGATTCATAAATTCAATTAAAATTAAATAACTCAAAACTACTTAATTTTTATCTACTTTTTGACTTACATTTTAAGAGGTATTTAATAATTTTAGTTAATCACTTATTACATAATTAAATTAATTTATTCAATTTTAAGTGCTCAATATATATGGATTATCAAACAACCCCTACGCTGGGCTCTCTGTTACATTTAGCCTTGGACGAAATGTGGTGATACATTTAGCATTGGTAGGTGTAATTTCCTCCAACATGACGTCCACATTGCCGGCTTACCCTAGGCAGGTAAAGTCAAATCTTTAGGCTCCCATTTTAGGAAGATGGAAGACACCATTTTTTATGGAGGCGGGGGGCTGCTGTGCCCGTTTCTGGGTCCACCTCGGTCTCGCTCCGATAATCGGAATCGTTCACTTTGTAGAGCTCGTCGAGTAAAACAATTATGCAAAAAATCAGCTTAATTGAATATATATCATTAAGTGCCTGATCGAAACCTTTTTATCTTGAAAAGAATGGATCCGAAACACTGGATCAAATATACTATAACCCTTGGACCGAGAGTTATATGGGCTCCGATCAGGCACTTAATGATATCCAATTAAGCTGATTTTTTGCATAATTGTTCTACTCGACGAGCTCTACAAAGTGAACAATTCCGATCATCGGAGCGAGACCGGAATGGGCCCAGAAACGGGCACAACAGCCCCCCGCCTCCGATTTTTTATACTACTACTACTGTAGTTATCACGTACAGATTAAAAGAAAGAAGACCCAAACTAATTAAGAAACTAAATTGCAAACTGTCATCTAATTTTTGCCTTGGAAAATAAAATCACACATATTACTCTTGCTTCTCCTCTCCCTCTCAAAAAAATCTATTAACCCACTTCTCATGTCTCTGTCTCGCCACAACGTCTCTCCTAATTTCTTCTTGTGAAAAATTCTCAAAATATTATGCATGTTATCAGTTGCATGCATCGATCTTGTTCAAATATAAGACATTGCGGCTTTACTCAAACAATATTTTGAGTTAACAATTTGTTTTTCAATTGTTAAATTAGGATATGCATATTTCAACTGTTTGATTGGTATATAGTTCCTATTTATTAACTATATTTCGATTTTTATTGATTTTTCTCACATAGAAATAACCTCCTAGATAAAATTGCTCATTCTCGTTACATCTTTATTGGCGACAGTGATAAATCAAGTGTTGTTATTCTATACTTGAAGTGTTTTTTCATTCACTTTATATTTATAATTGTTCATTTCATAGGGTGTGTATTTTTTGTGATTGACTATCTAAGAATAATAACTATGTCACAAAAAAAAAAAAGTGAATTCTCATTATTATTAATGGAACATTTTTTTTAAAGGAAAATTGGACTATTTTCAAATATCTAATTACTATTTTTTTGCTTCTTAAAAAACTAGAAAAGAAAACAAAATTACAAAACAAAATTCTTTAAATTATAAACAAGTGTGTAATGGCCCATGTTCGCTTTGGGCTTCCAAATGTTTTGAGCAGGCCCTTAGACACATAATCCTTTAAAATGGTCTTTGCCCTCACTCCGCTCTTGCCTTCTCAGTCATTGCACTCATGAATTTTAATTGTTTGGGAGATTTTTTTAAGACTCTTTCACGCTCGCGCTCCCGTACTCACACTCGCCCGCACATTATGTGACTTAGAGCGGGCCCTACATGTTCATATTTTGCTTTGATGGCTATGAAAAAATTATACCCCAATCTCGTTAAAATTAAAAGGGTAAAAAAGACTCGTAAAAATTATATCATACCGTATTACAAAAGTCATGGCATAAACATAGGTTTGACAAAAGTGTACCTGAAATGCACAGGGAACAGAATGGCCAATATTGGACAAACAGGCTAACACAACACAAGTGCGATTCTCGTTGGTAGACTAATAATACACGCCCCCATATAAATAGGGAAGCTGATCGAATTATTCAAGCCGCCCATCCCGCTAAAGTTCTTATCTTTTTAGTACTTATTTTTATTTTACGAGACGAGTCATTTTTTCACAATATATATTATTTTTAATTCAAACATAAATACTTATTTAAAAAATAAGTATTTATTTTAGTTAGTGGAATTGGAACACACCCTCACTCTACCAAGCAACCAATTATAGAGATTTTTTTTTTTTGCCAAACGATATACATTAGTGGGGGATTAGCGAAGTATTAGTGTGTTACTCAACAGGGCCTCAGAGGCTATCCACATAGTCTTGAAAGGCTGAAACCTCAAACCTACTCCTCGTGGGACTCAAACCTTGGTCACCGCTGGAGAGAAAGAAGAACAAACCACGTATGCTAGCGTGGTGTTCAACCAATAGAGATTGGAATAGATTTATCTCCCTTGCATCCAATGGCATGGCCCCATCCAGTTTCCAATTTTCATTTTCTCAATGGTACTAATTCAGTTCGTATAATTTGGAAAGTACATAATTATTGTTCGCAAAATTGTATTTTTGTTAACTATGTTACTCTAAATAGCTATCAAAATCATGTACTCCATAAAAAATAGTCAAATTCCATTCATTAACTTGTTTGAAAAAACCCTCATCGACAGGTCAATTCATATGAAAATTTGTCTTGACTTTAAATGGATTTCTCACCAGTGGACGGTACAATTAATGTATCTAACTTGAGAAATGTGTAAGCTGGTACGAACGGCCATCTCCAGTGGAGACTGGAGATGTGTCGCTTTTACGCGGCATCATAGACCACAGACCACTCTGCAACATCCGGTCAAGATCCCTTTTCCTTCTTTCTTTCTTTCTTTGTAACGAAGCAGCACCCAAATGGAGTAGTACTAGTATTTATAGGAGTATAGTATATTGCTCCAAGTCTCCAACTAATACCTCCACCCCACGTGGGTCTACAATCCCTTCCCTCCTCTCTCATTATTATTTTCGCAATTGAGAATCCCCCTCTATTATTATTATTATTATTTAACTACTACTCCACTATTTCACCATCCCGATTTGCCTATAAAATCCCCGATTTCCAGAGAGAGAGAGAGAGAAGTCACACATCCAAGAAAAGCATCACCCAATATTGTTTCTTAATTTCAACTCTCTCTTTCTCTCTCTCTCTCTCTCTCTTAGCTCGAGACACCATGGAAAACATTGGTGATGAATACAAGCACTACTGGGAAACCAATATGTTCCTCCAAACAGAAGAATTTGACAGGTACAAACAATTTCTTGAACCCACAACAAAATTTGATACTACTGTCTGTACTAGAAAATGTAGCTTTGATTGGTAATTGAATTTCCTATTCAAAACACATGAACTTAATTGACTGATGATATATATATATATACACAGCTGGGGATTGGACGAGGCTTTTTCCGGGTACTACGACTCGAGTTCGCCGGACGGAGCTCAATCGTCGGCGGCCTCAAAGAACATTGTGTCTGAGAGGAACAGGAGAAAGAAACTCAATGAGAGGCTCTTTGCACTCAGATCAGTGGTCCCAAACATCAGCAAGGTGACACCCACAACCAATCAACCAACTTTTTTTAAATAAAACAACGAGTTTAACAAGCTTCTCATTATTAAAGGAAAAAACAAAAACAAAAATATTAGTAAACTCCCCGGCCCGTCAATTATTGCCCCTCTTCCAATTATCCATGTGGGAGCAATTGTCACCGCCGTGTTTGAAAATTCAGTGTCATATTTTGTTTCCTCGATCAAATTAAGAATATATTTCAGTAGTCTAGATAGAAACTCAGGTTTTGATACGCACAGAGTAGAGTATGTTTCTTTCCCCCATACCCATAGTTTTCTAGTAGAGTATATGTTTTCATTAATTACAGTACCTAATTGATTACCAAATTAATTAAGTTTTGGTTATGTATGATTTTGTTGGCAGTGAATGAATTTGGTTAATGATGTGTGTTTGGGTTTTAGATGGACAAGGCGTCAATAATCAAAGACGCGATAGATTACATACAAGAATTGCAGGAGCAAGAGAGGAGAATCCAAGCAGAGATAGTGGAGCTTGAATCCGGAAAAATGAAGAAGAAAAACTCTTCTGTTTATGATTTAGAAGAAGAGATGCCGGGGTTGTTGAGATCGAAGAAGAAGAGAACAACCGATCAGAGCTTCGATTCCAGAGGGTCAAGGGCATCATCTCCCGTTGAAGATCTCGAGGTGGGTGGTCTCTCTCTCTCTCTCTCTCTCTCTCTCTCTCTCTCTCTCTCTCTCTCCCACTAAATCAGGAGTAGGAGTACTAATTAATTAGTGCAGTAATTGGATTGGTTCATTTAATTATAGTGGAATTATGAATTGATTTGGTGGGGGAATGAATGGATGGTGAAACAGTTGAGGGTATCATATATGGGAGAGAAGACGGTGGTGGTAAGCGTGACGTGTTGCAAAAGAAGGGATACCATGGTTAAGCTTTGTGAGGCTTTTGAGTCTTTGAAGCTCAAAATCATTACTGCCAACATCACTGCTTTCTCCGGCAGGCTTTTGAAAACTGTTTTCGTCCAGGTGACCTCCCAATCCCAATCTCTCTCTCTCTCTCTCTCTCTCTCTCTCTCTATAATCCATTTCTGCTGCTTTTATCATATGTTGTGTTGTCTTTTTTGCTTTTTTTATTGAACGAATGATTACCGGAATACGAGGTACTTTTATTAGGGGGTAAACTCGTCACAAGCGCAAAAAATGAGCATGTCTAGATAACTCTTTTTTTTTTTTTATAAAGAGAACAGTCTAAAATAATTTAATGTGTAATATATTAAAAGGGCAAGCCTATGGACAAAACTTCAAAATGCAACTGCAAACACAAATGTATCGGTAGCCGTTACAAACTGCACTGTTTCGGTCGCACATGCTCAACTACAACGTATTAGTGGTGGATCCTATTGTTTGGTCTACTCTCCTCTGTTTCCGTGATTATTATCGGATACATATTGCATAATTGGGAGTATGGTATTTTTAATATAGTAATCAGGCGGTTGAGACTTGTTCTTGAATTATTGTTTATCATGCATAGGAAGTTACTAGAGTATTGAAGGGGCTGTGCTGTGCTGTGTTGTGGGGTCTATGTAATGATGGACTACTTTAACAAAAGTGTAGACATCATTGCATTTTTTTTATGTTGTTTTTGATTCAATGATTAGAGTTCTTCAAGGGCGAGAATCCAGCGAAAGAAAGAAAGGAAGGAAGGAGGCGTCACCCCACTCCAAATACTGGAGTGTAGTTTTCTTTCCACTTTATTAAACATCAGAGTATACATATGGGCTTGTTCGTGTAGAAGACTCATAATTTTTGGAGAAAAAGACGGTTAATGACGTGTTTTGATTATAAATACTCGTCAAAAACATTTTCAGTATTAACAAATATTCTTAGTATATCCTTGGCGGGTATTTATTATCAAAACACGTTATTGGCTGTCATTTTCCCTAATTCCTGCGCATGGTCTCTAATAAAACTTCTCTATCTGTCTCTCTCCACTCATTACTCTTAAATACCTATCTCAAAACCTAAATCGAACAGGGTTATATCCACCCAATGGAGTTTTTTGTTAAATTACTTTCCTAAAAACAAAAGTCACTTGTTAAACTAATACTAGCGTTATATGAACATACATTTGACAGGTTAACTAACTCCCAAGGTCATCGCTTCATTAATTCCAATGTTTTACTATGTGTCTGAATCCTATTTTTCAGGCTGATGAGGAGGAAAGAGAACTCTTGAAGATAAAGATTGAAAGTGCCATAGCATCTCTCAATGATCCAGAAAGCCCTGTGAGCTTCTGATCACATGAAACAGAGAGTTCCATCAACTCCACTCTATGATGTTCCATCCTGTGAAATGAATTGTGCCTTGAGAGTTCAACTTGTATTTTGTTACCTTCTCTTCTTTTTCAACCCTTTTTCATTTATGTGAGATAAAGAGTCGACGGTTTCTCTCATGAGGAAAATTTTAAGCTATGAATAAATTGTTTTCCTTTGAATAAGAAAACTAAACATTCAACTACACATACCTCACATGAGAAATTACCAGAATACTCTTTAACCTGTGCTTGAATCACAGAATGCCCACATTTTGAAGATCACAAAGACAAGCTAGGTTACCCCAACACTTTCGTTTATACATTTACTAGTGTTTGTACCCGTCCGATGCACGGGACAAAAAAATAACATTGATATTTGTTTCGGCCCCTGGAATTGAATGGGCACACCACACTTTTTGATAAAAATATTGTTTACTTTTTTTACAGTCATAGTCTCGTGTTCAATGCATGCTAGCATTGGTCTCATTCTATGCATCAAAAGACGTGGAGTGAAAAATGAATTTAGAGTACCATGTGACGATATCCTAGGGACATAAAATAATTTTTCCTCCATATTCACACCCTCCCCCACATCTCTCTCTCTCTTTCTCACTCTCTCTCTCTCAAAAATAAAAAATATGAGAATTAAGGATTGACAATTTGGAGGCTTTAGAGACTCACACATATTTACATTGGATATTGATAGATAGATAAGTTTCTCCCCTTATACATTTCAAAGATAGCAATAATTATGCTACCTTCATCCTTCCGTAGGGGTGATAAACAAGCTAGACGAGCCGAGAAATTAGTTGTTCAAGCATGGTTCAAAAACTTGAGGAGTTTCAAAATATGTTAAAGCTTAAGGTGTTTATGACACAAACCAATGTCAAACAAGCTTTAATCAAGCCGAACACAAGCCAAACGAGCCAAGTTAAAGGTTTTTCAACCTTGGTTTGAAATGTAAACTATCTTAAAAAAAAACTATTCAAGCTTTGTTTCTTTATGTAGCAAACTGATCTTGAACGAACTTTTAACGAATGCACACGGGTTCGAACTCAAGTAGCTCAATTCGTTCATCAGCCATATCCTTCCTAGTGACACATAATGCGAAAGATATCATTCTCTTCCATAAATATACCAAGTTTTGACCGTGAAACTCAAAAGCAGCATTCTCTTTCTGCTTCCCGGACAAAAGTAGGTACTATACAAGATAAGGATGCGTTTGGCTGCATGTGGCACTACAAAACTCCAAACTCGAGACATAAACTGGACAAATAGACATCTAAACCATGACTATGAGTATTAGCACAAACATACTGCCAATATGCTGAATTCTCGGAAGTTAGGATTCCAAACGGAACCGTATCGAACTCCATGTTCGTTCTTCAACTCACAAAATCAATTTACAATGCTCATGTCAGAATGCATTTACCATTACATATAAAATAGATACCTATATCTGTATATGTAAGTACGTATGCATGCATGTATGAAAACGCTCGTAACTCTGGGGATCACTAATTGCTTAAGTATCTTCCAATCACGCAAAAAGTTTAGGTTTTCCACAGAAATGCCTTCACAAAGCAGCACGGTAGAACTTTTGAAAGCACTAACGCATAGTTTCCATAAGTACAAGCAGAACAATCAACACCTGAAGTGCATCGCAAGTACATGATATTACAAATGCTTTCATTTCCATGGTAAAGAAGAGTGGTAGGATCACTGGACATGGTTATATATGCAAGTAATCACACAGATACAATGAGGATGAACAGGCTTTACCTGTGACATTCTAAAAATCCCTGAGCAGTTCCATGGCAACATCCTTATAGCTGACTCTCTTCTTTTTCTTCACCGGCTCTGCATTATCATCAGTATCATCGGGTGGCTTCTGATCTTCTACAACAGGATCTATACTCTCTACTTTCTTTGTCTTAAGGCTCGGAATCATGTCTAGAAGCATGGACTGAACAGGATCGACCAGGACTTCCAGCTTCTCCTTTTCCTGGGCACTATTCCCACTTCCCGATTTGATTCCATAAGAATTGTTGAACCACTCTCCTAGTATTGTATCTTCTCCAACCTCTTCTGGTTTAACAGCCTTTCCTCGATTTGGTGAATCGGAATCTTCTACTATCACCTCATGTTTACTTTCCTGATTTCCAAGTTCCATTTCATACTCTTCCGGAACGGCATTCTCCTCAGAAGAAGTTACATCTGGTTCAATTTCATGTATTTTAGCAGACTTGCTTCCAAGTCGTGACCGTGTTCTTCGAGGTTGAAGGACACCCTTTTGCCCTTTATTTACACACGTGCCAAGGGGCCTTCCTCTTTTCCTTTTTCCAATTTTCTTGGGAGAGGTCAAAAGTCTTGATTCATCTAAAGCAGCTTTGCCTTTGCTATGTCCTCCATCGTTGGCGGGAGAAGATGTATTTGGCCGTTCTACAGCGTCAATATTTGACAATTCATGTAGACTAAGGTCATCTTTCCTAAAAACAAAAAACCAAGAACAGGTGTTATATATTAACATTTGACTAAAACAAGTTTTCCCAAACAGAAAAGCTAAGGCATAAATTTAAGAAAGCCTTGAAATTTGTACACGCATAAAAAGGAAGATTCAACTGCTATATGGAATTTTCACCTACTTCAATATCATCATTCTACAGTCTTTTAACGTTTTATGTGCAGCCTTGATGTATATTGCGGGTATTAGAAGAATTTGAGTATGATACAGGCCTACATTCCTATGTCACGGTCTTTTGAATGATTTGAACCCTTATTTGGGGCACAGGTGAGTCTTGCCTACAAAACAAAAAACAGATAAAGCCTCAATGGGGACACCTAACACCATTGGACCACACCTTGTATAAGTTGAGTGTAGAACAAGGAAATTCACCGTACAAAATATGAATTTACAGAAAATTAAAAGTTAAGGTTGCAGATCATCCTAGTAACATGTTCAGCGACACCACTCACAAAATTATGCTCTAAAATGGTGAAGGGAGGAAAAAGGCTTTGCTAAGTTAGGGTTTTAGTGGTTTGGGCACTTTCATGGGTACCCTAGGGTTTAGGTTAGTGGACTTGTGGGCTTAAAATACTAATAGGTGGACTTGTAGGCTTATGAAATTTACATAATAGACCTAAGACCAATTTTTTATTTTATTTTATTATCCTTCTGATTCTGTGGAGATACAATACATCATACTCTATTAACCCAAGGCAAGGGGGATGGATGAGACTACCGTTGACATATTCTCAAAAGATAACTGGACTGACTAAAAGAAATGGAATGGTTCACTTAAACTATTTACTTTTATATCGATGAGAACTTGTTCTCAAAGAATACTGCATCTCTAGATTCAAACACAGTATTTATTTGCATAGAATCCTTAGGCTCGATTATGAAGAATCCAAATGCTTTACTATGCTCTCATGTCCAACGAATATGCACTCAACTCCTTGTCTCCTCCCATTAACCTACAATGCAGTACTTAACACAGGGACCAAGCCCTAACCAAGGCTCCTAACTGCTTTGTTGGTAGTATAACGAGAGATAAAAGCTCGGCCATCATCCCTGTAAGAGCTTGTCCCACAATGATTAATTATAACCTCCAAAACTACTCTACGAGTCTGGGCAACCTCTCCACTCATCGTCAATTCGTTGAGTTGGATGCTTTAACAGTCCCAAAGTACTTTCCTGATACCAGTGGTAACATTGACAGTTAAAAGAACTTGAATTCTAAACGTTAACGAATATAGAGGATTCATAAAAAGTTCCTTGGCCAAGATATCCGGCGGAAATAATCTCTCAAAGCATGCATGCAAGTGCATAATAGCAGTAAAATAAAAGCACACTCATATTACCACTCTCCAGAGTTCGACTCTTCCAAGCCAGTGCGCTTCAAGCTATATGTCTCCTCTTGCACTCTCTCTTCCTTGTCCAAACAGTCTTCTAACCATTGAGACCAAACAACATGCAAGCTTCTCCTATGTAAAAGTCGTGCTTCCTCTGATGAATAACTGTGATCAACAAGCCAAGGGAAAGAATAAATCCCTTGTAAGTTTAGAAGGTAAGCAAAAGATGTGCCTCTTCTATTGAACAACTGTGTACAATAAGGGAGGGAAAGAATAAGTCTCTCGTTCGACTAACTTCCTACTTTACATAGAAAGAGGCCGGAGGGGGAACACACAAAAAAGCTAAATAATTTGGAAGCTGGAAGAGGAGCCGCAACAGACCAAGCAATCACTCCATTAACTTAGGAAGCTGGAAGAGGAGCCGCATTTCCCTAAAGAAATCTTGAATCGTTCAAGGAGTTACTGGATGGTAAGAGTTTTGCCAGACGTTTTGGGTAATACCCTACTAGCAGCAACTTTTCAAATTGGTCACCATCTTAATTTCACCATATCACCATTTGTAGCTTACCTTTTCAACACTTTCTCAAAATCCACATTCAATCCCAATGGTGCTATGACAACTAAATGCGTAGCCCGAGAAAGACTATTGCTGACTTGGCCACCACCATTGGACACTTCAAGCTTCATCCTTCTCAATGCAAGTTCAGTCAACAATTTTGTATCCGAATTCCTTCAATTCAATACACAAAAAAGTCAATTCATAAAGCATATAGATCAGAGTCATCAGACCCTTACCACAAGGTAAATCAAGCCCATTCCTAAGAAAGGTTAACAAAACAATAAGAAATCTTACAACGCCTGCACTGAAGGGTGGAAGTAGATGCAGCAACCATGAAAACAACACCATCTAGCCTTTGGACAAAATTTCCTCTTATAATGTTCAACGGTTTTGGAATCTTCGGACCTATTTATGTTGCTTAACAGCTAAAAAGAAACGAATTTCACATTGAAGGGGAAAAACAAGAAGAGAAATAGTTAGAAACTTGTTAAAGAGATATCCATTACTCATTATACAACAGGGATATCATTACTAAAATTTCCAGACTTCTGCACATTCATTAATCTCCTCCAATGGTTTTCATAAGAAGCTGTACTGTGTATATTAACATGTCACATATGCGAAGATAGAGGTGGCCAGATCCCTATGTCTACCTGTTTGATATCTTTAATGTCAAGATCCCAGTAGTAAGGATCAGAGAACCCATCAATTTCTTCTTGTAACTTTTTTCTTGAAGAATCAGAAAGGAAGAGGAAGTACCTGCAAGAAAAGTATACAGTAAAAACCATCATATATAAAGGTGCAAAGTACACCAGTGAAAGGATATAATTCTTTAGGCCGGACGATGAAATACTAACTTTGGCTGCAAAGGGAGAAGCTTCTTCTGTGAACAGCAATCAAAGAGCCAAGAGTAATGAATAATATCACCATGATGCTTTGCTGCCTGAAATTTCATACCTGCAAATATATTTCTATATAAGCTTTGTGGAAGAAAACTCAGAAAATCATGCAAATGGGTCTGCATGTACAAATGCGCACACACACACACGAGAGAGAGAGAGAGAGAGAGAGAGAGAGACCTTTACTTTCAGCTGCAATACAGTGAGTAACTGAGCTATTCAGATTCATGGAAAAAGCTCCCCCATTCTCAGCCACCATTTTGTGCAAGGAATCCAGGGAATGCGTTGGACCAATGTTGACAAAGTCTTTTGATGTCAAGTATGAGCAGTACAGCACAAAATGGTCATAAAACTCTCAATGTGTAAAACTTATTTAGACAGAATAGCCTTTGAAGTTGCCAGCAATTACAGAGTGACCAACTGACAAACCAGTGGGAGCTTTTTGGTACCATAAGAAGACAGAAAAGAATCAGTATGATATGTAACTTAGATAGTTTATGTTCTCTAACAAGTAACAATTAGTTTGGAAAGAGAGGAACAACGAATTAATATGGATACAAAGCATCATGCTCGAAAATATCCACGTCTCCCCCTTTATTGTGGAAATATCAGTCTGAACAAAATGAGAAGGAACGACAGAAACACTCTTTTTCTCCCCTTTTCTTGACGATTTCATGCGTTTCGGTTTGTCAACCTGCACGACCCCGTAATCTGCATCCCTCTGTGTGGTACCATTGCTTGAATGTACCAATTCTACAAAAGCTGCCATTGCGAAAATAAAGTGAACCTAACCCAGAAGTTATGTAGAGAATCATTTGAACAGATTGTTGGCTTACATTGCACATCAAGACATTCATGCCAAGGCTTGTCGTATCTGACTCTGTCAATACGTGGGAACCTCAAGCTGTATGGCGCAGCAAATACCTGGGAAAGGCGGTGAAATGTAATATAGAAGAATCAAGTCGTATGATTCTCACGACTAATAAGTTAACACATACGAATCAAATCTCATCTTCTAGGGCCATACCTCAGACCTTATGGTTCGAATATCACTGGTAATAGAAAGTATGATTGATCTGCAGATAACAGGAGAGAAAAATGTGAACAACATGATCTATAGTATGAAAGCAATTTCCCCTAGTTCAAAGAGGAAACAGATGCTAACTTTTCAGGGCTTTCAATCCAAACATCAGGTCTCTCTTTGGAGTTATTTGTAACCTGATAAAAGCTTGGCGAAGCCTTCTTTGGGTATTCATTTTTCCTGCAAAACCAATTGCACACATTCATTTATGCATGTTAATGTTGCCATTAACTAGGAATGTATAACTTCTGAGGAAAATTTCCACTGTTCATTTGACTTTCTCCATAAGACAGCTGACAGCTTTTTGGCACACAAAATATTATCCCTCCCAGATATTTATACCAGGCCAATGACATTTATTGCTTATTGTGCCAAACTGAAGGGGTCAGAAAATTCACAACCTGACCTCAAAAAGAAACCACAATGTGTGGGAATGGGACATACTGAAAGAGTTGTCCATGATACCAAAAAAGCGGTTGCAGTCAACGACAGCAGTGGTGATGCGCTTTCAGAGCATAATAGCCATTACCATAATGTGGGAAGAACCAAGGCCATGAATTTTTATTTTCTTTAGCACAACACGATTTTTATATCACATTTGTTGGGGCGTAAAATGGGTTTTACCTTTTAGTGAGTTGCGTATTTTAAGCATGATTCAAAGCACACCAAACCAAGTCAAAATCTCAATCAATTGGGTCCACTCTATGAATCCGTTTTTTCCATTGAACTCTGTCAAATCATAGTGTTTTGTGATATCCAAAAACTTAGATCCCTCCGAAGTATCGCCTCTAAATTTAATTTTGGTCTACCCCTACCCTTAGTGCTATCATCTACTATAACCATATTACTCCTAAGTCCTAGCTAGTAGCTACCACATTGATCAATCTTCAATAGACATGATCTATAGTTCCAAAATGTAATTACATATTCCTGTCAATTATTTCATTTGACATGATTTTGTAATGCTTATTTATCTATCAGATACGTGTATATCACTATATCGTACAATAGCATTGTTTCCCTTACAGGCTACAGTGCTGTGTTTCAAATTTCGGAGATACATATGTAAAATATAACAAACTGAACAAACTAATATGACAAGTACCTTCAAGATATATCAGTAGCAGACACAACTTATACGTTACAAAATACAAGGAGGAATCAATTAACACAAAATACGAGGGAAAATATGAAGATATATTGATTGCCAGCGTTATATAACGGCATTACTTTTAGATTATGGTGGTTACACATGTGAAATTCAGTTTCACCACTACAGCGGCCAAAAAGGGTAGCGAGAGCAACCTAACGTTGCCTAACAGTGTTACACAATGGTTGCGGCCCCTTTAAAAATCATGGAGCAGTAAATTTGTACCTGTAATATGGCTTTAATTTTGTTACTACAGCATCAAGCTCTTCATCAGAAAGTCCAGTGCCCACTCTGCAAAAAGAGATGAATCTGCAACCAATGATGCAGTCAGAATCACTCTAAGATTTCGATTCTTCAAAATATAAAGGGTGAATATTCCAAGTGTAATGCAAACAAAGGTGCTGCATCATGAAACACATCGAGTTAACTCTGCCTTCTTAATGTCATCATGATAGAGATTGACGAGGTTTTGGTGATAAATGAGTTAGAAATGCCCACCCACTAGTTATAGAAGCCAAAACCCACCCTCTTATCAGGATTAACCAAAGCTGATCCACGTCCTTAGTATTTAACCCAAGGCATAATACATCTACAGTATGCAACCATAACAAAACATTATCTGAGGACTTTTACCCAATGCAAGTTACTCACATGTACTTTCATGTAGATGCATCTCAGTGCATGGTCAAGCAAATGCCTTTATGCCAAAATAGATGGAAGCAACACAACAGTCCCAAATCCCAATCGACAAGAATCTTAAAATACATGAAGTCTTCTCATAACAAGTAAAAAGCACATGAAAAGAAGTACAGGAAATCTCCTTTAATAAGTCGGTCAGCAGCTGCTTGTCGATTGATGATCTCCCCCAAGAAAGTATAATCTATCTATCTTACGCGAAATAGGTCCTTTTCCTGTGGGCTTGCCCTCTTGAATAAAGCTACAATAAGAGAAAACCCATCTAATCCCTGATGTTCAAAAAGTTGATGCCTGAAAATCGCTTACCTTTTGGGATACGTATCTGGGGCAGAACGCTCTGCAAGGCCCACCAAAAACTGAGCTACCTTCATTTATACAAAGAAAAAACAGGTCAATTTTAGTGAAACAATGATATTGGGGGAGAAAACAATAGCTTAAGGGAAAAATGATAAAATGCTTACCTCTCCTCCACGACGCCCAGAGCCGTAGTATCCTCCTATGATGAGTACACCAAGGAAACTGTCAAATAAGCTAAAAAGATTGCCCAACAATATTTCAAGTTACGTAGAGGCTAAAGAGAAACCAAAAAATACCTATTATAAGAACATCTAAATCGGAGCCAGCTCGAATGTAATCAGGCTTCAACTTTAACCACTTTCCACTTCGGTCACTTGGTTCCCACTTGGAACCAAGGTCTTTTACCACAATACCTTCATCTCTGAGAAGGAAAAATAAAATGTTACACATGCATAAAAATCGAGTGAGGTAACAAAAAAGGGGTCACTCAAGTTTCTAAATGGACATAAAGAACAAGCTATCCCAATTCCCAACACAACTACAAAAATCACAAGTCATCATAAAGAACATCATCGTACACTCACAGCATGCCAATCACTCTAATCAACTGCCGATAATTGTGCAGATGGTTTCAGGGTGAAAATAAAACCATACCAAGTACAGTCTATTACGTAGGGGACTAAGGCGCCTCACCCTATTAATGAACAGGCTCTAAGCTTCTCAATTAAGAGCTGCACTGATACAACCAATACTTCGTATTTCAACTTGGTTGGTTTAGTTTGGAGAAAATGATGTTTATATGCGACCCAAAGACATGTACAGATTCACCTATCACTAATCACTAACTAGATAAGAAAGGGAACATCATATCATAGTATTTTCACACCCCAGCAGGCCAGGAATGGCCAAATAAGATTCAGGCAGATATATCTAACCCATGCAGTCTTAATAAAGTTCTAACGATGAAAAAAGAAACATGGGCAACCAAAAATACTCACTGACCTGTTTTCAATAGTTTCTTTAAAAAACCTCTCAATATCATCCACGCTATAAGCAATAAGTGACCAACAAGGTTCCCCTGCATGGTGAGTAGATTAAGTGAGCTCTGAGAAGCAGACTAGATTCTAGCTTCTAGTCCCAAACCTAAAAGAAACTACTTTCCAAAACGGTAAAATATACAATAGTTTGATGTCATCCTTATGACTTATAAAACGACAAAGAAAACATTGGTTAAGTCAACTGCAAAGCATGTGCAATATTCTGCTTCTCATTCAAACATTACCATAAGGTAGTACGTTGGTATATTTTTCAAAGAAAAAGAGAGAATAGCACCAAAAAAATACAAAAGGCAAAGAGAGAGCGAAGTGATGAATTACTTGCAACTAGCAAGAGATGTCTTAAAGCACCCAACTCAATACCAATTGGCAACAAGAGGAGAGGCCGCCTAGGTTCATATACTAGTTTGGAGGAGATATTAACCAATGTGGGACAAACTCCAACGCTCCCCCACACATGCGACCCCCGACTCGCACGTGGAGAGGTAAACAACGATCCATAACACATGAATCACAACAAACAAGGGGGAATAAATTCTCCAAAACCCTAGCTTTGATATCATGTTAAAGCATCCAACTCAATACCAATTGGCAATGAGTGGAGAGGCCGTCCAAGCTCATATACTAGTTTGGCGGAGATAATTAACCGATGTGGACAAACTCCAACAAGATGCAACAACTGAAAAATAACCACAAGATTACTTAAACCCATGGCAAGTTGGCAACAACACTAATCGAGTTGATTGACTAGCCTACAAAGCAGCATTCAGACTCATGGTTGGCTTGGATTCGAAAACAACCTGATAGAGATAGGCACTGAACTAGAATAGCGTATCAAAACTAAGTTACATGGACTCTTTACATGTATGAAGTGTGTGTGTGTGTGTGTGTGTCAAGACATTTCAAATGCTAATGACATTTAGAAGTAAGTATATGAAGTCAATCTCTACCAGCACACTCACCAGAAGGCCGACGATCATTAAGACCACCATTGGGAACCAAAACTTCTAATCGACCCTTTACAGGCATTAGAACTTTACGAAGAAGTTCATGGCGCTCTTTCAAGCTCTGATGAATAACACTGGTGTCTCCGAAATAGAGAATGTCAAAAGCAATATCTAAGCCATTCATGTAAGGTAAAGCAATACCAAGTGTATCTTCTTGCAAATTCAAGTTCCAGAAAAAAAAGAACTTTTGTTGCACAACCTTTTTCACCATCCGAAGACTGAATTAAATGACATCACTTCTGTTTCCCAAAAAACTGCAGACAAAGGATACAGCATAGCTGCATAAGAAGAAAGCATTTACTTTACTTCCATCAGCAGTTCTAAAAAAAAAAAAACATAGCAGACATCACAGAAAAGCAAACCTGTCGGTCACTATCAAGTCCCTCCTTTGCTACCTTCGCTATGAAACAAGAAATAACAACTCCATTAAGACCTTAAAATTTCATCACAAATACAATAAGAAAAAGATTATGAGAATGTAAGAAAATGAGCCGAAAAGAGTAGAAAACCTATTTCCTGATTAGAACCGAACTCAGCGAAGCGGTTCATAGACGTGTCCCAAACCAACATCTCGCCATCAAGTATACACCTGAAAAATATTTAAAACCCCATAAACATGTTGGTACCCAACAGCATTACTGATTTTAAACAAATAATGCGCCATAAGGAGAACCCTATATGTTTGCTGTTTGTGGTACCAAAAAATAATAACTAGTGACGAAGTGCACAAGGAACAGCACGTTATTGCAGGAGCCAGTCACCAAGCAATAAAGGGAGAACAAACAAAGTGAGGGCATAAACATATCTAGTGTATCGCCTGGAACTGGAAGTATATTACAACTTACAAGCGCATGTACATAGATAGATGCTTACATGAAGAAGAAAGACACACTTTCATGCACAAAACTAAACCCATGATGGATAGCTATCGCATCCCACAAGAGCGGGATATGGGGATAACAATATACAACAAATAAAACACCACCTGGTAATAAAGTAACCTGAGCTTGAGTTTTGGGCCAAGTTAGCATGTCCACCATAAGAGGTTAGCGGACAAGCAAGTGATGCATCATTACAAGTGGTATCAGAGCCAACCAAAACCCCATGCAGAGCTCCGTAGTGGTGCAGTATAGGAGCATAGGCTCCAGAGTCTGTGGTCGTGTATGACTTGTTCTTCTTATCAGCCAGCTCAGGGATGCTACTAGGCTACGTGGACCACATGCGCAATGAGGGACATGGAGTATCAAAGTGAGGATGATTGTCGCTTCCCACATCCGCGAGACATCACAGCATGCTTTTAAAACTAGGAAACGCCACCTTCTACTAAAGTAAGCCAAGCTAAAGCTTTTTGCCATGTTGGTAGGTTCACTTTCAATGGTTATTACCCAACGAGCCATTGGCAGCTCATCATGCACTCATCGCACCAATGCAATGTTTTAGGAATATAAAATTAAAATAATGGATACGCATAATGTAGATGCTATGCACAGATGCACCATAAGATTACTTAGCATTGAAGCCCAAATACTCTGTCAGAGTCTCACAGTCACAATATTGGAGGCATACGCGGAAGTCTATTACAATTCAAGATTCAGGAATAGATTTAGACAAAAATACAAGAAAATAAGATAAAAAGACACCACAATTAAGAACTACTAGAAGCAATAATCTCATACGGCTGTCAAGTGTGAAACTGACATCAATTACCTGTCAGCAATAATACTTTGTATGATGATGGCTGACATTGAATGCCCATATTCAGGGTGGTCAAGAAAGGTCCTGCATAAATGACATAATTTGTGTATTGCATTAAAAAAATATTTGGTGCATTATCAATGTTGAAACAGCTGATAAAGATAAAAAGTATACTTGGTTTATATAAAGAACTTCTGTTTTTAAATGGCATTACCAATTTGGCAACATGGATCTGGATTGTAGACAATGTTATATGTAGAAGATAAATCATGACTAACAAATGGAATTATCATAACCATATAATACAATTAGAGGACTTAAACAACATGACAAAAAAAGCAAAAATGTCGAATAGAAGGAACTTATCGGTAAATCAGGCAAACAAACACCTTGAGAAAAAGTGTATCTCCTGTCCATTTTTATGGATTTGAATCCGGTCACCATCAAATTTGCACTCTGCAACAACTTCCTTCCCGTGAAGCTAGAAAGAAGGGGGAAAGGTATATATGTATAATGAACCAAAACTGGTTAAAGAAGCTAGACCACTGAGGACATCCAACATGTCACAGATTCCAAAAAGACCAAGAGAAAAAACTAATAAGCCTTGAAAGAGCAAAAAATCCATGGAAATACAAATATTTGTAATGCAGTTATTCTCGTCAAGCTCCGATGAGGCGATGACACCATCTATGGAATACCGTGATTGAAGTTTTGAACAATGTCATATTATATTAAACTGTAGTGAAGTCCAAACCTTCTTCCATGCATTGTTTGCATTACCAACCCTCATAGCTAGTTGGGGACGCACAGGCTTTCCAACTTCTATGTCCTGAAAAGTATGCAAACAGTGTTAATAGCTGAAGAATTCACATATGCTATGTTGTTTCCCCCACTTACGAATGCATGTACAAATGTATTTGAAGAAAAATTATCTCTGCAGAAGTACAGCAACATGGCAAAGTAGTACTATGTTTGCATCGCTAATCAAGAGTGGGAGAAACCTTTTTTCCTTCTACATCACCACTTGCGTTCACAGCCGTTTAGCTAATTCAATTCGACATACTGGGAAAAAATATGTGCATAGATAACACTGGACACAATCATCATTCTGCAACCATATTTCCGTAATATCAGCTTCACGTCTTCACATACAACCTCAACCAACCTTCTTTTTGGTTTTCCCAATCCTCTAAATAATTGCTTCTAGAATCATATCAATCCTTAAGATGCAAAGTGTAGAAGGTAAACACACTGAAGAAAATTTTTACCGGAGCACCCAAACCTAAGGTTTGAATGAGTTGGCGGCAAGTACAGAAGCAAAATCACATATTAGTTCTCCTAAAAACACATACATATGATACCAATGGCTATCATGGCTAAATGTTCAAAAAAGTAAATTGGAGAGTTTCAAAGAACAAAAAACCAAAGCATCTTTTAGATAAGTACAAAAGATCAAGCAGTACGGTTTTTAAGCCCAGACACCACTGCATTAAGATCCTATTAAGTTCCTAATCTTAGTATTCACATATGTAAAATTTAGGACGCACAGCCAATACTGCAAATTGGGATTTACAAAAGAGATAAGTTTGGCATAGTAAAATGTACACATTTTGATTAAAACTCCTGGAACTGGAACAAGAAGACAGACCTGAAAGATAAGAAAAAGAGGAAAGACAAGAGAGTTGGTTTAGGAAAAAACAACTCAATATAAGAGCAGATTACATAATATTAAAAGTCAAAGCTCAATAAGATACTCTACAGTCTACACTAAGTAAGAACACAAGAACAACAAGTAACTGCAAAACATTACCAAACAAATCAGAGGAAACAGGTTTGTAGGTGTTGCACATTGACGATCTGAGCAAACATGCTTTCAAGATTTACAAGGTGTTACAATAATTGACTGAGGAAACATGATCAAAATGTAATGCCAGATACTAATTGTCTGGCAGCATGATTCAGCATAGCAAAGAAGTAAAACTCAAAATGAAACTCAAACAAACCTGACGTTTGTGCCGTTGACTTCGATCCCGTAACTTTTCACAAACCAGTTTTAAGTCACACGTAACGTTGAACAAGTCTTCAGCATCCGGATGGAATTCATGAAAGATGCTCTTCTCGCTAACTCCCAACTTGAGATCTGGGTTGGCATGAAAGGTGAGAGCACAGAGGGGAAGGGCAAGAGGGAGAAGCATATTGTTCGAAAACACTATAAAGGAATTAAATCATGCAGGTCATAGGGAAAACCTTTTAGAATTATCATTACAATCCACTTCATTTCTTGTGCATTGGTTTTCTTGATTAGATCAGAAAGAACAGAAGTCTTCTCCGCCCTGTTGTAACATTTTAAAAGGCAAGCCATAAGGGAGAAAAATAAAAGTCCTTGACTTAAGGGTGCAAAACAAAACAGCATAGATAGAAACCTTTCTTGAAGGGATGCTTAAGGTGCAGCATTCAACAACAGCCAAGTCTCATAGGATATCTACCAACACTATTAGGAGTGATTACCTGTTTTCACTTGAAGCCAGCCGATCAAGCATCTCATTTAGTTCCTTAATGTTTAGACCGCCAGAAGCCCAACCCTGCCTTCTTTGCAGCACCTGTTGATCACCAACATGGAACTCTATTACCAAAAGAAGTCCAATATCAAGTTATCAACATCTGCTAGCCTTTCATTCCTTACTTTTACGCTTTGCTTTTTCCTTCCCTTCAAATAGAAACAATCAAATCCCCTTCATATTACAGCATTACTTACTACAGTCCAAGACCCTTTGCACATACAGAAAGGGCGGGAAGTGAAAAGGAAGGGAAATTCCTATCACTTGTTTGGATGACTTTGAAAAAAAAATACTAGGATTTTCGCTAGAAGATGGAGGAGAGGAAAGGAAAGCTGACTGACCTCGGCAGCAACTAGGGCGAAATTGCCGGCGTTAGAGCCGGCCTTGGGTGCGCCGCCCTTGCGCCAATTGAAGAGGCGTAGGGCGTCTTGGGAGTCCCTGGACATGCCGACGGCGTCTACGAGGCAGGTGGCGAGGACGGACTCCTTGAGGCCGTAGGAGCCGCGCTCGCGGTCGAGGGAGGGGAGGAGAAGCCTGATGGCGTTGAAGTAATCGCCCGGTTTGCAGAAGTTGTCGAGGAACTTTCGGAACTTGGAGCGCTTCTTGGCCGACGATTTGCTCCTCTGCATCCAGTTGAACAGGCTGCACATGACGCTGAACTTGGTTTCGTCGCACATTTTTCTTCACTCGAACCAAATCCCATCCAATGGGGGGAAATTCCAGATTCGTACAATCTCTTAATTCTTCTTGTGTTTCTCTTTTTTGATTTGATTTTTACTCTGTGGAGACTGGAGGGTATGATGGAGTCGTTTACTACTCTACTCCTATATATATACTCGTAACAAGGAGGAGGAGGAAGCGTGCAGGGAGGGCTACGCTACACTAAACGAGACAGAAATCATGTTCCAACTCCGTTTTAGCCACCAGAATTTTACCCAAATCCTTCACATTAATTTCTTACAAGATCACGTAAAATTTTCAGTCCAATCGAATTTCAGTATTAATATTAATCGAAAATTTGAAAATTCTTGGGTGAAAATAAATTATGTACTTACTGATAACTACTGATTGAATACTGATTGAATTGAACTTTCGCATGATAACCAATTAAAGTAGTGAGTCATATACATTGAGTGATTTTGATTACCACAATAGAACATGCAGCTTGTCTCACCAAATGCCGGTAAAGTTACTCTCCCTGAAAGTGAACGTGAATAAAATTACTTTCCAAATAAACGAGTTTTTAACTAGGACCGGACTATGACAAATCGCAACACGTTGCATTTCCAACTCGATAATCACTTGTCTAAATTCTTTAAAGATTCTAAAAGGCTTGTAGCCCCATTGTAATTTTTTTTTGTAATGCCAATCGTATTTCCTAGTCCTTCTCTTGTGGGAGGCCAAGATTTAAGCTATGTCAAGGTCATTTTTGTTTTAGAGTTATGAACAATCTTTTGACTCCTAACCCTGTTGATGTCACTTGGAAAAAGAAAAAAAAAATTATTAAATGCATGTTTAGATGGGGCGAACTAATCTTTTACCATCGAAAATTACACTGCACAGAAGCCGTTTTCTTTTCATTTGTAGCTTATTTTGTTTTGATAAATAATTTTCATACACCTTTTTTTAATAATTATTATATATAAAGTTTTTAAACAAATTGTCTTTGATCAGTTCACTTTGGATATTGAACATGTATAACTATAAATAAAAATAGATAAATCGTGGAGTGTATTTATAAGAAAGTGGAGTACAAAAGTTATTTTCTTTTTGGTTATCTTATTTCAACTTAAACTTAAAATATTACTTTATCTACCCAAGTATGAAAATACTCATAAATGATAGGTTAATCGGGTATATTATTAATATATAAAAGGACAAAAACAATAAGCATTAGATATTCTTTATTTTTTGTTTTCACAAACAAAAGAAGAAATGGTTGGATGAAAAATGAGTGTGAAAATTACTTGTTTTATAATTTTTATCTTTTTTGAAGCTCGAAATTCGTAGTCCAAAAATAAAGAAGAACTGGGGGGGGGGGAACACATAAGAAGAAACACGGAAGAAGCTAAAGTCACAGATATATAAGTGTTAATTAAGCATCCTTTTTTCTCCATAACTGAGTAAACAAAATTCTAAAATTGAAACTTGAAATGTTTAATAAATTTAAACAGTATCAGCCAATAGGTGTTACTATATAAGTTTGTTAAAAGTCAAATAATCAAGAAATTAATTTCTCCAATTAGTTGGAGCTTCGTATATATAGATTGCTGAATAAATCTTTCCATTTCAAGACTTGTCAAGATCGGAATTGTTTTAACGGCTCTTTTCCTATGAGATCGGTGTTTAAATTGAGCACTAAGGCAACAAAAATTTTCCACTAGATTTCTTCTCTTCTTCAAGGATATAAACACACACAGTACAGAAGATACGAAAAGATTTTTTCGTGGGTAGATTTTGTTTTGGATTTTTCTGAAGATCTCTGAGCAATGACTTCCACTACTCGTTGTGCCGCTTGCAAGTACCTGAGGAGGAGATGCTCTTCAGATTGCATCTTCTCTCCCTATTTTCCTTCCCATAATCCCCAAAGATTTGCTTCTGTTCACAGTATTTATGGTGCCAGTAATATTGGGAAAATGCTCCAGGTAACTTTAATTTCTCCCCTTAACATGTAGTACCTAGCTTGTGTCCTAGTGAGCCTCTTTATCCTTCTCCTTATCTTTCATCTCGATGTACCATTGTCGGAATCCTCTTATCTACTACATATATAAAATTATCCTTTTACCGATCAAAAATAAAATGAAATTGTGGTTTATTTCCTTTGTATTCAGTTGGAAAATTTGGAATTTTCGGACCATTTACATAGTTTTCCGGACAAAAAGATTAATTTTGTCTTGGTTTTGATATATTTACGTTATTGAATCAGCAACTCCCGGCTAATCTACGAGCCGAAGCAGCAGATTCTTTGTATTATGAAGCACAATGTAGGATCCAAGACCCTGTTTATGGATGTGTGGGAATCATCTCTATTTTACAACAGCAAGTAAACCATGTTCAAAATGAGCTAGCTAAAGCCCAAGCAGAGATTCTGGTTCTCATTGCTAATACTACTACTGCTCAAGGACAGCCCCATTCCGATGAATACCATCAACTAGCTCACGAAGACGACACTACTCCGATCGTTGATACTTTATACTCTAACCATGGTTTTCTTACATAGTGCATAAATATTCTAGGATGCAAAATCCTGTTTTTTTTTATCTCTTACAATATTGGTCTTACGAAGAAATTCAACGTTCAGGTTTTATGGAAGTAGTTTTTTCCTTAACGCACGTTGACGGCACAGAAAAAGTTTAATTCTCCAAGTTCAGTTAGCAGATGGCACCCTAGAAAAGTCTGTTTGATTACCAACACATTGTCCAAAACTTTATCCCTCTTAATTCTGTGAGCTTGTATCTGATAGTCTCTTCGGCCTCGTTTGATTCGCGGATTAACTGCCTGGGATAGGATTAAATGTACATAATCCTGAGTTATCCCACGTTTGGTTTCCGAAATGACTGTCGGGATTATTAATCCCAGGTTTAATTCTATATGGGGGGTACTAAATAATCCTAGGGGGGAGGTGGGATTACGTAGGATTAACAAATAAGGATTTGTTTTCAAAAATACTTCAATGATATTGAGATTGATTTCAAAAAGTTTTTTCAGAAATATTAATTTCAGAAAATGTTTTTAGAAAAAAATTTAAAAAATATTAATTTCCAAAAATGTTTTTAAAAAATATTAATTTCAGAAATTGTTTTGTAAAAACTTTTTTTAAAAAATACGGAGTATATATTTTCGAAACTTTCTTATTTTTCAAAATTTTTTTACAAAAACTATTTTCAAAACTTTCTTGTTTTTCAAAAATGTTTTCAGAAATTATTTTTGCTAAAAAAATACGAAAAATATTTTTTAAGACTTTCTTTTCTCAAAAAATGATTTCAAAAACTATTTTGTTTGAAAAATGTTTTCAAAAGACCTTTTTCTTCAAAAAAAAGTTTCAAAAACTAGTTTTTTTTTCTTTCAGAAAATTGATTTTCAACTTTTTTCAGAATTTTTGTTTTCAAAAATTAGTTCCAAAAAAAAACTTTTCCCAAATTGTTTTGTAATAAAAATGTTTCACAAAATTATTTGTTTTAAAATGTTTATTATTCAAAAGTTTCTTTTTTCAAAAAATGTTTTTGAATCTTTTTAAAAAAATATTACTCCTTATCCCATAATTAATCCTACACGAATCAAACATGTGATTGGGTGAAATTAGGGATGAAATTAATCCAGGACAAATAATCAAGGGACTATTAATCCCAGGATTGTTAATCCCATCATTTTCAATCCGCGAATCAAACGAGGCCGGACATCCGATAAAATTGAAACGATACAGAGCTTGTATCTGGTATATTCATAGTGTAAATCGACAGAATTACAAACTTATGGTTGTGTTTTGGTACAATTGACTGTTTAATTTGTTAATCGAATAAAAACAACTGACAAGCACACCATAGTTTTGACTATAAATGAAGAGTGCAAGGCAGCAAGTACACAAAGACCTCTTCAACTATCATTTTTTTTCCACGAAGAGTCGGAGACCCCCTAGTATTTAAAATCGCCTATGCAGACCCTCTCAAATTCTCAAAACGAAAAACCGCTAACTTCTTTAATAGAATGGAGGAAATGGCTAAGATACCCAAGATCATATACGCGAAAACCCCATTAATGGCACAAATCAACACAGAGCCCTTCTTCATCACAGCAACTGCATGATTGGGTTCACACACTTCTGCTAAGAGCCACATAGACACGTCATTAGACTGATTAAGAAAGATATTCACAACCGAGGGGGAAACCAGCAAAGCCGTGTTATGGGTATTGAATACTGATTGCGACCAAGAGGAGGACCATAGAAATACAAGATTGTAAATGAACATAATGAGAGAAATCTGGAAGTAGATGACGAAGAGACGCTTGAGAGAGGCAACGGTGGTGAAGTTGATGGTGGAGAGGAGAGGCAAATTAAGTGAAGAGGAAGACGAGGTAGCAGAATTGAAAGATGTTAAAGTTGTTGGATTTAACATTAAAAGGAGAAGTACTTATCAAAACCACAAAAATAGAATAAGCAGATGGGGAGGTGTTGATTTGGGAGTGGAGAGGATTGGTGAAGACACCATGGACGAGCATTGCAAAGTAGAGAGGGAAGATTAGGAGGTTTCTGAAGTAGAAGGTTTTTGCGGGTTGGAGTTGTTCTGGTGCTTGATCCATGGTGGTTTGGTGCAGAGGGAGAGAAAGAGAGAGAGAGTCACTACTGGGTTTTGGCGAGGGGGGAAAAAATAGTGGAGTATTGTAAAAGGGCATTTTTGTCTAAAACATGCCAAATTACTGACATGTGACCTTCCAGCAAACGGTTATGAGACGAGAGGGTATCACTTGGGTAACGAGTAGTTGAGGGGGGTCTATACGGACAATTTTAAATTTCCTGGGATCTCCATGAAAAAAATGATAGTTGGGGGTATACATGGAATTTCACCTCATTTTTATTCATTTAGATGTTTTCGAACTCAAAAATTGGAGGTGAAAAAGGAAGAACCATAAAGAATAAAACGGATATGAATTGTTCAATAAGCGTATCTGCGCCCTTCTGAATAGGACACTGTTATAAGAAAATTTGGGAACGGGGACTTGTTTCCCGGGCTGTGAACTTTGTATTTTTTTTGGGAACGGGCACTTGTACCACTGTCAGTAATATCAATATCATGTAAACATGCAATTGCATTTTATTAGTCAAAGTTATTTTTTATGCATCACAAAACCACCTAACAATAAACACAATGATAATGATTGAAAAGATGGATAATAAGTAGAGAAAGAAATAAAAGTAATAATTTGAGAAATAAGGTAATGATTGAAGAGATAAATTGGATAATAATTAGAAAACAAAAACAAAACAAAATTAAAATTGAAAACGAACAAAGCCGTTCATGATTTTGGAAATTTCGTACTCCTCAAATTACTCATCGTACCCCAAAAGGGCATAGACTCCTGACCACTAGGAGTCCAGCTCCTCTCCATCCGTAAGAAATTAGAAATTGGAGGATCCTCCAATTCCACAGAATTGAGAGATGGTGCTATGCACTTCCGAGCAGAGCCGTCGAATCGTGTATTTGACGGCTCGGATCTCACCTCAGCAATGAACGGCTCTTGATTGTTAGTTGCCGAGATAAGATCCAAGTTGTCGGATACACGATCCGACAGCTCAAAAGTGCGCAGCACGGTCGATGCACCTCACTGCACAGCACCAACCTGAAATCCCATTCCACATCCAAGTTTAGGATTAATCCATTAACTTATCTATTTTTTTCCCTTTCCTAATTTTAACTCAAGTGCTACTCAATGGGCACCTAATTATCTAATGTGACTTCCTTCCGTTATCTCAGTTTTCCCTCCTTTCTTAAGGCAGTCTCTCATTCATGAATCCATAAAGAGAAAACATGTATAAATCGAGTGGAAAAGAGAATCTCACTTTTATAAGGAATGCCGAGGTCTAGACAACCAACACAAACTATTTTAGATTCCACAAAAATACGATATTGGAGCCATAGATCCTATAAATTAAAATACATAAGTGGTAGAGTTTAAATGGATGAACTTTCATCTTCTATAGTACCTATTTCCCTAGGAAATTGATTGAAGCTGTCTGAAATCCAAACAGAGTTCCCTTTGGCTCCACCAAGCTTTTCCCCTGCATCAATATGAATTGTCTATTATGGGAACGGTTACACAAATTTAAACACAAGTTTTAACACAAAAATAATCAGAGATTTACGCAAATGATGGAAGCCCTTACAAAAATGAGATACTTTGTTCACAAAAGAAAAAAACACGATAATGGGTAAGAAATGTATACTTTAGAGGAAGGGTTAACAGTGAATCAGAGATAATTGGGCACCCATAGATTAGTTAATGGATTAATCTAGACCTCTGGATATAGAATCGAAGAATCCTCCAATTCCAATGGGATTGGAAAGGGGCCGGATTCCACGACTAGAATGCCTAAAATTTTGGATTT
Source organism: Rhododendron kiyosumense (assembly GCA_019656275.1). NCBI lineage: Eukaryota > Viridiplantae > Streptophyta > Magnoliopsida > Ericales > Ericaceae > Rhododendron > Rhododendron kiyosumense. The sequence continues at coordinate 323,657 of BPLS01000717.1, forward strand.
ATAACTAGATATTACTCCCTCCGTCCCACTTTAAATGTCTGATACAAGAATCCGTATATTTTTAAACCCCAAAAAACTCTATATGTGAGTACCCACATGATATAGCTCCATCATAGTTGGATAAAAAGGACCCTAAAAAATGAACACTCTGCTATATATGGTTTTGAAAAAGGATTTTCCTGATTACCGAGGATTTGAATAAGACTAGGATCTTAAGCAATTCAGCTCGAGTTCAGTTGGATTGACCATATATTCAACCTATGAGGCTGCCCAAAAGTGCAAAATATAAACAGATTGGTCATCTATGGTCGTTCTTTTACATTCTTTTTTCGTTAAATAATAAAAAACTCGTAATCTTTGTAAAACGCAACTCCAAATTTTTCTTATTCAGTGTAACATTTTTTCCCATATCTACAACACTAGATATTGTAAATTGATATCTATGGGTTCAGCAACATTAAATCACTTGTTTATTACTCCCTCCGTCCCAAATTGATTGTCCCGTCCGCAAAACGGAGCGTTAAAAATAATGCAATTTTTTCAAGAAAAAATTCAAATTTTTTTCACAAATTAAAAATTCGCATTGATATCTAGTAAGTTGTTGAAAAACTTTTGATTTTTTCTTGCAAAAATTGTATTATTTTTAACACTCCGTTTTGCGGACCGGACAATCAATTTGGGACGGAGGGAGTACTTTAAACTCGGTTTAGTCCATTGGTCTTTGCTCATTTCAATAATAAGTTAGCTACTATTTTAAGCCTAATGAGGATTCTGCCATGGCTGTGGCGGGCAGAACAGAGGGAGTAAACACATGGAGGAAACTAAATAATGGTTGGATCAAGATCGATTTTGAGGGGGAAACAGATGGCAGAATAGGCAAGGTAATGTTGCCATTCTTGATGCAAACTCCTCTTAAATGTTCAAATGATTCTACAATTGCTTGTCTAACCAATTTTTCTTTGTTCTCGTCCTCGTGATGCATGGTTGCTCTTGACTAGACTTTTCATTTTGTTGTCATCAGGTAGGAATAGGATCCCAATTCTTGGTTTTATTTTTTATTTTTTTTATTGTAGATAGGATATGAATTATAGTTTCTTCTAATAAGATTCTCCTCTGATTCCTATTAAATAATAAATTTATGCAAGTACATATTTTATGACTGTATTTATGTCGCTTCGTTGCATTTTTGTTCTTTTTTCTTTCTATTTTTTTTTCTATTATTTGGTGTGCCTGAGAAATTCCTAAATGAAAATAAAGGAAAGTATGCTACCAAGTTTGTATGAGAGAAAACACAACAATATGACTCCGCTAAATTAAGAATCTTTCCCACTTATCAAAACTTACATGCAAACGCTCAAACAAACAATCAAGAAAATAAGAGGTGAACGAAAGGAAAGTTGTAATCAATCAAGAACTTCACAATCCATCCTCTGGAAATAGAGCTTCTTATCAGTTAGGTCATGGGCAACATTGTAATATTGCTGGGCCCTAATTCCAATCACGGTTAAGTCCTAATGCCCTGCAGGCATGACTACCATGCAAAATTCAGCCTCTGCATTTTGTTCAAACATGGCTTCCACGTCTAAAACCAAGTCAGCCCCACCATCAAAGTGGAATGTCACAACCGGAGAACCTTTGAGATCTTGGCTCACCTTACCCTTGTAGCACAACCTATTATCATCGAACACGTTGGACACTTTCTCCAACAATCAACTAGCCAGACTTTGTACTTCTTCAATAAGAGAGTTGTACCCACACCTCTCTCCAGATAGATATCGGTTGTTCCAGTGTCAATTACCACCCCACCGTCACCTGATGAAACTCTTTTGAATGTCTCTGAGTTGATTTCAAGTAGTTTTTCTCCTACGCTTCTGCCTTGTAGGGTTATATAATATAGATTGTTAAACACCTCTAGTGGTGTTGAATAGCCTTCGATTTTCATTCCATCCCCGATGATAAACTGATTATGCTTATAGTGAGGATCAATTATACTGCCAATGTAGTATGAGAACTTAGAACCCAAGTGAGACATCAAAGAAAAATTCTTGTTCAGACCAAGTCCAAGAACCCCACTCGCTAGGCCATTGAAACCATCATTTTTGTGACCACAGCCAAACACGATATTGGAAACACTAGTCATTGTACCTTCAAAGGACGTCATAAAGCCGAGCTCTTCCATGCCAAGGTCTCCTCTTGTGGAAGATCCATCGTCATATTTGAGGTAATAAGAGCAAGTTCTTGCAGAATCACAATTTTTGCTGAAGGGGTCGAAGACACAATAAGAAGAGTTGCACGATAGTTTAATATAAGTGTTTGACTTGGAAGGATCATATATGGGGCTTAACTGGTCAAAACAAGTGATGCAAGGGAGACATTGAATCCATAATAGGTTGCTTCCAGTGTCCATTACCACGAGTTGTGGAATAGGCGGCTGGCCAATCGAGAAATTCACAAGAAAGGAAACACTGCCGTAGTCAGGTTTGACACCTCTCCTAACTTCATCCATGGTGGAAGAAAGTTTAGCTCTTGCCTTTAGATAGGTATAACGATCCATCGAGTTATACCTATCATGCTCAGAGATGGTGAAAGTTTAGCCCTCCTAGCTCAGAGATGGTGAAAAAGATTGATGGATCGTTATACCTATCTAAAGGCAAGAGCTAAACTTTCTTCCCCCATGGATGAAGTCAGGGGAGGTGTCAAACCTAACTACAGCGGTGTTTTCTTTCTTGTGAATTTCTCGATTGGCCAACCGCCTGTTCCACAACTTGTGGTAATGGACAATGGAAACAACCTATTATGGATTCAATGTCTCCCTTGCATCACTTGTTTTGACCAGTTAAGCCCCATACATGATCCTTCCAAGTCAAACACTTATATTAAACTATATCGTGCAACTCTTCTTATTGTGTCTTCGACCCCTTTAGCGAAAATTGTGATTCTGCAAGAACTTGCTCTTATTACCTCAAATATGACGATGGATCTACCACAAGAGGAGACCTTGGCATGGAAGAGCTCGGCTTTATGACGTCCTTTGAAGGTACAATGACTATTGTTTCCAATACCGTGTTTGGCTGTGCTTACAAAAATGATGGTTTCAATGGCCTAGCGAGTGGGGTTCTTGGACTTGGTCCGAACAAGAAGTTTTCTTTGATGTCTCACTTAGGTGGTTCTAAGTTCTCATACTGCATTGGCAGTATAACTGATTCTCACTATAAGCATAATCAGTTTATCATAGGGGATGGAACGAAAATCGAAGGCTATTCAACACCACTAAAGGTGTTTAACAATCTATATTATATAACCCTACAAGGCATAAGCATAGGAGAAAAACTACTTGAAATCAACTCAGAGACATTCAAAAGAGTTTCATCAGGTGATGGTGGGGTGGTAATTGACACTGGAACAACCGATATCTATTTGGAGAGAGGTGGGTACAACTCTCTTATTGAAGAAGTACAAAGTTTGGCTAGTGGACTGTTGGAGAAAGTGTCCAACGTGTTCAATGATAATAGGTTGTGCTACAAGGGTAAGGTGAGCGAAGATCTCAAAGGTTCTCTGGTTGTGACATTCCACTCCGATGGAGGGGCTGACTTGGTTTTAGACGTGGAAGCCATGTTTGAGCAAAATGCAAAGGCCGAATTTTGCATGGCAGTCATGCCTACAGGGTATCAGGACTTAACCGTGATTGGAATTAGGGCCCAGCAATATTACAATGTTGCCTATGACCTAACTGATAAGAAGCTCTATTTCCAAAGGATGGATTGTGAAGTTCTTGACTGATTACAACTTTCCTTTCGTTTACCTCTTATTTTCTTGATTTTTTGTTTGAGCGTTTGCATGTAAGTTTTGATAAGTGGGAAAGATTCTTAATTTAGCGGAGTCATATTGTTGTGTTTTCTCTCATACAAACTTGGCAGCATACTTTTCTTTATTTCCATTCAGGCTTTTCTCAGACACACCAAATAAAAGAAAAAGAAAAAAAGAGAAAGAAAAGAGAACAAAAATGCAACGAAGCAACATAAATACAATCACAAAATATGTACTTGCATAAATTTATTATTTAATAGGAATCAGAGGAGAATCTTATTAGAAGAAACTATAATTCATATCCTACCTACAATAAAAAAAGTAAAAAATAAAAAACCGAGAATTGGGATCCTATTCCTACCTGATGACAACAAAATGAAAAGTCTAGTCGAGAGCAACCATGCATAATGAGGAGAAGAACAAGGAAAAATTGGTTAGACAAGCAATTGTAGAATCATTTGAACATTTTTTTTCAAACAAATGCTAATATGGATATTCCATTAACAGAAAAAGAGGAGTTTGCATCAAGAATGGCAACATTACCTTGCCTATTCCGCCATCTGTTTCCCCCATCAAAATCGATCTTGATCCAGCCATTATTTAGTTTCCTCCATGTGCTTACTCCCTCTGTTCTGCCCGCCACAGCCATGGCAGAACCCTCATAAGGCATAAAACTGTAGCTAACTTATTATTGAAATGAGCAAAAACCAAAGGACTGAACCGAGTTTAAAGTAATAAACAAGTGATTTAATGTTGCTGAACTCTTAGACTTGATCTAAATGTGAAACATAGATATCAATTTACAATATCTAGAAAGTGTTGTAGATATGGGGAAAAAGCTTACACGGAATAAGAAAAATTTGAAGTTGCGTTTGACAAAGATTACAAGTTTTTTATTATTTAACGAAAAAAGAATGTAAAAGAATGACCATAGGCGACCAGTCTGTTTATATTTTGCACTTTTGGGCAGCCTCACAAGTTGAACATATGGTCAATCCAACTAAGCTTGAGCTGAATTGCTTAAAATCCTAGTTTTATTCAAATCCTCGGTAATCAAGAAAATCCTTTTTCAAAACCATATACAGCAGAGTGTTCATTTTGTAGGGTCCTTTTTACCAACTGTGACGGAGCTATATCATGTGGGTACTCACATATAGAGTGTTCTATGAAAGGTTTCAAATATCACCGCATGACAATCACAAAAATTGAACTGAATAACAATGGATGCACATGCATGTAGTTATTTATTATTAACGTCATGCATGCTTGTTCTCATGAACTTAGCATCTAAATTAGGTGCAAAAACGCAATAGACATGTCAATTTCCACAACAGTTTGCCTACTAATTTCCATATGAACAGTTAGTTCATGCTTGTGAAGAATATGGCAAGTACGTTTCAGTTGTAATAGTTTCAGTTGTAATAGCAATGAAGTGGGAAAGACCATGCTTCAACTAATTAAGATGATTAGGTTTTTCCAGTTCAACCAAAACACAAACTAAAAGTGTGATCTACTTTGCATTCTTATCTTTCCTTGTTATTTTCATTCTTACAGCCAACTAGTTGTGAATATTCTTTTCATGCTTATCATCCCCTAATTTTCAACCTTACATGGCAAAAATCTCATAATGTGGCAGGTACATTATTGTTGACAAAAAGTTGGAAATGCATTCATGCTTATTGTTCTTTACCTATCTCCTATCTTCCATGATAGGTTTGTGTATGTTCTTTCCATATTTATAGCCATCAATTGTATGTCAGATCAACATTCCGTCCTTACCTTTCAACAACTAATTATGGCTTCCGTATTGCAAGTTACAATCACTACAATGTTATTGTTTTTCTCACATAATTTTGCCCTTCGGAACATTTTTGATCTGTTTCCATTTGTCAACGCTTCTTTTTCACCTTCACCTCTCCCTTCTCCCACACAACAAAATGGATTTATAGCACGGCTCATCCACCGCACCTCCCCCGACTCTCCCTTCTATAATCCTCATGCTACTCATGAGGATTTGATGAGAAAGGACATCCGCACCTCTCAAGAACGTAGCCTATACCGAGCATAGATTTAAATATCGGCCGGTACGAACCGTACCGGCCGGTTCGTACCGGGATTTGGGGGGGCCGATTCGGATACGGGCCGATATAACGTGGGGACTCCGAATCACAGGCGAATCGGCCAGGAACCGGTACGTATCGGCCCGTAACGGATTTTGGAGACCGGTTCGGCCGGTTCGTCTCGGCAAGGGGGAAAAAAAATTACAGGAAGGGGGAAAAAATTCCGGGAAAGGAAAAAAAAAAAATTTACAGGAACAAATTAAATTTTAGCAAAACATGGGCTGAACCGTATGCGTGCGCGAGGCCGAAATCCCGGATTTGCACCCCCCCTGTGCGATTTACTCGTGACGCACACCCGGTTAATTGGTTTCTGAATCAGTTTTTCAAATTGCCGCCCACTTTCCTGAGCGCGCGAGACCTCTCCTTAAGTCCTCATCTACAAACACACTCAAGTGCAAATTCATTTAAAGTAGATAGGAGTTTTGTAACTTGTCAATGTGGGACTAGAGGAAAAACACCATGTTTTACAATTATACACTAAAGTTCCAACATAAACTAGTTGTGGTTAGCGATTATCGGATATTTCACATGAAGAGAATGGGCTATTACATGTCTTAAATTAATTAAAATGTGATAATTTAAGCCAATGTTGGGGGAAAAAGCCGCAAAAGTATATTTTTCAAGTTTTATACATGTTGCTAATGATTTTTAAAAATTCACGGCCGCGACACCCGATTCCCGCGACGTATCACCGATATGTCCCGATACCGATATACTGCGACCGATACCGCGACGGCGACCGATACCGCGATTTAAAACTATGATACCGAGGTGATCAATTCATGAAAGGGGCTGCCTCCATGAAACTCGCAAAGGCCCCAATCAGCAATGAGTTCGTGATGAACTTCAGCATTGGGACGCTGCCGCGAAATACATATGCAGTAGCAGATACCGGAAGTAGTCTGATCTGGATGCAATGCAACCCTTGCAATAGATGCTACGACCAAAAAATCCCCCGCTACGACAGCAGGATGTCAAGGAGCTACGAAGAGGTACTTTGTGTACACTTTGATTGCTCCTCACGAGATCTCCTAAGTTGTAGACCTGATGGAGTATGTTCCTATGATGTGCCCTATGTGGATGGATCTTTCTCTCGCGGAACAATCGCTACAGAAACTCTTACCTTTGAAGGTAGTGGGTTTATGGGAAGTATTACACTAGAATATATATACTTTGGGTGTGGGACAGACAATAAAATGACATCAAATAGACCCTTTCCAGGCATCGTAGGTTTAGGTAGTCATGATGTGTCGCTGATAGCACAAATGAGATACCCATCATTCTCATACTGCACCACGAAGGACCCAAGTGGTGTTGTTCAAGGATGGATTCACTTTGGTTCTGCATCCAAACTTTTTGGGCCGTCAACACCACTTCTAGCCAATCCTACCAACAATTATTACTATTTATCATTTGAAGGTATCAGTGTTGAAGGGCAGGAACTAACATTACCAGAAATAGTTTTTGACAAGGGTTTTATCATTGACTCTGGAGCCGCTTTTACTAACCTCCACACTGATGCATTTGACAAGTTAATAGATGCAGTGAAGGAACTGATGCCTGATGACGAAGTGTGGACACGTGACAAATTTGAGCTATGCTACGACAATCCTTATCGTGTACCAGAAATAAAACTCAAGTTTGAGGATATGATCAGTTTCCCTCTGCGTGAAGGAAATGCCTGGGTGAAAATTCGCCCCCTTTATTGTTTGGCAATATTAAGGACCGAAGACGTGTCCGTTCTGGGAATGTATCAACAGAGTGGTCTTAACGTTGGCTACGATTTGGAGAATAAACAACTCAGGTTGAAGTATGTAAATTCTTGTCCAGAAGACGACGATGACGATATATAGCTAGGCTATTTCTTTTTTTAATGATCATGGTTTCACCGACAAACTGATGATGAGCAAGCCATAGAATCAAAGGTCGTTGAACCAGAGCCTGCTTTGTAGTAAATTTTAGTGAATGATTAAGGTTGGTCATTTTGTAATGGTTTCTGTTTGTTTCGTGGGTTTTGTACTTAAGTTGTTACTTTTGTTCGCACGGCCGGTATGCAGCTGGTAGTCTTTGTAAGGTTTGGGTTTTTTCAACTAGTAATTATTTAAGTCTAATTTATATATACGAGAAAAAAAGGTCCATCACTTCACTTGGTTGATCCCAATTGTCAGCAATGCATAATGTTCTCTTTATTCTTTCTTTTCTTTTTTCCAAATGCAATCACCGCGAATAACTTCGTGATCTATGCACGGTTAATACAACGAAAACATTCATTACCCCCCTTTTTATATATCATTACAGTACTATTATGTGGCAAATCCGTATAAGCATTTCGTCAAATAAAAGTAATTGAATTGATCTCTAACCCCAATCCCATAGCAGAAAAGAAACAAAAATAATTACTGGTTAGGTTTTCTTCAGGAGAAAAAGAAAAAGAGGAAGCAAAACCTGTTATGTGTCTTTATCTGTCTTCTCACTCAAAACTGGGTCACAATAGATCGAGATTCGAGATACACTTTTTTAATACCAGAACATGCAGCTTATACTATACACGCCTCCATTGGAATCTGAGAGACCCAAATTCTCACCATCCAATACCGGCCGGACCATGGATGCAAAATCAGGTTCGATTTTATTAGGTAGCTATACAGTACTGTATCATCAAGACTACTCCAACCCAGGGATGGAACCAGAGTCTTGTGACGGCAGTTGCGACAACAGCGGCTGTCACAACAAGAATTTTAAAAAATATAATTATTATATGTGGTAAAAACAAATCATCTCCAACTTATATATTCTCGTCATTGCTAGGTTTTTTTTTCTTATTTATATATACAAGTCATAAATCTTTTCTTTTTTTCTTTTTTTTCAAGAAAAGGGACCAAAAAAATATTCCAAAACTAAATTCAGTGGGCAAAAGTGAAATAATATAAATGATGATGTATAATTAAAAAAACAAAAACTCCACACTCAAACCCTAAAATAACTTAACCTAAAAATTTAAGCGAATTTAATTATAATGGCACTCTCCAAATTTATAATGTCACTTCTAAAAAGGAGTGCGGTTATCATATTGGAAAAGTCATATAGAGATTTGGGGGGTAATATTATAAATTTGGAAAGTGTCATTATTTTTTTTTTTGAAAATGTCATTTCATTTCATCAACGAAGGGAAAGATTTCATCACAAATACAATGAAAGAATCAAAAACTACCAAATCGAGACACGAGCTACTGCTTTAAGCACACAGGCTATAAACTCTAGGTCACCCTGCCGAAGCAAACCTACACTACGTGCTGGTATAAGAGACCTATCAGCAACTCAAAAGAAGAGACTCCAAAGAACCCCAGCTTAGACCTTGAACAATAAGCGCAAGAATGAAATCGATAACCTACCAAAACTCGAACATAACATAAAAATTTTAAAAAAAACTACTAACAGCCACCAAAAGCCATTGAGCTACTGCCCTAATTTAACTCACTGAGTCGCCCAACTGAGTTGAAGCAAAGAGTCACCAAGCAAATCTAAAAGTTGTCCGACTTCTTCCCCAATATGAAACCAAGCTTCATCGCCGGCCGCCTACGAAATCTAGAGCCTTATTGCGTCGGGGGGCCCAAACCACCCAACATCATCTCCTTGTCGGCCCAAACGGGAACCCTTACCAAAAAAGGGAAAATGAAAGCGAAGGGAGCGAGTTTTGGCAAGGCCATGGAAAGGCTGGCGGTGGAGATGATGGTTGGTCGTGGGTAGGGAGGGGGACGAGCGAGGGTGGGGCACAGGGGCGGCAGCCCGACCCCCAAAACACAACACCAGAGTCGGAAACTAGAAAAAAGGAGGGGGGCTAAGAACAAGCAGAGGAGGTTGATGAGGGGGGAGATCACAGGAGGCGCGGAGGAGTGGTGTGATGGAAAAAGGAGGCAGAAATCCTAACCCTAGGGTGGGGGAGAAGAGGAGACCAGGCGGCTCCTAGAGAGAGAGACCAAACGGCTCTCAGCATTAACAAAGTGGCATTATTAATGTCCAAAATTAAATTTAATCTTTTTTCATACTCCATGTGCAAATGACAAGCATCATTTACTATATATAATTTTTGTTAGGTTATTTTAGTGTTTTTGGAGCCGAATATTGTAATGCATTTTTTTATTTTTTTAGTATATATTTCGCTACTGGGGTAAAATTCTAGTTTCGTCCCTGCTCCAACAGTTGATATCTACCAAAGAAAGTGGTGTTGGCCACTCCCCTTTGGACCGTTGGCTGAGTCAACAGTTGATATCAGTCGTGATTAGCTCCTAATTCTAATGTAGTTCGTGTGTATTACATGTATATTAGAGAATCAAGCTCTTAAGAGTCTTGTTAATGGAGTTAGGAGCTAATCACGACTGATATAGCTAGAATTAACATTTGAGTTTAGAAAAGGGAAATGGGAAAGAACAGAGAGATGGGAAAAATAAAAAGAGAAAGAGAAGGAAAAAAGAGAGAGAGCATCACCTTCATCACTACTAGTAGCCAACAAAGGCGTGGATACCAGTAACAAAGTCAGCAAGCGCGCAGCAGCCGGCGGTTGGCTTTCGGCCGGGGAAGAAAAGAAGGAGAAGAGAACCAGAGAGGTGAGGTGGTAGTGACGCCGGAGATGGAGGTTCGCCGGGAAGAGAGAGCAGTCCCCAACTAAACTTCTGTCTATTGGGAAGGGCCAGGGCCATCTCATTCATTTGCTCTCTTCCCTCCAACTACATTTTTGCCTCAGGCAAATATTGCCTCCAATTAAGTAGCCCACGGAAATTATCCATGCCAACCGACAGTCAGGGGCCCTGAAAATTTCCGGGGCCTTAGTTTGAAATTGGGGCTCTTATGCTTTGTATAATAACTAGTGTTTATCCGTATCTACGGCACTACGCACCCCGATAGTGTCATAGGCACAAGCATTTTTGTAATATATTTGTAAGAGTGGATTTTTTCTTAAGAGAGTTGAAAAGCACACATCAGCCCTTGGATCAAATGAATCTCAATCATCATTCTTTTAACTTATATTTGTGTGGTTCCCACACCATTGTGTTTTGTTAGGTAGAATACATGTTCAATATGGGAGACAAGATAATCTTTTTTAGAACTTGAAGTCGTGAGTTCGAGGTTCAAGAGAGTTGATAAACATTTTTTGTACAAGCTCCAAAACTGTTGGCCTTAAAAACTGAAGGGGAACTCGGGATCCAATGCCAATCTCACGCGTGCCTCACCATTGTTCCACTTTCACATCGTTATAAAACATTTCACATACAATTAATTGCATTCAATTAGTCATAGTTATCTTTTGAAAATTGATTTCTCACTCCCCAAATTACTAATCACACCTCAAAAGGGCATTGACTGACCAGGAGTCCAGCTCCTCTCCACCCATAGGATTTGGAGGATCCGACCAATTCCACATGCAAAGATTAGGATTAATCCATCAACTTTATCTTCTTCTTTTTTCCTTTCCTAATTTTAACTCAAGTGCTATTCAATGGGCACCTATCTAATGTCACTTCTTTCCATTATCTCAGTTTAATTTCCCTCGTTCGTGAAACAAAAGTATTTAATTTTTTACCCAACAAAATCTAAGGCAGTTACTAGATCTCATTAATTCATGAATCCATAAAGAGAGAACATGTATAATCGAGTGGAAAAGAGAGTATCACTTTTAAAAGGTATGCCGAGGTCTAGACATCCAACACAAACTATTTTAGATTCCACAGAAATACTAGTATATTGGAGCCACAGATCCTATAAATTAAAATACACAAGTGGTGGAGCTTTAATTAGAGTTTGAATGGATGAACTTTCATCTTCTATAGTGCCTTTTTTTGTCCCTTGGAAATTGATTGAAGCTGTCCCAAATCCAAACAGAGTTCTCTCTGGCTCCCCCAACAAGTTTTTTCCCTGCATCAACAGGAATTGTCTTCTACAAAAATGAGATACTTTGTTTCACAAAAGAAGAAACACGACAATGGGTAAGATACATATACTTTAGAGGAAGGGTTAACATAGAATCAAAGATAGTTGGGCGCCCATAGATTGGTTAATGGATTAATCTAGAACTTTGGATGCAGAATTGAAGGATCCGTCAATTCCAATTAATGGGATTGGAGAGGTGCCGGACTCAACGACTCGAATGTCTAAAATTTCGGATTTGCAGCTAGATATTACTTCATCCGTCCCACTTTAAATATCTCATACGAAAATCCGTATATTTTCAAACCCAAAAAATATATATATTTCTACATATCATTATTTTTAGTTTCTTACACCAAATTGAAGTAATCAATGAGTATTTTATTTTGGTGTAAGAAAAAAAAATATATTATACGTAGAAATATATTTTGTTGGAGCTCGAAAATGCACGAATTTCTATAAAGAACATTTAAAGTCGGACAGAGGGAGAGTAGTAATTAGTCCTTCCTAAATTAATCCCAAACCGACTTTAGCATCCGTAATCGAGTTGGAGTTGGATTAGGGGACCTCAGGAGGAAAGCCTAAACCGACTTCAACTTGATACATATCATTAGCCCTCTCTGTATATATAATCCATCCATTCCCACGTTCTCACATCATCAGTTCTCTAGCCGCACACAAAAGCTCTCTTGCAGATATTTCTCTCAACGTACTATACCTTCCTTTAATCCTTTCCCATGGCTTCTTCTTCTTCTTCTTCAAGTAGTCGTACTTTTGCAACCAAATTCTCAAGCATCGAAGTTATATTCCTTCTCATCCTCGTGGCTCTGTTTGGCTCAGCCGTGGAAATAAAGTCTGTGGAAGCTGCTGCAGCGGAAGACACTTGGCTCCAAACCCAAACACCACTGGCGTTGCCCCCAGCCAAACCCCCCTTCCCACCACCGGGAGAGGATATCCTCATAGCCCTCCAAAGGATGGTATCGTTCGGTTGGAGCTACCCATACGGTTGTGGTTTTAAGTGCCCGCCGCAGCCCAAAGAAAATATGAACCCTATAAAGAGAGAAATTTCAACTACAAAAGACAATAAGATGTGACATTATGCGATTGATTTATTTTGTCAAGTCTCTTAGATCCGTATTATGTTCTTTTTCATAGTTAGTTATTCTCATTCGGACCTGCTACAAATGCTTGTCAAAAAGAGTTGGTAACAAAGCTAGGTGAAGATGTTAGTCTCTTGCTATTAATTTTAGGTCTATTTTTTTTATTTATCCCCATCAAGTATCGGGATTTATTGGAAATATTCTATAACTTAATTCCTAAAAATGATGTTATAATTTTTATTTGCATTAATTTGTGTACTCTTTTATTACTTTCCGATGCTATTGCTAAGTCGATCGGTTGTGATGCTATAGCTGAATTGGTTGTGATTATGAAGCTGACGGATGGGCCTGGGCCTGGATCAGAAGAGACCTATATCCATTTCTTAAGGCATGCTGTAATTTTTATGCATTACTACAATTTACTACAAGTCGATTCATGCAAAAACAGCAAAACTTCAAGGATAGTGCTATGGTGTCTCCGATTATTTTGAAGACACCGTAAATTTTAAAATGATAAAATCATTTGACAGCATAAGCAAAATCATTAAATGTCATAACCAAAGTATAACTAAGAACAGGAAAAAAAAATTCCTATAGCCCACCTCCCTTTAACCATGGTTAAGACCTGGGGCGGACACAATAAGGGTCTCGTGCCCCCACCCAAATCAGAGGGGGTTTTTTTTGTTTTTTTGTTTTATTTGTATTTGCTATCCTTTAAGATTTTATCCCTTAGATTTCAAAGAGCAATTGTTCCACAACAAGCTAACCCACCGCTGTAATTTTGGTTTGATAACCAGATATCTGAATCAGCTTGGGCACACGTTTAACGACTGGACTAACCCTCTAGTGTCCCCAAGGGTTTGGAATGTTTGGCCTCCACAAGATTCGAACATGTTATCTCAGGAAGGACAAACATCATCATTAACTTTCTCATTGTTTGATACATTACATATTGATTACTGTACCTTGAAATTGGAGCTTTGAATTTGATGTTTGGCCTCCACAAGATTCGAACATGTAATCTCAGGAAGGACAAACATCATCATTAACTTTCTCATTGTTTGATA
>BPLS01000717.1:337682-364201 GCA_019656275.1 Rhododendron kiyosumense
CATTACATATTGATTACTGTACCTTGAAATTGGAGCTTTGAATTCGATCTTGAGTTGGGAATTCTTGTATCTAAATTAAGAGTACCTTTTTTAATACAAATCACAACTTTCTATATTGAAAAAATTAGGGCTTTCAATGTATTTTGTAGCCTCATTTGTACTTGTACTTTGTCATTGATAAGGCTTTTCGTTTAACTAGGTAGTATTTAAAGTTTATCTTATTTGTGTAAAGTCAAGGAAAACTATTTTTTTTATTAAAAAAAAAACATGGAGAAATACCTTAAACGTGCATGTATTGTAGAAACTTTTGGTAAATATACATATTATATAATTTTATTCGGTACTAAATATTTAAGCTTTGTGTCATTTGATTTTTTACGAATTTTTTCTCGAAGATTACAAAACAATATGTGCCCCAGCATTGTGATTTTCTGGGTCCGCCACTAGTTAGGACTTTTATCCTCTACTGCACATTTATCCTCTACATCTCTTCCCCTTCCCCCTTTAACCACGTTCATCTCCCACTCATAAAGAAATCGATCGAACAACTCTTCTCTTCCTTTAGCGGATAGTGGCGGCGTCGTGTGGATTGTGATGACAGTGGGCCGTGTGGAGAGAGCTACCCCAGTTGGTGGTGTGGTGTGGAGAGTTGAGAGTGAGGAGGAGATCTACTTTTGGGGGAAACTTGTTTCCTGAACTTGAGTAGTCGTGGATCTTCTTTTTAACTTAAAAAGGCAGCAAAGGAACTTTCTTTTGTTTGGTTGTATCGTTTTCTTAGGATTCATTTGATAACTGTGATAGAGTGCGATTCGTAATGAGATGAGATTGAGATGAAATTCGTAATAAAATAAAATTAATAATGATGTTATTAAATCACTCTTTCATGTTTGTTTTGCACGGGATTGGACGATAGAATTATTAATACTATGTTTGTTTAGTGTGGATGATATGATTACACTGTAATTTCCTTTTATACCCTCCAACAATAAAAATAGTACTAGTAATTTACAGTAAGGTTAAACCAAGCAAGTTTTTAAAAAAAAGGGGTACTTTTAATATGAAGTATATCAAGAACGGAAAACAACTCAGCCCAAAAAAAACGTTCGAGAAATTAGGGGTAATTTATTCCCCCACCCCCACATGCCGCTCCCCACCAGTCACCACCCATCACAAGATTCACAACTCTCTCTACTCCCCTCATCTATCTCTCATCCAGATTGCAAGGAATAGTTGCTTCTTTACCGTTGTCGATTGATTTCAGTTGAAGAGCAATAAACATAGGAGAGATTGGTTCCAAAACAAAACAAACAAAAAAAAAAAACATAGGAGAGAGAGAGACCCAGGATGAGTATTTTGGTAACTAAGCAAGGGAGACCCAAGATGGGATTGTTAATACCTGGTCCCTGGTGAGATTCCTAATCCACCCATTTGGCCGGATTGATAGACGTTGGCTTCATAATCCCATCATCACTTGCGAAACCAAACGCCGTATTAATGGCCCCATGGGATTATTAATCTCATCCCATGAGCTAAGAGACTTATCAAATAGGCTCTTAGAGCTCTCATTGAAAGCCTTAAAATCAAAATTAATAATGACCTTATAGGATGAAATGATCAGAAAAATAGATCTTGGCAATGGTTCAAACGGATTGAAAATTGAAATACTTAATTTTTAAAATATATATTTTTGATATGTAAACAATCTAAACTGCCCTCAACTAAAATCAGATTGAGAGCAGATGTCATCAATTGGACCAACTTGATACAAACTGCAACGTTTAAACTACTCCAATTTGATTTTTTTTTCCGTTCAGTTTGGCTAACAGAAGTAATCAATTGGACTAATTTAATACGAAAACCAAACTTGAAAAGAAAATAGTTACAATTGATATTTTGAGGACGAAAATGAGACTTGGGTGAAACTAGGAGGACCATTTCTATAAATTTTCCTTTAGACTTTTAGTTAGGTTAGGAATTTTAGGTCCAAATCACATTTGTTTCACTACAAAATTATAATTACATATTCAAATGTTTGTAGTTACACTATAAGTACATTCGCTTAAAAAAAATTATGCAGCTTTAAATGAAAACAAATATTTATTCTAGACTTTTTAAAAATTAGGATCATTACATTCAACACGCCTCCGAACTTCTCTCCATATCCTTATATGTGACCTCAACTGTAACAAGAACATGCTTTGCTAAGTTATGCAATATTATGATTCCTTAAAAGCAAGTGACCTAATAAAGTTTTCCGCGTTTATTTGCTTGTACTTTAAACAATTAAGCACACACTTGCATTAAACCAGTTGCATGGTCACAAACACATGGGAAATTATGAACCAACTCGGTAAGAAAAGTACCCCCAACCACTCAAGTAGCCGCTGATTATAGTAGCAATATGGGGCATAGTTTCCCAAAATAAGCTTCAGACTTTTTCATTTTTGTTCTTATTTAAAAATTTCCTGCATTAGTTATTTTTGTGTCAAAATTTTGTGAATTATAGATTTCTCTCTATCTCTCTCATGCTGTACTGAAAATTCTAGAAGAGAAGAAAACAAAAGGATTTTCACAACCAACCTCTATTGATTGAAACACAATGCTCGGACCTCTACTGATTGAAACACAATGCTCAGTTTAGTTTGGTTAGATAAGAAAAGAAGGAACGCATTTTTTTCTCTCGATCTCGTTTTCCCATGGACAATAAAATGCTTTCCCATAAATGCCAAAAACCAAACGTGTCAACCTTGGGGTGGGGTTCCCGCATGAGAGATCCAATTAACACAACCACCATAATATAATACTAATACATCCAAGGCCTGGCAATTGCACAATAATAGCAAGCTCGTAGAATACAAAGCAAAAACCAAAAAATACCCATAATGAGAACATATAAAATCACTACAATTGGTCAGTTTCTTATCTAACTTTTTTATCTTTTCCCCCTTTCCATCTCTTCAATTCGTAGCACCTGCATACTTCCAGTTCTAGATAGCCAATATCCGGAAAAACAACAGATGAACCATCTGTAGAAGCTTTTATACAGACTCCAAATCTCACATCAATTTGGACTAGACGGCAGCAAAAGGGGACCTCCGAGTTGACCTAGTACCTGTAATTACCATATCCACCGAAGTCGGAAGGTTCATACCCACCATAGGATTGTGCCGATAACGAAGATGATGGGTAGGTAGTATTGCCCAGCTGAGAGTACGAAGATCTCGAACCAGTGTCCATCCTTCCATAACTGCTACTGACAGGTTCCTTGTGGCTGCTGATGAATTCCTGCAATTGGGGAAACTGCTTTTGGGGAAACTGATTTTCATAAACATTCTGCTAGGAATCAATTACGAGGAACTGCAGATCATTTGATTTTCAAAATGGAATTCATTGGAAATGGTTGAATTCGAAAATTTTAATGTTTACAACTTCCTCATTCACATTACCAAATATTATACCAAACAAAAATTTTCACAACATGCATTGCCAACTAAAACACAGAAAAGAGAATGCTACCTGAATCAGCTGTTGAGCAGCTTGAACCTGAGATGAGGTCCCTTTAATTTCCACCGTGATCTCGTCCGGAAGTCCTCTGCTCTCTTGAACGGTGAGGATGGCCCCACTTGTACGCCGTATATAAGCTATATTAGCCCCTCCTATCCCAATTATATCCTCAGCATAAGCAAGTGGTATTTGCATTGTTTGTGCAATCTGATTGAAGGAAGCAAGCATCAGACAAAGGGCCGAACTATACATAACAATAGATCAAGGAGAAGCTGATGAAGTCCACAAAACCTATGCTCTTTTATTAACCTCAAAGTAATCCAACACAATCCAGACCCCAAAAATGCCATTGTTATGCACGAAGTGCATCCAAAATGCTAGACACAAAAAGCTTAGGATGACAATTACAAAGTTTGTTCATTGATAAGCTCCATATTTGAGAAGGCATTCATGCAGAAGTTGGACACAGATTCGACACAATACTGATGATTATACATAACACAAAGACATGGCAAAACGTAAACGACTACCTATCCATGTACATCGTACTCTAGAAAATTAAGAAGCACTGCTACGAGCATGACACCCAAAATATTTTAACATGTAAAAATAGTACGAAGTTTTCTCATCCTGAATACTCCAAAAGATGCACGAACATTAAGAGCTAAGACCAAACGTGTATTCTATAGTTTCGAGATTCATAATATTGACAATTAAGTATATGTAAAGGAGAACAGGAATTGATTAGTGTAAATACAGTGTGTTCAAATTATAATTGGATCATAAGCCACCTTTTCAATCATGTAATATACGTCACTACTGTCCACCAATGGATACATCTGTCGCCAAGATGTCAAAACTGCGTCCCGTTATCTAATTATCTAACTAATAAGATAACCGTTTAAACTAACCTGGGTAACAATAGGGCCACCAGCACGCCCAAGTCCTGTGGAACGCATTCCCGCAGGTCCAGGATCTTGGCCATAGAGTGAAATTCCAGATGAGGGCATATGAGATTCCAGATGAGTTTCACGGTCAAAAAATAGAGACTCCCTCTTTGCCGAAAGAGGATAATCAGTTCCCATCCCAGTTTGAGAAGCATTAAGCAGCATTGACTTGTCAGCCCAGTTCTCAACTGGGCGTTCCTGTGGGGGGGTGGGACTGTTCTGCAACAGAAGGCATGAAATATAAGTGCACAGTCCCATAATCTACTACTCTAGTAAACAGACACAAAAACCACTCACAATCTTTTCAAATAAAGGAAGCACACTTTGGTCCACCAAGAACTTCCTTAGGTGCCCCACCACAGCTTCCAGAGCTTGAAGAACTTTGAGAGCTTCTCCTTGCAACTCCACAATCCTCTCATCTGAGTTGGCGTAAAAGGGAACCTCATCTGCCAGAAGAAATGTTATGCGACTTGGACAAAAAAAAGTGAGGACATACAGAGAGAGGGATTAAGGAGAACAAGATCTGAAAAGAAAATAAACCAAATAAAACCATATCCACAAATGCATGGGGGGCCATTTGGAGGGAGTAGTACGAAAGCAGTTCTAATACGAAATATCGTTAAGGAATAGTACACCGGGTACAAGAGTTTTTCAACATCTACGCCACCGAACCATGCCTGTCATTTTTAAGAATGCATCAATGTGGTAGGTAACATTTACTTTGCAGAGAGCCTTCCCCACATTTAACAGCATTTCAACATTTTCATAGTTGGAAGTATTCCTAATGTTCGGTATGGATGACCCATCAATTGACTAGTAAGGTCGGTAATTGCCACTATAACAGGAAGATACTGTAACAGATGGTACTCAATAGCCCAGTAATAACAAACAATTCATAAAATTCTGAAACAATTCAAGCATACCAGTTGAGAGAACCCGGACTGAAGCACCAGTGCCTTCCTGTATTAACTTGATTGAAGAGCCCTGCTTTCCGATTAGATTTATGGCCTGTGTGGATGCCACCAATAACCGGATTGAACAAAATGCAACTCCAGCAGCTCCAGCAGCTTTACCATCACCCTCAGTCTCAGATAGTCCACTGACCCGTTTGAACACTCTTATAACAGCATCCATCGCGGGGGACAGTGGTGCTTCAGGTTCTTCTTTCCCAGATATTAAGACCTATATATGGACATTAAAATAATACATCCCAAGGAAGCATTAGAATTGGAATGTCCCAAATACTTTGCACTTCACCAGCAAACCCAAAACGATGGCAAGTGGTAATTGTAAACTAGTGATTTCTCAGGGGAAGCATTGCAAAGAATGTGGGAAAACCTATGTGGTGGTGGTGGCAGTGGTAATGGCCCCATGATAATGGGATCCTGCAAGTAGTAAGCTAGTAGCTTCTCAAATAGTAGTCGTAGTAGTAGCAGTGGTAGAAAGAAAAAATGATACTAATAACGAGAAACAAATACAATATTAGCAAGCTAGTAGAAAGAGACTGGTGGATGGTAACAATGAGGCAATTGTGAGGCGATAGTGCTTGGCTTAAATTGTAATACAGAATATGATTTCTCATAGAAGAAGGTGAAAGAGTTCAGTGAAACGCATAGTTAAATTAGAAATTAACAGAGATGAAACCTAGCACAAAAAATGTATTGACTTCCAATATAAGGTTAGTGCCAGATGGAAAATACATAACGACGTAAGTAAACTGGAGTAATACTGAAATACTGCCCGCAGACACTCCTTTCAAAAATCTAGAGCATGTAGTAAGCCGTTCAGTACGTAAAATTTGAGAGGAAAAAGATTGCCACTCTTCAAACCTTGTAAAATTGGCATAGCAGGTTTTATTACTACATGCCACAATGCAACAAGTAGATACAAGGAATAGACCACATTTACAAACTAGGCAATTTCAAAATACAAATGTCAGCCCGAACACACGCACACAAAAAAAAGGAACATGAGAAAAAGTTGAAAACCACTCTACAACCAGTTGTGCTACCCAAACTCCCACCTTACTTTTTCTAAAACCAGAAAAAATGAAACCTGTATCAGTGATCAAGTTGTTGCAAAAGAAGTTCAAACCAGAACTGATCAACACTTCTGTCCTCTTTCCTTTCAAGTATCACCAACTCAAATCTCAAACCAATCATATCTTACCCCAAAATCTTACTCGAACCAATTCATGCCTAATCAAATGAAACCATGTCAGCCACCACGTCGCACCTTCAACTAACCTAACACGTGTTTCTATCTCTAAAAAAATTGACCATAGTTGCCCAAATTGAAACCCTAATTAAGATCCCCAATACCTACGTAAAACTACACATTATACCGTCACCAAATCACAGTAATAGCACAAAATCAAAACAAATAAAAACATAGAAAGAGACTCACGATACGATCAGGAGAACCAGAAGGGCCGTCGAGGACGCGAATGCGGGCGCGAGTCTCCTCGCACATTTTCTTGATGAGGTCGCCCTTCCGCCCGATAATGCTTCCCACTTTGAGCACGGGCACAATGAGCCGGAACACGCAGTGCCCGGGCCACCCGGGCCACTTTGCCGCTTCCGGTTCCTGCTCGGGAGCCGCAGCAGGCTCGGCAGTCTCGACCTTAACCGTATCCGCCCCTGCTAGTGCTTCTGTGGGATCGTTCTCGGTTTCTGGTTCTTCTGCTGCGTCGGTTACGGCATCGGCGGGTGTGGTGGTAGCGTCGACGGCGGCAGTTTCGGCCTGCGGCGTCGCATCCGATGATGTCTGCGTTTCTGGATCGGGTCCTGGCGCGGTGGCTGAGCCATTCTCGACGTGCTCCGTAATAACAGCAGAGGGTGTAGAAGCCATTGAAGTGAGAGTCTGTTTGTTGGTTTGAAGAGTTAGGGTTTAGAAGAACCAGCGAAAGAGAGATATAGAGAGAGGGAGGGTTTTGTGGTATAGGGGAAACCAGAGGAGCGTTGTTGTACTCGTACCGTAAGACGAGGAGATAACTAGGGTTCGGACCTTTGTTAATCAAATAAAGTACTGTACTATTCCTTTGGTGGAGGTTTAGGATACGAAAATAGTCTAGGGCTGCTCAAAAAAATCCAGTCAACCGTGAAATCGGTCCAGATAGAATTGATCCGTACCTTTTGGATTTTGTCCGTGGGTTAATGGTCCGGACACGGATTGAAAAATTAGAAAACCGTGACTCGCGATTCGGTCCACGGATTTTCATTATGAAACCGTGGATTAACCGAACCGGACCGTGAGATATTTATTTTATATAAATAATATATATGTGTGTATTTATATAATAAATTGTTAGTAATGTTAACACTTTTTTCCACTAATTTTAGTATTTTATCTTAATAATGGGATATAGTGTAAATGTACATAAAATATATGAAGTAAATCATAGTTTTTTCGTAAAAATTACGGGTAACCTTAGTTGAGTTTCAATAGTTCGTTTCTTTTCCAGTTATTTTATGTTATGTAATGTACTATAATGATACAATCCTACTAGTGTTTTAGACTCTTTCAAATTTGATTTCTGAAGTAGGCCTTTGGTAGTTTATATAACAAGTACTTTCTGGTAGTATTAAATTTAATTCTAAAAGTAACATTCTTCCCTTTTATTGTGGGGTATATGCTTGAGCTTTATTTTTGCTAAAATCCGTAAACAAAACCGTAATCGATCCGCAAGTCACGGATCAAATTGGAACCGGACCATAGGACTTTTGGTCCGAATACGGATTTCATTTTGTAAAAACCGTGACTAGTGGTTCGACCCTCGGATTCCTAGAAATCCGAACCGAACCGGATCACGAGCAACCCTAGAAAATACCCTTTATATACACAATGCTTTTAGGGTTAGGAAATTGATTTTAGCATTCAAAAAATTAATGGAGGATCTTCAAAACGACATCATTTTGTGTATTAATACAATTCAGTTTTAGAACCTCTTCATCAATTTTTGGAGTAGCACTACGCATCCCAGTTGGAAGGGAATGGCAGTTGTGTGATTTAGGTGAAAATTATAGACACTCAACCGGAAAGTGAGATGATGCGCTACAGTTTTTGAATCAAATGAATTTAAACCGTTCCAACAACTTGTTCTCTCACTCTTTTGGTTTATAAGTTTTATATATATATATATATATATATATATATATATATATTACCAGAAGAGAGAGGTCTATTTTTATTTTTTTATCATTAAGAGAGAGGTCTATTTGATTAAAACATATATATACTCAAAAATAAAAATAAGAAAAAAAAAGGTCAAAAGAAAAGAATTTCTTACATGCGTTTAATTAAAATGCAAAGGTTCGGAAAAAATCTTGCAATTGAAATATTTATTAACTTATCCTTATTATGTTAATTATGTAATGAATTATGATAAGACAAGAAAAATACATCATCCATCCGTCCCAATTTACTTGTCTCAGTTCTATTCTAACTCGATTAAAAAACTAGTTATATATTTAAAGTGGTAATAAATTTTATATCCAATATGGATCTTGTTTGATAGATCTCGATTTGTTCTATAATTCAATGTTTTCAAAATCATCTAAACATTATAAATTACAATATATAATTAATTGAAAAGTAGTACGAACTTCCAAAAACAACAATTGAATTGGGATGGAGGGAGTAATTGACATAGTGAAGTGTATTTTTTTGGGTTTTACGAATGGGGAAAAAGAGGGAGAGGTAAAAGTTATATCCACTTTATTTGGTTTAACTTTATGAGAATAACTTCTGACCTTAGGTACAGTTTTTAGTAAATCTTTCTCTCCATTTTTCTCCACTTATTATCACTTAATTCTCAAAAAATAATTTTATAAGATGTGGAAAAAAAAAGGGATAGTAATTGTGGTTAAATGAATTACGCATTCAAGAAAATTCATTTTCAACCCCTTTTTAATACTCCTTTTTATTTTTCTTGTATTTTATGTTTTCACCCTAATCAAGCCGCTTTCGCCGTCCACCACCCTCCTCTCCGGCCGGCTCTGATCTCCCTCTTCTCCGGCTGGATTCCTAGTCGCTGACACTGTTTCCTATCAATCGCTGTTGCCTTCGCATCCACGTTCGATTCCCTGACCATCCGCGACTGCCGGGCTGGTATTGTGTGCGTGCTGGTATAGTTTGTATCTACGTAGTATGTACTGCCTGCGTGTCCGATCTGTATGTATATGCATGTATTTTTGCAAAAATACATCGTGAATATAATATGTGTTTTTTTCCTCCGCTTTGTAGCAACATTAGACAGTGGAAAACCAACAAAGAAAGAATGGCTATTTCGATCTAAAAGCTACAAAAATCGAGGCAGATCTCAGACTTTTCTTCTCCGCTACCCCAAGTTCGTTAAGTTTCCACTTAACCGGAAAAATAAAAAAAGAAGTTTCCCTTGAGGAAATGATATTGGCACTCCAAAAATTGATGCAGGCACTCCAAAAAGTGAAGGAAAGTGGCTTTGGAGATACACTGATTTTGGAGTGCCTACATCAAATTTTGAAGGATCAATATTATTTCTCTTCCCCTATTGACTAAACAGACTAAATTGAGTAAAGCCCATGTTTTTATGGGTTTTTAGGCAAGTCATTATAATCACATACATCAACTAAAATAACATTTAGTGAAAACAACCTGACTATTGTTGCCATTAGTTTGAAAAGAAAGTGTAGTTCATACTCATCTACCTTTGTTTGTACTCGTCTAAAAAATCTAGGGTTTGTCGTGGTTACCCATTTGGTCTGGGTACCCGAAACCCCTTTTAGTTTGGTTATGGGACAATTCACCTCCCCACATTCAGCTATTGGGGCGGATGCAAATATTGGGTACAGATATCTCAATATCCACCCGTTGCCATTCACCTAAGAAAACCCTAGAAAGACTTGCAAAAAACCCTAGAATCTGCTAGCGATTTGTTTCATTGTCTTGGATAGAACTCAACCCCAAAAGTTAGTTATTTGAAGTGAGGGAGCCATCGTGCTTATATACTTCATATTACTTTCATACATAGGCGATGTAGGACTTCGCTTCACACCTTTTCTCACACGCAGTGTGTTCACTCAGCTGCACCCGCCGCATGGAGGTGGGAGACACGTACCTTGGTACCTAATTCTAATACCATGTTACATTGTCTTGGGAGAAGTAGAACTCAACCCCTAAAGTTAGCTATTGAAGTCTAGGTACCCGAAACCCCTTTTATTCCTAATATGCCCTCTCCTTGGCAGGCCAAAAGACTTGGAGCCTTAAACAAGTTCAAGGCTAGGGAGTGTAATATCCTTGTGTGCACCGATGTGGCCAGTAGAGGGCTTGATATTCCAACCGTGGATTTGGTTATCAATTATGATATCCGCTACAATCCAAAGGTTTGCTTTCCTTGCTTTTTCATGTCAAAAAATTCGTATATGGTATCTCATATTAGTCATTTGCATCTGGAGTCTTTGTTGTTTGCCTGCTGTTGTTTCGGTGTGGTTTCGTGCATTTCTGTGGAATAAAGGGCAACAAATTGTGAAGTCATGGAGAGGTTTTCTGGAATCATCAAATCATGGGAAGGAGAAGAATAATTGCGCGTTACATTTTATTCGGAATTTACCCGAACAAGAATACCCCTGTCTCCTCAATCGGGTGCAATAAAGTTCCTTACAGAATCAAAGGTTACCAAATATACGGTGCAATGGTTTTTTATTCAGGGAGCAATCTTTACATTTTCCCAAACAAAAGTATGATTTGGACATCACAATTAAAGGAACTCTTCACCTCATACTATTCGAGATCGAGAAAAAGGATTCTCAGTCTATGTATAGAAATGTCAAATAGGTAAAATAGGCATTCTCAGGGAATGCTTAGCGACTTCATCTCGCTTAATTGAATCTCCCGCAACAGGGAAGGGATCATTGGAAAGCGTTAGTGATGCCACCCATTTGTCCTCACTTAGGTGCAATATGTTTCCATAAAGAGTGCAAGGCTTCCTAATTTATGGTGCAATGGTTTTTTATTCAAGGAGCAATATTTACGTTTCCCAAAACAAAAGTATGATTTTGACATCACAATGCCACCCATTTGTCCTCACCTGGTGCAATATATGTCCGTAAAGAGTCCAAGGCTTCCTAATTTATGGTGCAATCATTTTTTATTCAGGGAGCAATCTTCACATTTTCCAAAATAAAGTATGGTTTAGACATCCCAATGCCACCCATTTGTCCTCACTTGAGTGCAATATATTTCCATACATAGTGCAAGGCTTCCTAATATAGGGTGCAATAATTTTTTATTTAGGGAGCAATCTTTACCTTTCACAAATCAAAAAGTATGATTTAGACTTACAATGGGGTATATTTGTCTTTTCACGTACCCGATTCCATGTATGCACAATTATTAATTTTCTTCCCATGCCAGGAGAAATTTCATGAATACCACTCTATGACTTCACAATTCCTTGCCCCTTATTCCACTGAAATGCAATTTCCCCTGTTTTGTATACATTCATTATGCCTTTCTCCACCGAAGAGCAATCTTTTATTTTCCTGTAAGTACTAAGTACCACCTAATATACTTGATCGCCATATTAGTCTAGAGTTTATTTCAAAATTAGGTCTGACCTAGTGCAACAGTGTTCTGTTTTGGTAGAAAGTTTTCTGTTTGTTCTCATGTTTTTATTTGGGTGCATTGTCTAAGTTAGTCATCACAGTTGTTTAAGATTCTTATTATTGCCATTTATGAAACGTTCTGTAGGTTTACATACATCGTGTTGGAAGAACTGCTCGGGCAGGGCGAACTGGTGTTGCAATCTCACTTATCAGTCCAACTGAGGTTGTATGGTTCTTGCAGATAGAGAAGCATATGGGTAGGCAACACATGTTACAGTCGTTATCTTAAGGGGGGTTCACAGTTCAGATGAAGTAGCATATTCGTTCGTCCTGGTTCAAGAAACATAAAAGTTTAACCACGGCATTGAAACCATGAAACCACACCGTAAATGCAGGTTGGTTTGTTATCAGTATTACGGTTAAGGCTATTCCAATCATCACTAACTCGTTTCAAGTCCAGTGTACATTTTCACATTATAAACCTGACTAAATTGTAACCTTTGCACCTATTTCATCCTTCATCCACTCATCAAATTATAATTATGTGTCGTCGTTTGAATAGCAATATAGTTAATCATGGACTCCTGATGTCAAAGCCTTAAGTCAAACCAAAGGCCTGTGGTTCTTTATTTTGTGAACCAGGACCACACTGATCTACAATAAACCCGCTCCAAACCATACCGATCACTTTGGTGGATGGTTTTACGGTTCTATGTTTTTTGTGTTTTTTTGTGGGACAGTCCTAATTGTTAATCCATGGGCAAGTCTTCTTAAGACTAGCATTGTGTTTGTCTTTCAGAGAAGCAGATACCTTTGTTTCCAGCTCAAGAAGAAGAAGCTCTGCTGCTGTTGGAGCGCGTCTCAGAGGCCAAAAGAATATCCGAAATGATATGAAGTTCTTTGCTGTTTTCGTCTGCAGTTAGCTTGTCTACTAATTAATGACCTGAACTGAGACATGTGTTGTAGCAATTTGGATTTGGGAACTGCTCGATTGCGGTGCTTTTGTCTAGGTAATTGACAAAGTTTTATTTATAATTGTCTCAGGTGGCCATTTACCAGCTTTGGTTGTATTGTAAAGTTCTCCTGTTGGCCTTTTGTTCTATGACATTCATCGTCTTTAGCTGCCTTGGAACTGATTTTCTGTGTAGGAGTTTTGAGGGATAAAATAGGGCTTCAGGATGAAGCCATAACCTAGTCAGTTGGATTTCATGCATTGGTGATTCATTAGTTCCATTAGCGTACTAATCATGCTAGTTGAAAATCGTTTAAAAATATGATGGCATTGGTCCACCCCCGATTAGTTTCCGGATAACGTCTGATTCTTGACATAAAGGACTGCTTGTGATGATTGCATCTCTTTCTGTTGTGAACACCCCTTTTTGGTAGTCACCACGCGCTGAAGTTAGCCATGTGCCTTGTCCAGTTAACTGATTTAGTGAGAAACGAAAGAGGATACCCCATTTCAGACCGATTCTATAGGCACCCATATTTCATCGCCATCACCAGCAAACCCACTAAACCCTACCCAATCCAGATGCACTGTCATCAAATGCTAAGATAATCAAGGAGAAAATAGAAAAATGAAGCTTCTAAGAACTTTTTATCCACTTGAAAGAACTTTTTCTTCTAGCAAGTAATGTCCGCTGTAAGATTTTCTAGCATTCTGCACTTATTTGGTAGAATTATTCAACTGAGTACTTGTTGCCAAAATAAGCCCTTGTGGGGTAAGTGTGTTTGGAATGGGATTTGTTGGCCCCATGCTTGGTTGGGCATGAATGCCTTACCCGCCGCCCTTTCTAACTCACCTGTAAGCGGAGGAAGAGCTATGCACCATCTAGAGGATGAGCTCCGAGGACTCGACCAAGAGAATATGAACCAGAGGAGCAGCTTCGACTATGGTGTTTAGTCATCTCACAAAAGCAGCAGCCTAAAAGGTTAATCAATCGTAGAACAAAATTTGTCACTAGCGCATAATGTCCCTAGGTTATGAAAGTTGTTCTCTTTTCCATTTTCCCGGAAGCCCTTATTAAAGATCCCCATTGCTTATGTAGTGTTTAGTAGTTGTTTATTGCTTATGTGGTGTTTAGTAGTTGTTTTAACTTTTTCACATTGTGGAAGAACCATGATGTAACTTGTTCATTGTTGCTTATAACTATTGGGGAAAATGACGGCCCAAGACGTATTTTAATAATTAATATCCGTCAAGAACATGCTAAGAACATTTAAGTGCATTTGTTAATACTGAAAATGTCCTTGGAGGGTATTAATTATCAAACACGTCTTTAAACGTCATTTTCCCTAACTATTGTCCCTGTGAAATGTTTTATATGTATTAATCTCTTCGTTTAAGTTCTTTCTCCTTTTTTGCAAACTTCTGTAGAAAATCAAAGAAGAAACAGGTGGCAAAGAAGAAGAAAAGAGGAGGTGATGAGGGTGAGGAAGAAGTTGAGAGATATTTGAAAGAAAAAGCATTTAAGAAGTCAAAGAAAAGATAATGTAAGAGCAGCGGTTAAAAGTTTTGGAGAGTTTTGTATGTTTTTCCCCTGATTTTTGGGGTCTATATGCTAAAGTCTATATAATTGAGAAATTCGGATTGGATTCGGATTACTGAAGTTGGAATTACTGAATTCGAATTCGCATCGGCTTTGAGCTATTCCGGATTCGGATCAGATCGGTCCATTAACGGACCTAGTTCTGGTTCTGGGGCAGATTACTTAGAATTGTTTTTGCAAGAAATTCTTGTCTTCAATTACTCACAAGCTTTAGATATCAGATGAGTCGGGTCGGGTTGTACCCATAGGAACTGAATACATTTGCAATCAATTAAGTGACGACCGTGTAAAAACTGGCCCATCGTCTGGGGTGGACAGCAGGACAGGTACTCTGCTTCCTGACCAGCAGTGTCGGCTCGTCTATTTTGGAGACTCGAATCGAATTTCTTATATTGAGCCCCTTATATTTCATGAACTTCTTTAAAAAATGATAAAAATACAAAAAATCAAACTAAAAGGATACAATTATGACTATAAATGTAAAAAGATATGATTGAAATTATGGATGTGCATGGGAGTCGAACCACACACTTCCAATAACATGACAATATTATGTGACCACTAAACCAAGTATCTGGTTTGTGTTTTTATTTGGAAACATTCTAATATTAATATGTAAATTATATTACAGTGGGGCCTCAATTTTGGACCAAAATTCAGAGGCCGAAAGTGGTTGCTTCCCTCGAATACCCTATAAGCCGGCCCTGCTGACCAGGTATAGGTATTAGAGTGGTAAGAGCAGAGGTTTTTCTGCAGTACTGGACGTGGGCACACATTATGAGTACAATAAGCTGTGGAGTTCACATGTAAAATGAAATCTGTGGTTGCGTTTATCCAATTTGATTGGCAAGTAAATTCCCAACTCATCCTCTTGAAGATAAGGTATGGTATTGTAAGTTGTGACTATAATTAAGAGACATGCTTATGGTCAAAACAGGTAGTAATGGCCTTGTTGGATACACTCCTCTGTTTACCCTTCCAAACTGCTATCCTCTGCTTGCTATTCATACAATTGCCATATTGGCCTTAAATTTGGCCCCATTCTTAAAAGAGAAATAAGTACTTATTTTTTAATAAGGTAATTTCAAGTTCAAAAGTCACGTGCTTGCGCAAATAATTTTTCCTATCAATATGGATCTTATTTGATAGATCTTATTGAGATCTTTAATACGGTGCAAAAAAATTAAAAAATTATTTTTCATTTACATTATTTTTTAGTTTGAAAAAGTAAAATAAGTATTTATTTTTAAGAAGGGGTTCTGGGACGGGACCTTAGTGTATGAACATATTTTATGTTCCATGCACACCCAAAATTTTAGAATTTATAGATACTTGGGCGTAATTGTAATGGTTTGGATACGAGCTGCATCGAGATGCGTTGAAGGCCAAAAATTTAGAATTTATAGGGTCTTGTAAAAAATCAGCTCCAACGGATGTTAGTAGTTATGTTTTTTTGACTTTATAGGGGCAAAATTGCAAAACTAAAGCATTTTCACCCTTACGAATATAGAAAAACATACCTATCTATATTCATAAGAGCTGATTATTTACAAAGCTCCATAAAATATTATTTTAAAATTTATGATATTTTTCTATATTTTGTGGAGCCCAGGGTGGGCCCCAATGGATGTGGTGGATGGTTATGTGTACCTAGACTTTCTGATATCATAGTGTTAGAAATGTCTGAGGAAAGGAACCTTAAGGCTCCGTTTGTTTCGATGTAAAATATTTTACAATGTAAAATGTTTTTTCTGAAAACAAACTTCATACTTTTATTTTTCGGTGTTTGGTTGGCATTTGAAAAATATCTCTAAAAAAGGGACAAAATAGTGTAGAGAGAGGGGATGCTTGAACGGTGGAGAGATTGATAAAGGAAATTGAGCAGTGAGAATTGTAGTAGAAGGCAACAGGTTCATTTCGGAAAATAACTTACAAAAGATTTGAGAGTAAGCCATTTTCATCCAATTCATGGGAAATGTTTTACATGTAAAATATTTTTCTCATTTTTTACACAACCAAACACCGAAAAATAAGTAAAATAATATTTTACGCCCAAACAAACGGAGCCTAAATTCGTACAAATTTGAAAACACTAGATTGGTCGCGAAGGCACAAGCGGAAAAAATGATGAGCATACAACATTTATGAAACTTACCCTGCAATTGCAGAAAATACTTTTCTCTCCTCTTTTGTTTAAAATTTCTTCTTGTTGTGCCTTTAAAAAGATCTCATCCCAAAATGTCTGCTTAAAAAAACCACATCAAATTGAGACACTCGTTATTTCACGGGACTATTGAAATAAGTCCAATCGGCTACAACAATTCCCAAAGGGGTTGATGATGCTACTTTTTAATTGGTAATTTTTTAAAAATACATTGGACACCTAAATTATAAGAATATAGTAAAGTCCTAGTTCGACAACAATCCATCTTTCTCTCTTTTTCCTCACTCACTCAATGAAAATTTTGCTACCCAAGTGTTTTTTTGATATTTGTGATCTAATAAAGTCTTATGCCGTATATCGATCTAAAGATGAAACTTCATTTGTCAAAAATATTATCGAATAATTTATTTTAACAGTTTAACAACTTACTCAAATAATCTATCAACAAATAATATATTGTGCGTGTAACAAGATTTTTCTAGGCAGTGCTCAGCAGCTTACCTTGATGTATATGCCAATTCCAATACAAAGTACATTAGTACAAGCCTGAATAAAAGAGAGATATGGGGTTAGGAGAAACAAAAGTTGGAACCATGGGGACTATTGAGCAAAAACCAAAAAGACAATTGGGTTAGTCTAATCAGTAATCAGTGCTAATCACAAGCCATTGAACCGAAAAGGCCAAACGTATGATAACCATCTGCCACACAAAAAGCCCCACAAAATACCAAAAAGCCTCAAATCATTGCATATCTACATATTCTATAGAGATATATCCCATTGTTTTACCTCTTTCTAGATACACGTGAAAATCCGCCAACCAATAAAAGACAGTCCACGTCAGCCCTAATATCCAAACACCCAATGATTTGTTGCCAAGTCATCAGATAAGAAACTTTCCCATGAAAACTTTTGCAGGTGTATGGGCGACATACTTGGATCAACTCCATTCAGGATATCCATGCTTGCCCATTAGGAGGATTAGGTACTTCCAAGTTACCAAACTGCCCCCATTTTGAAATTGAAGTTGTTAAACTCCTTTGGAAATATGCTTTTTAGCTCTAATATGAGTAACACAAAATATTGGCTCTAACACGAATTAACACAAAATACGGTTGAAAGCACAATACTTTTGAGTTAGAGGGATATAGTAGCTTTTGATTTACTCTTAACCAATGATCTATCCAGTACAGAAAGGTCATGAATATCTTATTTATCTTGGTTTCAAGCCATTAGACATTAATTTTAAAAGTAGAATTGAAGGTCTAACCGTGCGTTTATTATTTTGCCAAAAAAGAAAAAATTACAAGATAACCTAAAATTTTGCTTACCAGTTTTTGAGTTGTATTACAATATGAAAAAAAGAAAAAGATAATTTAAGACCTATTAACATAGCAAAAAGCTTTTAATATGTAAATGGGTTTAATTTACCAAATATGGCAGTCGATGTAACTGGAACATAGTCAACTATAAAAGGAGTGTTTTTTACACTCTTTCCAATGTAGTACTCCAATTACAAGAAAGAAAGAAAGCATGATGGAAAACAAGAAAATGTAATACTGTCTCCACTAGTAAGAAAGTTCAAGCGTGGGGCTAGTTTAGTAATTGAACTACTTGGGATAATTGGACATTTGCACTGCTAGAGTTTAAACACTGAGGCAAATTGGAGAGAGAGAGAGGGGGTGGTCCTGAGTGGGAGTGTCGTTTCCTCTGCTTCATCTCTATCGTACATCTCCTCCTCCGTCCATTCTACAAGAGTAAGAGTGAGAGTGAGAGATATAGAGGTGGGTTCTGCTATTTCTACAGATCTCCAAAAATATCTTTTCCTCTTATAGTCCGTGACATTCTTTGCATAAATTAATCCCTCCTCTCTCTCTCTGACTCTCTCTCTCCTCGTCTCTCTGTTTCTATTCTAGAGAGTACTGCTCAGTGCTCCCACTGGAGTCTTCCACTCCACTCCCTTACTGGCAAATTTTCAATTTTGAGATATTTCTTAATCCCTTTGGCAAAACATATTTCGTTTCGTTTATAGGCTTCAATTTTGGGTTTTGTGCATCCATTTCATTAGCCTTGCTCTTGGTGAGTTTCTCTAGGTCTTTTGTAAGGTACTCTGTTTTTTCCGTACTTCAGCAGAGGATATATGTACTGCACGAGATATTTCTTCATCCTCCTACCTCATACAGCTGAGCTGAAAATATACTTTTCACAAAACTATGATTTCTAGTTGCATTTTTCGATGAAAAAATGATGGGCTTTGTAGGTTTCTGGTAGTTTTCTCGAGGGTTCTTAAAAGGGTCCCTTTTGAAAGGATTTTTGTTTGCCTTTTTTGAAGGGTTTCTGGTTGTTTTGTCTTTTTTCATTTTAGTTTATTACAAAAGCACACTTTTTTAGTAGGATACTACTTGTTGGGTTTAGGGTTTTTGTATTCAGATTTAGAAATTCTCTTCTCTGTTCCACAACCACCTCACAACCTCAAATTCTGGAAATTGTCTTGGCAATTCTGAACCTGGTCCTTGGCATTCTTGGAATCTCCATCACCAACTTTTGATGTCAAAGAACTGAATTTGGTTTTCTTCATCAAATTCCAAGATTTCATTCTGATTTTGATGTCACAGTTGTTGCCTAAATTCGGTAGCTTCTTTTCTTGGATTGAATAACCTCAATCTTGTTTCAATTTACATCTAAAAATGTCTTCTTGTTTGACCGGAGGCTGTCGGCCTTACCGATTCGACCTTGAAATAGTGGTTAAGTCTCCCTCCTCATCTTCCACCATAACCACGCATTCATCTTCTCCATCTTCAACAACCCTCTCAGAGTCTAGCAACTCCCCTTTGGCAATCTCAACCCGAAAACCTCGGACCCCTCGGAAACGCCCAAACCAAACCTACAATGAGGCTGCAGCTCTCCTTTCCACAACCTACCCCAAAATTTTCCCTGCCAAGCACCTCACAAAGAATTCCAAATTCAATACCAAGACAGTGCTTGACACATTCTTGACCAGTGCGGATTCCCCGGACTTGCTTCTTCCCTTTAGAGTATTCGACAATTCTGGTTTCTTGCTCCACCAACCGATTCAGGAAAAGCCCGGGTTCCGAATCGAGCCAAGAGTTGCGAATTGTTATGAGAACCCGTGCCAGGTTCCGGTAGAAAATGATTTCCTGGAGGATTTTGATGCAGAATCGATACTCGACGAGGAAATTGAGGAAGGCGGTCTTGACGGTATCTTGGGGAATTTGAGTGTGGAAAATGACCCAGTCGATGAGTCCAATGACGGTAGTTGTAGCGTCCAAATAGGTAGTAGTTGCTATGGTTTTCCAATGGGGCTGGGATTTGGTGGGAAATTCGATTTCCGGTTCGGGATGAAAAGGGGTATTAGAGCATTGAGAAATGTTGATGAGGGAAGAGATTGGTGGAGGTTTCCTACCGTCAATGTCACTGACATATCCCCTAAACTCAACAAAGCAGCAGCTCCAACAGAAAAGAAGAAAAAGAAGATTGAAAAACCAACCGAAGTCATCAAGGGTGTTGAGTCGCCCAAAGAGAATTCAATTCCCAGAGAAAATGATAATTCAATTGCCAAACAGAAGGAGAATACAATTCCGAAATCAAAGATTCTCAAATTGAACTACGACGAAGTTGCGAAGGCTTGGTCCGACCGAGGGTCGCCGTTTTCCGAGGAATTTCCAGGCCAAGAGCAGCCCGGAAGTGATCTCCATGTATGTTTCTCATCTCTCGCCAGGAAACCAAATTCCAAGGCAATTTTAAGTTAAAACCCTGTTTGGCTAAAATTCTGTTATTTTAGTTAGTGTAGAGTAGGCAGTTGCAAATTAAGTTGTTGAACAGCGCGTCTTTTGCACGCGCCCCTTGATTGGAGTTTTTATATCATCTGAAAGTTGTTTCTAACAAAATAACTTTCCCCTTTTGGTGGGTTATTTTTATTACTATAAGGAACTTGTTTTCTTGCTTATGGATTCTTCTTCTATATTTATGGCCAATCTTGGATTGACATTGGTGAGGAAAATAAGGGAGTTTTTTTTGTTTTTTTTTATTAGGGAATTCATCTTCAATCTGTGTTGCGGAATACTGAATAATTATCTCTTTGCTTAATTTGTGGGGGGGTTTTTTTTTCATGGGCATGCAGGCGAGGTTGGGTGAGATAGACTTGTTCTCGGAGAACGGAGGGGTGAGAGAGGCTAGCGTTTTGCGCTACAAGGAGAAGCGACGAACACGCCTCTTCTCTAAGAAGATCAGATACCAGGTCCGGAAAGTTAACGCTGATCGACGGCCCAGAATGAAGGTAACGTACGTACTTTTCTTCACCATTTCCATTTTGTTAGTTTACTACTACTGTGGTCTGTCACTATGTATATCCAAACCCAGTTTCGGATTCAATTAGCTAAGGAGAACAAAATTAAGAGCACCTTAATTAGCTTCTCTCTTTTGGTCGTTGAAAAATCTTCAGTTCCTTTTTCTCACGTTTGTTTCGTTTTCATTTTTGATTGATGGTTGCAGGGGCGATTTGTTAGAAGGCCAAACTCTCCCATGAGCGACGGAGGTTGAGATAGAGAGAGTCATGTTAATTTCAAAGGGTTTTATATACCTCCCCTCCCTACAAGCCTCTCTTCCCACTATCCCTTTTTTTTTTTTTTTTTTTTGTAGTATCTAGATTTCCAATTTTGTTTTGGGGTTCCTACCCTCTCAAGTTTTTCAAATTTTCCTTTTTCTTCGGTAGTATGAGTAGTTTTGAGAAGATGGATACAGTTGAGAAGAGGAATATTTAGTGACAACAGTGAAAAATCTTTCTCCCCTTTCCATTTTGTTTGCATTGCTATTTTGTTGTTCCTGGCCCTGCAACTCAGTACTTCTCTCTCTCTCTCTTGATGTTTATATATTTCATAACTGCAACTGTAATGCACGAGACTGTAGAGTTAGGTATTGTAGAATCAGTTCCAACGGCAACATCGAGCAAACTATAGCTTCTCACAAGCCACATAAGCCATGAGGGACTGCCCACGTTTTCTGCAGTGATGAATGTTGGTATTTAAGTGTCTTAGCTCTTATAGAGGCCAAGACAAAACCACCCACGGAATTACTGAAAGTATCACGAAAGGCAGCGCGCAAAGCCAGGGTCTTGCATGGAAGATTCATCAATATCATTCAATTGTAGACTTCCTAGGTTTGGTGGAACCCATGATATCCAAAGAAGCGGCAGCACTGGGGTGGCAGCTATTTTAGTAGGAGACTCCTCTGAATATGCTGAAGCAAATTTAATTATGAGCTGAAACCTGCCTGAGTCTAAGTTCTACTCTACTATTGAACACTACCTGTTTACACTAATATTCACATTTAGCAAACACTACCCCGAACTGATTATGCTGAAAAGTAAGAGACAGTAGAAGAAACCCAGAGACTATGATACATGATTCAGTTGGTTCGCCATAAAAGGCTGCATTCTGTGGTGGAAAGGACATGAGACATATACAACAGATCCATAGTAGGTAATGAATAGCGGCAGACAAACCAAAGAAATAACGTACTTAAGCTTAAATCTGTAGATGAAATACTTAGAGTGGGTAATTTAGGAACTGGGATATATATACTTCAATTCATAAAGAATGAGGGTAAGGTTGCGGCCTCATGATCCCACCTGACCCATTTGAGGGAATATTAAAAAGTCTCCAATTACTTCATATCCTGAACATAATAAACTACCCATTGGTCATTAACAATGATTAATCCTTCCAGTCCTCTCATGATTCATTAAATAGATTCAACAAATATAGTGGTATTACCATAATTCTGCCTGGAAATTATATGAGACTTAAGCGACGAGTTACGAGAAAAAGAGTACACCTTGCTATTTTCTGGTGTAGAAGCTAACAGAGAACCTATAACAAGATTATTTTGATCCACAGAATAATAAAGAGCCTCAAGTAGGTGGAGATGGTGGCACTTAATGACCAATCACGGCCATAATATTCATGTGGTAAGAAAGGATTTTGTTCGAGTGCCCAAGTAATATTTCAAAGCTTCTGTAGGTTCGTTACTTGTATGGATAAGGTCTATGTTACCCTGCCGAGCTAACGATTTCTTGGACATTAACCTTCAATGATTGTGATAATCTTCTCAAACTTTAGCCTGACCTCTCCTTTTTTTCGAGAAACGGAAAGCACCATGGGTGAGTTCTTTATCACTTATTTTCACAGTCGTCGTTATATATCTTGATGAACTCACATAAAATGTAAGATGTATGCAATTCTGCAATATGCCTAGGTTCACGATGGTGATTAATTGTACTAGCAAGTATTACAACGCTTAATGGTAACACAAGCTTCTTCTATTGCTCTCTATCTAACCCCTGCGCCTAGCATCATTGTCTTTTACTCTGCCTTTATAAAAGCCTACCCATAGTATAGTAAAATACTAGAAGAAACCTCAAAACAATATCCATTTATGCTTTATTTCATAAACTCTCTTAAAGATAGCTCGTTGATGTCACCAACCTACACTTCTTTTCTTTTAGGGGAATGAACCTTTCATCTCATCAATTAGGATCAAGTCCAAGCAATGGTGGAACGTGTCTACGAATTTGTGTTCAACCCTCCATCTCATCAATTAGGACAAGTCCAAGCAATGATCAAACGTGTCAACAAAGAAACGTGTGTTCAACCCTCCATCTCATCGATTAGGATCAAGTCTAACTAATTATCCAACGGGTACACAAAGGAAACAAACTTCATCAGCATATCAGATGCATTCTCCCAAGTATGAAAGCTTCCACAAAGATAACCATTCTCTTATTATGCATTAAACCAAGCTCATTAACCAGTGCCTTGAGCAAATTGCTTCTTGCTACCTCAGTAACAGTCATGTACTCTGCCTTTTTATCAAGGAAAGGAGATAAGCACAGTTAATATCTTCTATTATAGTATACTTCGAGCGTATAATAGGGCCACCAATGAACATAAATCAATAACGACCTTCTCCAATTTAGATATCTTGCATAATCAACATCCATATAATTTACAATTCAAAATCACTGAGTGCTCACAATATATTTGAGGCTTACCTTGAATAGTCCGAAGAAATCTGGAAATATTTTTATCTCCAGAAAGTTGTATTAAATATTCTAGTGATTTCACATTATGCATATATTGTTTGAGTGGTGAGTATTTTGTATTACTACGTCCCATAATGCATGTATGTGAGCGTGAGCGAAATTATGAAAATATCTTTTAGAAACATTTCAAATTATTACAATTTGTAAGAGTAATAATGAAGAGCATAAATATAGAGCAAGAACCAAGAGGGGAAGCTAATCATACTATTGAAAAATTATGTCAAGTCGGTTTAGGAAAACTAACGTATTAATATTGAGGCTTGATACAGTTTATGACAATAAAACACAAAAGCGTCCGTGAAAGAAAAATGAATGGCTGAGATTCACATTGCACTTTCATGTTTTATTGTCATGTTTCCTAACAATTTTGATTAATAGTATGTTACTTATTTGTTCACCTTCCACTCAAAGAAGGTGGACATTATCCTATTTATTATTGGTTAAAATAGTGTGAATCTCATCATAAAGTGACGTCATATTTACCAAAAAAGTATTGCGAAGGTGGAACTAATATCATTTCAACCAATAAAAAAAATAATAATGTTCACATTTTTTATGGAGGGTGAACAAAATTTCACAGCAACTAGTACTCCCTTGTTGGGGTTTTCTATTCCCCAAAACCCATTAGAATCCCCAACAAAATTTACTCCTCCCTCACCCCTGCCCCCTGGTCTTACACCACCACATCCCGAGAGAGAGAGAGAGAGAGAGAGAGAGAGAGAGAGAGAGAGAGAGAGAGCACGGGGTTGTTGAGGGGCCTTGAGAGGGGAGGGAAGCCGAGGAGGGAGAAGGGCGATTATATCACCGCTGTAAGTTATTTGTTAACCTAGTTTCGACTCAATGACTCTGATTGATATATCTAGTATAAAGATCTAACGGCTGGAAACTTTTTAGGGCATTCATAAATTCCAGACCTAGCCCAACCAAGGCTGCCCTTTTGGGTTTCAAACACAGTCTTTGATTTGGAATACAACTCAAATGCAATTGCTTGACGATGATTCTGTCTTCTACAGGTCTTTCTCTCTACACATGCATATTGCAATGTTTTTGGTTACCCACGTAGGTGTGTGTAGTTTGCACATAATATGTTTGGATGTGTTTGATCTATATATTGTCTCCTGTTCTGTGTTTTACAGTTATTTATCTCATTGCCTACGATTTTAGTAGAATTCTTTCTGTTTTTCCATAAATCTAGTGGGTAGGCATTAGGAAAAGTTATTGCTTCTAGGTATAGGAATACAAAAGGAGAAAGTGGCAACTGAATGTTAATATCTTCACTATAAATTTTTAAGTTCTTGTGTATAGATCTGGGCGAATCTAGAGTTTTTGAATGTTATTCTCCTTGTTATTTTTCCTGTTATGGAGATATTACTCAAAACTTAGATGGTTTTGATTGGTCTGACAGGCGAATTGCTGCCTCTTACCTCGTTTGGTCTCTAGTTTATTCAATGGTCCACATTTTAGACATCAGATGAAATAAGCCACAGATCTGGTGGAAGTGATATAAACGTACTTGGTACTTGTTAGCACCTTTGCATGAAATTGTTTCTTGCCACATTCATGACTGGGCAATGCTACACAAAATTGGAAGGTTTTGGAATTTAATGTTTGGAGGTAGAATTAATTCACAGCCTCATGGTAATGTGACGTCATAATTGCTAATAACATGCTTTGCAAATCTTTATCTTCATTTCAGTTGGACATTTGGAAGATACTATAATTTGCTAGTTGATACAATAGTGTTAAATCTGTATAATGTGTTGGCACCTAGATGCATAGGGTATGAGATTCAAGGCCCATCGTAGATTGTACTTTAACAATTAAACTAGTTAGGGTACACTATATGCAATGACTTTATGAAAGTGAACACCAATTGTTGGGTTTCATTTTAAATGGTACAGTTTTCCCTTGTGCAAATAAAATTCTCTTTTGGGGGTCGTCATTGCATACCAACTGTCTAATTCAATATTCCTCAAACCTAATCCAACAAGTTCAAAAGCAGCAAGAATCAATATATTGAGCTTGACAAAGAAATTTAAGTGGCGAGTTCTGAATTTTTATGGGTTTGAAGCCTTCCCCAACCCATCTCATCAATAGTCCGATGCATATGGAAGAGGGTTTTTCAATAGAAGCACACATTGAAGAAGGAACGAGTGAAAGTGATGCGTGACGAAGATAACTAACTATTGGTAAAATGAGGACAACAAAAATGTTGGCAGTTTTTGACCCTCTCTTAGCTGCAAAATCAATTCGTCATTGGCAGTCAAATGGGTAGCCACTAGTGATTGTATCTGTATGACAGTTCTGACTACGATTGTGTTTACATAATCATTGTGTATATGACAATCAATTTTATTGTTCTCTCTTGTTGGAGGTCTTGGTATAAGAAGCACGGATACGGATACGGATACATGGATACGTGATTTTTCCAAAAAAAAGAACACGATACGTTGTGGGATACATTGAATATAAAACTAAATAAAAAATATCTTATATATAATTTTTAATTTCTAAAATTTGATTAGTGATTAAAGTTTTTCATTACACAAGTTCACCATTTTACATGCCGAGAGAGATATATTTACATATAGTTATATATATAATTGTATCTACATAGTTATATGTATATTTATATACACACAACGCGAG
>BPLS01000717.1:364301-504489 GCA_019656275.1 Rhododendron kiyosumense
TATCGTCGGTGTGTTTTTGGTGTCGATTGGTGGGGGAAAAAGAAAAATATACTCCTACTTGCAATTTTGACCCATATATATATATATATGTGTGTGTGTGTATATATATATATATTAAGTAATAACATATTTACCCTCGCGTGTATCTAAAATGTATCCGAGCGTATCCAACACATATCCGCGCGTATCCAAAACATATCGGATACGTATCCGAAGCATATCCGAGGGTATCCACGCGTTCAGGATACTTTAAAAAAGCGTATCGGGTATGTATCCGGAGAGTATCTGAGAGTATCAGTATCCGTATACGTGATATGGAGGCCAAAATAGAGTATCCGTGCTTCATAGGTCTTGGTCGCTTGCTTCTTAGGACAGTAGACAGAAGTTTCTGGAAGACTTTGATTGGTTGCAACTTACATGTGACAGTAGACACAGGTTTCTGGAAGACTTTGATTGGTTGCAACTTACATGTTGATGATGCCCTGTTTTTTGTGCATCTAATGCTACCCAGATTAGTTATATATGGTGTGTTTTGTTGTGCTTTGAGGCAGTATTATGGGATGGTTGAGGTTTTTTCAGTGGGGGAGGTAGTCAACATTGATTTGTTAGTTACTCTGATGGAATGTAAAGTGGGGACTTTGCTTTCTACCCATTTGGGCATGCCTTTTTAGGGTCCTTTTTAAGGCCAAAACCTAGTGGGATTCAGTGGTGGAGGGATATTAGAAGAGACGATGAGATAATATCTAAGGGGGATAGACTTATCCTTATCGGAGTACTTTGTGAAGTTTGCCCAAGTCTTTTATGTCTTTATTTGTGATGCCGTTCTGAGTTCACAGTTCCCAAGAGGTTGGAAAGGATCAAGCGATATTTCTCATGCATAGTTGTCAAGGGCGAAAGGCGCAAAGCTCCATTGGGCTTGAGGCGAGAGGCGCGTGCCTTTTCAAAGAGAGGCACACCTATACGAAAAAAATATTTATTTTTGAATATAATTGTGTTATGTGCGTTTTTTTGATCGATTTGAAAGAAGTACGCTTTTTTGCGCCTTGTCGTTTTTCTCGCCTTGTCCCTTTTTTGCTCGCCTTTTTCAAGTCGCATCACTTGGGGGTCAGTAAAGTGTTGGGGGTGCGCCTTGCCTTGCCCCTAGGCGCGCGCCTTTGACAACCATGTTCTCATGTTATAAGTTTATGGAAAGGAGTTTGAAAGGGGTGGGGGGACTTTGTGAGATATGTTAGGAGGGATGTTCGAAGAGTGAAGTTTTGGTGTCGCAGGTGTGTTGTGAAGTAAAGATGGTGACTTTCTGGCTATAATCAGTTCGGTAGTGGATACATGGCTACAGTAGGGACTATGTTCGTAGAGACGGGGAAATGTTGTGCGCATTATTCGTTTTATGTAGGGAGGTACGGTACTTGACTAGGAGTTTGGGGAGTTCATTGACCTTATGGTGAGGTTCTATGGCTTGTTCAAACTTTGGTCAAGGTGAATATGGCATAGGATGGGATAGTTGGCTGATGGGTTTTTTTCAAGGCTTTGATGCATAAACTCATGAAAACTATTTACTTGGTTGATATCGAATCGGTATAGTTCATGTTACATGGACTCTGTTATACCCCGAAGTACTTGGTTGTTTGAAGGAAAAAAATGGTAATAATTTCTAGTAAAGAACATTTTTCAATTTGCACACACATGGGAGACAAATTCCCATAAAGACTATATATCATCCAGCTTATCCTCAAATATCCTTTCCTTCTTCTCCAACCATACGTACAAGAAGGTGAGAAAATAATGCACCCCTCAAACTAATTTGAATCATTTGGGAGCAAGCTGAAACCACCCAAGGCGTCTCCACCAAGAGATAAGTTCCTTAATGTCATAGCTAATGAGCAGCCAAATATAATCCCCATTCCTCCTAAAAATTATGCACCATCACTAACTAAGATTGTGATTTTGTCTCCTGATGCAGTTCACAAGAAGAGTTAAAAGGATATTTGTAGTTCAAAGTTTCTTGCCATGGGGTGTAGGGCCACCATGGGTTGTTACATTGGCCTTCTACTGAGTTTAGTGACAACGAATTTGTGTTTATATTAATTTAAACACATGTTTTAATGGGTTGTATGCAACCATTGTGAGGTCCATTGTGTCAAGCATATAGCCTTCTTGTTATGCAATGTAGATGTCCATCATTAGGTTCATTTCATCACTTGATAGATTCTTTCCATCTAGAACTGTA
This sequence comes from Rhododendron kiyosumense, assembly GCA_019656275.1. NCBI lineage: Eukaryota > Viridiplantae > Streptophyta > Magnoliopsida > Ericales > Ericaceae > Rhododendron > Rhododendron kiyosumense. Next base: position 366,529 of record BPLS01000717.1, read on the forward strand.
GGGAATAGGAATAGAGCCGATAGGGTTTTGCATTGAATAATTATAAGTTCTAAATTGATGTTACTTCTAGATTTTGAAGCATGGTTAATGAATGAAGATCCACAATATCCAGCAGCTTTCAAGTTCTTAAGGTTTTGTGATGCAATCTTATTCTTTGTTGCGATGCCAAAGAGACCCTGGTTGTGATGCCTAAGGTGTTCGTCGTCTTCTATGCAGCTGCTGTACACAAAGTCGAAACAGTCCCTGGTGTTTTGTACGCACATCACCCTTAGCTGAATTCCAAACTTTTTCCTTCATCAATTTTGTATTAAAATTGAAAGATACAATTGTTTCTTCTTTTTTTTGGGTAAGTTAAGATTTTATTACCAAACAGAGGAGCTACCCCTGAAACAAAGCATACAAACAAGGAAATGAAAAAGGGTATGGAACAGGCTCCCACCCTAACAACTAAAGAACAGATGCAACTCTAGCCTAGAAAACACCCTTTGGACAAATAGGAAAAGAAACTATAAGTAGTAACAAGTCAGGCCCTATCAAAGACCCTGTGAGGAATATTCCAAACAGCACATAAAGCCAAATTCACATCAGTCTTCTTATGCCTCTCCATGAACTAGCACAGGCTCTGATGTCAGTAAAAATTTGGGCTTCCAACTGCAGCAAACTACTACTATGGTGTTGAAAGATTCTCCTATTCCTCTCTCCCCACACATAGTATAGTAAAGCAGTAAAAGAGAGTTTAGACAATAAGCCACCAAACAAGGATCCAGAAGGATGTTTTTCCAACCAATCGATGATGTGAGCCATATCAAGAAGAGGATAAAGAGACCTGTTCCTCCTTTGAATATTCTGCCAAAGCTGAGAAGAGTATGAACATTGGAAGAAGAGATGCTCACAGGTTTCCAATGTAGTTGAATAGAGAACACACTGAGCACTCGCTACAATTCCCCATTTCTGAAGCCTATCCAAAGTGGAAAGCCTGCCCAGAATTGCCAACCACTGGATGATAGCCCATCTTGAAACAACATGTTTAAACGACACCACTTTTGCCCAACTAACATGAGGATGCTGCCTCCTAATAGCATTCCACGCAGATTGAATTGAAAACTGACCATTGGCATTGAGATTCCATCGTACAATGTCCTCTTGATCTATATGGGGAATGAGAGAAGCAGGGGTGTGCTGAATAATTTCCCTAGTAACAGAGTTCCTACATCTGGGCCACTTCCAATCATGATTGGCAACTATACATGCTACTTTGGCATACAAATTCCTGCCCAAGTTATACACAATTCTGGAACCAAACTTAGTATAAAGAGGGCCTAATGGATGCCAGTTGTCTAACCATAGAAAAGTCTTACGACCATTTCCAATCACATAAGTGATCCAAGGTTGTACAAGAGATCGAAGATTGAATAATTTTCTTCTTCTTCTTCTTCTTCCCTTTGTCTTAAGTTACTGCTCATAATGCCCAGACTAGCCCAAGGCAGGAGCCTTTACAAGAAAAATACCAATCTGATAAAACTATGGCCTATAGAAGTGCTTATGAACTAGATAGCAGTGTTTTAAAAGGCGTGTGCCTCGCGCGCCTAGGTGTTGAGGCAAGGCAAGCTGCAGTGAAAGGGCCTCCGGAAGTCGAGGCGAGGCGCACGTACGTTAACCACACTTGAAGTGCCTGAGGCGTGCGCCTCACGTCGAGGCGCAAGGTGCATGAGGCGAGCGCCTCACGGTTATTTTTAGATCTGCCCTCAGATTAGTACAGATCTTCTATGTTTTCTTCTTCCATTCCAGGTTTCTTCTTCTTCTTCCTCCTCTTTTTCTTTGTCATCCTCTTCATTTTCGTCTTCCTCTTTTTCTTCCTCCTCTTGTTCTTCTGCTGCTTCTTCTTCTTCCTTTGCTCTGTTTTTGTTTCTTCTTTTATACAGTCAAAACGAACAGAGTCTTAACATCACCGCTCGCAAGTACTTTGTATTGCTATTTGTCTTCATTACTCAAATAAAAAACCATGGATATATTAATTAGTATTATGGTATTGAAATAGTAGAAGCGTTTATTTGTGTTGCTAGTTTTGCCTATATCGGTATTCTAATTGTTTTCTACAACTTGTGCCTCTCTCTGATGAGGCATGCACCTGGTGCCTTTACACTGCCAGAGAGAAATGTGCCAATTCTGGCAGAGCTGAGAGGATAAAGAGGTAGGCTTAATGTTCCTGCTTTGGGAAGCCTTGATCCTGACTTCAAATTTGACCTGCCTTATAACAGCTGAGGTGTTGCAATGCAACTTTTTTTTAATTTCATACTTCGCTTTGGACAACTGATGTTTTGTGCACATTTTTGGAATCAGTGACTTCGTGTTGCAATGCAATTATTTTAATTTCATACTTCATTCTGGGCAACTGATGTTTTGTGCATCTTTTTGGAATCAGTGACTTCTGGACTTATTACAATGAAGTTTTAGTGTTATTTATTGTGTTTCGGAATGCAGATAACAAGTTTGGAAATTCTAGATTTACCTCGTCTTATTCATTGATTGCTTTTGCTAAGTGATGACGTAGCAGTTTGGAGTCAATGGGTTGGAGAACTACAAAGCTGGTTTAGTAATTGAGTAGGGCTCTGACGTGCCAGAACTAAGAGGGGAACAGTTAAGTTACTTCTTTCGGGAGTAAACAAAAGCAACATACACTTGAAAAGTGTTGAAGGTTGTCAGGTGAGGATGCTGATTCAGAGTTCTCTTCCTGGTTCAATTGAAGAAACTTGGCAGCAGTGTCCAAAGTGGGAGAAAAATCCTCGGGATGGGTATGAAGAAGTTGTTCCCGTTATTGTGGGGAACAAGAATATAGATGATATGTGCTCCTTAAATTTTGCAAGTAGTTGTTCTCAGCTGTCAACTGTCAGTACTATGTCTGAGAATTCTAGACCTGCTTTTGTGTACAAGCGAAGAAAGCTCCAAACGAATGCTGTTTCTGTTTTCCAAGCCCTTACATCAGGAAATCTAAGTGGAGGATGTATTTCTGCCATCAGATCAGAAGCTGCTTCAGTGGTTGACAAGGAGGGATGCATGGTTTCTGTAATGCCTCCTGTTGAATGCATTAGGGAGGTTCTTGTTTTGAACTCAGAATCCATCAGTGGGTGTGTAGTTGGGGAGGAGCCTGGTTTGAAAGAATCGAAAGAAGCCTTGAAAAGTGATATCCATACAGCTTTAGATTTTGGCTGTGTAAATGATAGTTATTCATCATCAAAGTCAAATGTGGAGCTTGGTTCATCTGCCTTGAGGATTGAAGTGGATGACACTGGTGAATGCTCCTCTTCTAGTGCATTGGTTGTGGATGGTGTGCATGATGATCGGTCGGAAAAAGAAATTTTCATTTCCATTCTTAGAAGCCAGGGCCTGCATGAAGGAGTTTTGCCTACTTGGCTGCACCCTTCTGCTGGAACTCCTGGAACACGTTGTGACAGCAGTTATACATGGACATGCAAAGTTTGTGATCATCCAGAAACTACAGTGAAGATGCTAATTTGTGACCAATGTGAAGAGGCTTTTCATGTCTCTTGTTGCAACCCTCGTATAAGGAAGATACCAGTTGATGAATGGTACTGCCAATCTTGTTCGAAAAAGAAACATAAAATTTTGAAGGAGGACACTAAGAGTAAAACAGTGAATATCAGCAGTGAAAGGAGCAGATTTAGAAATGCAACATCTGAAAAGGAGTTAGGTCCTTTGGCATCCATGTTGATAGGCACTGAGCCATATGAACCTGGTGTTCGAATTGGTCAAGATTTTCAAGCAGAGGTTCCTGACTGGTGTGGTCCTTCTGTTGAGTATGTTCTACCAATATTCTTGAATTAACCTTCATGGTTCTCAACTTCTGTTATGATTTAAGAGTTCTAGGTTTGGGTTTAGGAAAAAATTTGAGTTTTACTGACTGACTTACTGTTAGTTGGATGGGTAGATAAAAGCATCTGCTGAAACCATCACATGGACTTGAAAACTTAAACTCTTTTTTGTTCCCCATTATAACATCTGGCAATACGACCTTATATTGACCATGGAAAGGTCTTCCAATAGACGATAGCTGTCTTGGATACCTTTGAGCTTGACACCTCTGTCGAACGAATGTCCACCATTTGTTTGGAGGCTTGCGGAAATGCAGCTTTCTAAACTATTGTGCGCTAGAATGATGACATGGTGCCTTTTATCAACAGAATTTGCACTCTGCTATCCCATAGGTTGTGGCTTGTTTGAGCTGTGATCTTATTTTAAGGAAGCCCAAGAAGAAAAGCACACGTCAACTAGAAATGAGAGGTTTTTGAAAATTCCCTCGTATGAGCTATTCTGAAAACTTGTTTCTTTTTTTTCTTTTTTTTTTTTTTGTCTTCTGGGAATTGTGGTTCTTTGTGTGGAAAAGTGGTGATTACTTTTGCTGTTAGTACCAGTTAACTTTGCGCATCTTGTTCTTTTGACGGAAGGGTCGAAGCTCGTTCTAATCACTTGCCATGTGTGTCGTGTCTCACTCCTAACTTCTCTTGGTTCTCATATTTGGTGTAGGGAGGTTGATACCATTGGGGACCAATCGGAAATCGATCCTTCAAAGCTTGTTAGCTTGCTTGTGAGGCTTCTGTTTATAATATTTTCTTTTAAAGTTCCAGTTGGCAGTAGAGTTGCAGGAATACTAGAGAGAAATGACTTTATTACAATACCTGTAGGGGTGGAATTCCAACAAGCCTTCTAGAGTCAGCTCTATTGGTAATTGGCTTCAATGTCGAGAAGTCATAGAAGGTATGGGAGAAAGTGGTGATGGAGCCATTTGCGGAAAGTGGCGCAGGTAAGCAGAAAGAATCAATATTTCCATTTTGGATCACTAGGAGCTAGTATGTTACATGTGTCAAAAAAGAAATAAGGAATGAGGAGTCACGGAAACTCGTGATTGGTGTGGAGGGGAAGATCTGTTTATGATATAGTTCAAGAAAGAATTGTCTCATTTCCTTACTTCTTCATTCTTTCTAATTCATGAACTTAAAGATTGGTTCTGAACGCCGTGTAACATCATCTTCAACCTGCTCATGGCTAGATCGATCTCCACGATTCAGGCCGTGCATTACCTCACTTTACATGTTATCATCCTATTATTTTATGGAAGTAAGAGCAATCTTTTATATGTAGCAGTTCTTAATTTTCTGGTTTACCTCTATTAAGAATACGATAGTGTTTTCGTATTGTTGATAAGGACTAGTGACTTTGATCATGCATACCATTATCTTAGATTTTGTGTTTGTTAGTCCATTTTCGGCATTCGTGTCATGATTTAAATTGTCTATATCTTTCAATTGATAATGGGTTTTATGATTTTGATATTTTCGTATAATAGAACTAATTGCGATCTATCAAATAAGATCCATATTGCATATTTTTAGAGATTCGTATGGAAAGATATTTACAATTTTTTGAGATGTGTGGAATAATGAAAGTGGATTGGGTCTATGTGATTATGTCATGAAGGCTGCTCTACATCTTTGTGAAGGAACAATTTATGTTCCATGCCCTGTACATTTGGGTGATTGGGGAGCAAGATTACGGCATTGAACAACATATTGCTGTACATTACGGAAAGAATGGCTGGGAGTTCTGATTTAATAAGTTCATCAGATGAAGGAGAAATAAATAGAAATACTTCCATCTCTGATTCAAATGATTTCATCAGGTTATTGAAGATTCAGTATGGTGGTTTGGGAATAGTCTACTGGTGGATTCATCTTGCTATTTTTTCTCTTTAAGTTTTTCCTTGTTTGCAGTAGAATGGAGTTCAAGTTCATGGGATACCGAATGTCAGAATAGTTTATTAAGTTAGTTTGCATGAGTCCTGTATTCAACGAATAAAACCAGGATGATGATTACAATTTGGTGGGCTTATGGTTATTCGATGATCTATTACATTGGTATGCATGCATGGAAGTAAATTACTTGGATGAAGATAGCAACAGTTTATATTTTTGGCTTTATTGGAGAGAAATTGTGCTAATTTTTCCATATTGTCATCCTTCATATCATTAAGTTGGTGGCTGAAATTGTTACAATCTACTGCAACTTTGCTGCTTTAGGGCTGAGCCTGTACAGCTTCTAATTTTTTGTCTATATTTTCATCTGCTGTTCTATTTTCATATTTTGAAATATTTCATTCTGTATCAAGATGATTTGAGTGGATCTTTATTATGATCAAGGTACTCAATGCTCTTAATGGTATCCACAGGGCTCCTCTTTTTGAAGTTCAAACAGACGACTGGGAATGTTTCTGTGCTGTCCTCTGGGATCCAGCTCATGCTGATTGTGCTGTACCCCAGGTAATTTTTTCTTCTTCTTTTGTATTTCTTGGATCTGTACTGCCTCATCGTTTGTCTTTCATCTTATTCTAGGATTCTATAGTATTATTCATCTTTCTATGTTCAAAATTTTCATCTAATTGCTTGGTTTGCCTTTACTCTAGAGACACGGATGATTGATGCCTTTGATTCATTGTTGTTCTCAAATAGTTTGCTGTGGTCTTCTCACCATTATACCGATTTGTTTGCCTGTTTTAGGAGCTGGATACAGATCAAGTTATGAAGCAATTAAAGTACATTGAGATGGTATGTCATTGCATTCTATCCGGGCCCCTGATAATTCTGAGGTGTTAAATATTTTTTGTCAGCATACTTGCTGGGTTTAATAACATTGCCAAGCATGCTCCACCCATCACTTCGTACCATTACCTGTGTGCACTAATTTTAGTAAAATCTTTAGTTGCAAGTTTGAAGATGCAACTCTCTCTCTCTCTCTGCCAAATGGTATGATTGATTTTAATGAATCCCCTCGATTGGATACCTTAAGTTTTAATTCCCAACTTCCCTTAGCAGAGGTTTCTTAGACCTCACCCAGAGGTTTCTTAGACCTCACCCAAGTCCCAAGTCCCCGAAAACTGTTAATGAGCAGGAAGTTCGCAAACTTATTTCTTTCTTGTTGTTTGAAAAGAAAGAGAATCTACTTGTGAGCATTGTGTTGGTACACTATCCAACATTGCGAAGTTGCATATGCACCTTTCAAGCTAACCCTTGAACTTCTCATGCAAGACACACAAGAATGTTTGTGTTGTGACAAATATTTATCACTTTTCAGTTGTATGTATATGGCAGGAACATAGAATAGGAATTTTATCGGAGAATACAAAAGTTCGAAGTGGTTAAAGTTTTGAAAAAGATGAAACTGGGTAAGGCCTTAGGACCAGATGGTATCCCTATTGAAGTGTGAAAAAGTCTAGGTGACCTGGGGGTGATTTGGTTGACGAAGTTCAACAAGATTATTATGACTAAAAAGATACCCGACAAATAAAGACTAGATTATTATGAATAGAGAGGGAGTACCTTAGTACCTATCTGTAAGAATAAAGGAGATATTCAAAGCTGTAACAACTATAGAGGTATTAAATTGATGAGTAACAACTATATAGGTATTAAATTGATGAGTCATACGATGAAGTTGTGGGAAAGAGTTATTGAGCATTACTTGAGGATGGTGACTACAGTGTCAGAGAAACAGTTTGGGTTCATGCCTGGAAGATCAACCGTGGAAACTATCTACCTATTAAGGAGATTAATAAAAAAACAGAGAGCAAAGAAGAAGGATCTCCTTATGGTTTTCATAAACTTAGAAAAGGCTTATGATAGGGTACTTAGAGACAACATATGGTGGGTTCTGGAGAGGAAGAGAGTGACCAAAGGGTATATCAAGGTGATTAGAGACATGTATGACGGTGCCATCACTACCATTAGATCATCAGCAGGAGAAACGAGTGAATTTCCAATTCATTGTAGGATTGCATCAAGGGTTAGCCTTGAGTTTGTACCTCTTTGCCTTAGTTATGGATAAATTGACTAGACAATTTTAGGAGGATATCCCATGGTGTATGATATTTGCATATGACATTGTCCTCGTAGATGAAACCGCTAGAGCTGTTAATATGAAACTAGAAATTTGGAGGGAAGCATTAGAGTCAAAGGGTTTTCGGATAAGTAGGGGTAAAACTGAGTATATGGTGTGCAAGTTTAGTGGTACCAGCAGTGTGTATGAAGAAAGAGTGATGATCCAAGACCAGGAGATACCAAAGAGTGATCATTTTAGGTATTTAGGGTCAATTATTAGTAGAGATGGAGAGATTGCCGATAATATGACCCATAGGATCCAAGTGGGGTGGCTCAAGTGGAGGAGCGCTACTGATGTACTATGTGACAAGATGATACCCACAAAATTGAAGGGAAAATTCTATGGAACTGCCATAAGACCAACGATATTTTACAGGACAGAATGTTGGCCTATTAAGAAACAATTAAGAAACAACAAGTGAGTAAGATGAGTGTAGTGGAAATGAGAATGTTGAGGTGGATGTGTGGTAAGACTAGACAAGTCAATATTAAAAATGAAACGGTTCATGAGATAATAGGTGTAGCATCTATAGAGGAGAAGTTGAGGGAAAATAGGTTAAGGTGGTTTGGGCATGTCTACTATAGACCATGAGATGCAGTAGTTAAGAAAGTGGATATGATAGATTTAGGTAACAATGCTACGGGGAGAGGTAGATCTAAATTGACATTAGATGCTGTTGTGCGCAAAGATATGAGTATAATGTGTTTGTGTGAACAAGTGGTCATTGACAAAGCTCAATGGAGGAAAATGATTCATGTAGCTAACCCCAAGTGATTGGGACACAAGGTTCGTTTTGGTTATGTTTTGGGGGCAATCTCATGGAACAGGTCGGGAGTTTGTTTCTGTTATCTAGGCGCATAGGACACTGGGGCAACAAATCCGCTGGGAATGTCGAAGTTCTGTCGGCTATTATAGCGTGAAAAGGTGGGCAATGTTTTATAAGAAGTGATCTAGTTACCACGCATTGTGAGAGCTAGGAGATTCCTGAATGGAGTCTTCTGAGCCATACTAACTAGTACATTGTAGCATTAAACTGGGAAATGTAAAGTTGTGTCAATGGCAAAATAATGTGAATGGTTGTATATACATGCTGAGTCATAGAAAGACTACCACGAAAAAAAAAATGAGCCAATTCATGTGGAGGGTTTGGTTGATTTCTCATGGTTTTTGCTGTCAGATCAGGGAGAATGAGTAGGATTTTGACCATTCATTTGGCAGAGAGTTCCTAACAATAGAAAGGAGTATAAGAATATTTAACCGTAGATGGGGCTAATAGGGAAGAAGCTATGTTATATTTTTGAACTTGATGTCTAGGTAAGTGAATGTTATATTTTTCTACCCGAGGTTAAAGGATCATGTCCTCATAGTGCACAACTTTTGGTCTTTTGGATGTGTGCGGTCTGGCATTCTCTCTTGTTCTGCATTGTTTTTCTTATCAGATATCGTAGCACTAATAAGTTCGTATGCTCTGTAGTTGCGGCCTCGGCTGGCTGCTAAAAGGCGCAAATTGGATATTCGCGAGAATGCTGGTTCACAAGATTGTGCCGAGGATGTGAGAAATATAAGAAACCCATAGTTGTTCTTGTACATTTATTCGAGCATACAAGTTCGAAGTTTTGTGCGATCGGCTTGTGTTGTAATTGTCGCGGAATTGTCAAAGTAAAATATAATCGAAATGATTGAGCTGCAGCTGCTGGTGTTCGAGTGCTTGTCAAATTTGTGTGTTGATTTGTGTTTTTTATTTTCATTTTTCTTGTGGGCAGAACTCAAATGTGGGATTAATGTTGACCATTTTTCCGAGCTTCTTGATGTTCTGGCCCGTCAGTGTTGTTGCGTTGGTATTTTTTGATTTGTCTCAACCAAGGTTTACAGTGCCTGTACAAACTGAAATCCCTGCCAAGGTTTGTGAATGAACACTGATTAATAGTAGAAGTCAGAGATATGGTCCTGAATGGTAATGGTTTTGGGGAAAATCAAGAAGAGATTTGGGCACCAAGCCTCAATCTTAACTTGCCCTTCAGGGACACCAATTACTGTAAGTAGACCCATATTCGACAACAGAATCGAATCCATGCCAGCCGAGTGTGCTCCAGCTTATAATCGAAGCATGTAAAAACTCATCCACACTCTTATTTAGGCTCGGGTTGCTTAAACTTGGCTTGATTCTCCCCCTTCTATGATAGTACCTTTTTCGATTACTCTGGTGTCGGTTTACACACAAATTTCCCCTTCCCAACAAACACAACCGTGTGTCTTAAGCCAAACTAAGAGTCATAACTGGAAATACACTTGGTTGTTGATTTTGGCATTGAACAATGCCAACCCCCTCGATTCGTAAGAACATCACATTTTGATGCTCAAGTAATAACCAAGATCACTAACAAGAGAGGGTATGAAAATAGAATTCTGCCTAACAAAGACTATTCCAGTGAACCATGCAGATAGTTTTAAAAAATTGTGCCTATTGATTTTCAATGAACCACGCGTGTGGTTTTTCTTTTTTGATCAGCCACGCGTGTAGTTAGTGCATGGGTTAGTAACTTAACACCTGTTCTTCCTAGACAAAATACCAGTACTAAATTAGAGATAGAAAAAGGGCTAATTAAAATCTCACAATCATCTAACATTGGTTTTTGTACAATTTTAGAACTGGTAGCTTTGAGGGAGATTAACGAAGGGGTTTAGCTACGTGAAAATGAGAAAACCAGTAAAAGGTGGTCCTTCACGAAGTTGCATGTTTGAAGGTTTGCTTGGTCATTAATTTCAGGGTCTCGAAATTAGTTTATTTGCGCGTAAGCTGCTTAGGTTATAAAAAAGCTTAAACCAAAACCAGAAACTAAAGTGGGAACATCAAAAACTAGTACGAGTAATGAGTAATAAGACAGATTTTGACAAAACCAACCCCACTCCCCCATTTTGACCTAGGTGACATAATTTGCTTATGTGAGCTGGTGCAGGAGCGTGGGCACGAGCATGAAACCATCTTTGAAGTACATCCCAATGTACGGCATATTAAAATTCGCAAGAATGAGAATTGAGAGCGCGAATGCCGGGCAAAATTGAGAATGGAAACAGATAGTGTATTTTTAAAGGATTACACGACTGCGGCAGTAATCACCCATGAGAAAACAAAATCCCCAAAAAAACAGGAAATAAAAAACACAGAATTTGAAAATCTGTGTGGGGGATCGAGAGAGAAAGAACAGACATAGACATAACACAGAAGAGACATAGACATAACAGACGGGTCGTCCAATTTGTTTCGCACATGTTATCTGAGTTGACATGCCGATATTGTATTACTAGTCCAAATCATACTATTCCATCCCACCTCTCTCTCTCTCTCTGTGAGTCTTCTTCCGTCTCGTGCCCTAGATCCAAACACCTGTTAACAGTTGGCTCTCGAGATTTCACGTAGCTTTCACGTCTGGATTTTATCAGGTATTGCGTCTCTTTCTCGAAAGCGAAAGCGAAAGCGAAAGCTAATATATATATATATATATATATATATATATATATGTGTGTGTGTGTGTGTGTGTGTGTGTATATATGTATGTATACACACACACACAAAAACGTAGGTACCCGTACGTGTATGTGTACGTTGAGTGAGTTCCTTAATACTCTGGGGATTCGAAAAATATGAATCTCGCTTACTTTTTGCTGTTTTTCTTTTGATTTCTCTCTAGTTCGTTTGTTTCATCAATGTGGTTTGGAATTTTAAATGTCTTTATTGAGTTTGGACATTGATGATAGGATAAGAACCGTTGAGTTTGTTTGGCTAACTGGAACAGGTTAGGTAATCCCATACTAAATCCCAACTGATCACTACCTCCACATGGTTATCTTGAATTCCATACTAAATCCATTGAAACAGGAAATCTTGATATCATATTCGATTTCATAGTGGACCTGAATATGATTTCCGAGTTGATTGTGCCTAGTTCTGATAGGCATAGATTACTGGTCCCAGTCATCAGATTACGTAATTTATGCCCAAGCAAACATGTATCCCTGTGTCTGAATGGAAGTTCTGCTGTGAATTGGATTTCTGTAAGTGTTGTTGGGGCAGCTTGATCCTGAGGGCTATTGTGTTTCCTACGGTTGACTTTTGTTGTAACATGAACTCTTTTATGAATAGCTGGGGATATCAGTTTGTTCTGTTATTTGCGTATACGATCAAAATTTTAATTTCTTTATCTTGTAGTTCCGGGTTGAAATCCTATCGGCTTTGAGTTTACCTTTTGATGTTTAGCAGTTCATTAGTTTATGCAAGAGGTTCCGAATCAAAACCTGGATCATGTAGTGCGTTTTTTTGTTTTTGCTGTAATGGTTCTCAAATGACCGTGAATAATATGCAGTAGTCATGCATTAATTAGGCAAGTCCCAGTCCCTGGGCAGCCGGAGATGTTGAACTAAACTCGTTTGATGTGAGTTCTGGAACAAATTTTGCATTCAAATTGTTGATATTACGGTCTCTTGCAGTTATAGGTCCACTAATGCATTTGTGTCTGGTTGCAGATTCAGATTCTAGCTAAAATCAGTTTTAAGGCTGGTGTTGTAGGCTCTTAGGTGTGTCTCTCATAATACAGACATACATGCTTGATGGAGATGCTGGAAAATGATAAGTTACTTTGAGGCCAAGTTGTGATGAATTAACTCTAGATGAAGACAGCTCATGGGTGGCGTCTAAGCCTGAAAGAAATGCAGATCTTGCCTGTCTCTCGCCACCGAACCCAACTGAAGAAGCCAACATGGATCATGGTTTTACTTTCATTGGTCTGCATGTTCTTGATTGGCGCTTATGTTTATCCACCCCATAACACGGCTGCTTGTTATGTGTTCTCATCTAATGGTTGCAACGGATTTTCCAAATGGCTCCCACCTGCTGCTGGTAGGGAACTTACAGATGACGAGATTGCCTCTCATGTTGTGATTAGGGATATTTTGAGTACACCACCATGTCAAACAAAGAACCCCAAACTTGCTTTCCTGTTCTTGACTCCAGGTCCATTGCCTTTTGAGAGGCTTTGGGATAAGTTTTTTCATGTAAGATACTTCTATTCCAACATTAATACCTCGTTGCATCATTCTTCGGTTCTCTATCATTGCGAAAAAAATTCTCTCCTCAACTTTTTGTGATACATGGAGTTCTGTTGGGAAGTGTAATTCGATTCTTGTTGTAATCTTAACTAGAAGACATGTTTGAACTCCACATAGGACGTAGCTCGCCGTGTGGAGCCTAATGGATCATTGTGGCAAAATGTAAACTTTGGTAATCCATTGGAGCATTGTTTGAAGTGGGCCAGGAATGTTTGTGGTTCTACTATTTGATGGATGTATGGCTACTGTGTTAGATAGTATGGTCGTTAAAATGAGCAAGTCAAACATAATTTCTACAGGTGTCATTTCTTGCGTTTGTTGTGATGGAACATTTGGATCATGTAGATCATGCCAAGAGGGGTTGTAGGTGTTGGTCGGTGTGACCATCCACTCACCCAACTTCACCATATAGCATCGCCACATTATCTGCACATCAGATTTCTAGGACTCCTGCAAATTTTCAGATCACTCAATTTTTGCCCTTGATTGGTAAAGAATTTCTAGCTTCAATTCCTTTGTGTCAGTGGCCATCAGCATATTTCTAGCTATCAAATGAAACAGGATATACGTGTTTGATTCATTGTGAAGATGATATTGATTTTTATATATCGGTAATACCACTTGATTGATTGTTTGATGAAATGTCTAGTTTCCAGTCATAAGTCAGTCATGTTTTGCAGCAGGAATTTTAAATGACGTGGAATTCTAACTTCCTATTAATTCAAGATTTATAGGAACCCATTTTTCTGAAAAGAGGTTTTGTTATGTTGTTAAGTGTGTGGTGTAAGTGCTGGTTTTCTGTTTTCATTCATTCATTTGTGCCACTTCTCATGACCTGTCTAGCTGTCATCTAGAGATAATGTTTTATGTACTTTTGCAGGGCCAAGAGGGTAGATTTTCTGTCTATGTGCATGCCTCTAAGGATAAACCCCTTCATTTTAGCCGTTACTTCATCAATCGAGAAATCCGCAGTGACAAGGTTTGTGAATCTTACTGGCAAGACTATTTCAATATATTATATCCGGAAAATTTTGGTATCTTATTGCATAATTAAATTTTCACTACTGCAATTTTTGTTTTTCTGTACTGATAGATTAGTGTTAGTTTCATGGTTGCTCAAGTTTTTATGTTTTATAGTCATAGTATGTTGTTAAGCAAAATGTGTCATATTTTTCTTGCTTATTTTTTCTTTTGGGGTCCAGAAAGGTGGAGTTTTTGATGACATTTGTGCGTTGGATGGTTTGGAAAGTAGAATGAACTTGCTTGAAGAATTCAAGCTTTTTTGGATTTTATTGTAGTCATCATAAGAGGTAAATAATACAATAGTTCTGTGAATTTCATTTGCAGGTAGTATGGGGCAAGATTTCAATGGTGGATGCAGAAAGACGACTGTTAGCAAATGCACTTAAAGACCCTGACAACCAACACTTTGTATTACTTTCTGATAGGTGACTGGATGATTGCTACAGTCGTAGATATTTTGTTTGCTGAATTTGGAGTAACAATTTCCTCTTATTGTTATCTTGGATCGCAGTTGCATCCCATTGCATGATTTTGACTACGTGTACAACTATCTAATGTACACCAATACCAGCTTTGTTGACTGGTACGCATAGTGTTTTCATATAACTCTGTTATAGCTTTTGTAGAAGATTCTTTAGCTTAATACCTTTCATAAATCTTTTTTTTAAACTACAGACATGCAGAATGTACAATGCAACATTGGTTTGCTTCTTTTGTATCCTACTTTATTCGTCATTACTGACACATGCTTCTTATTCTTCCCAGCTTTGAGGATCCAGGACCACTTGGAAATGGCAGGTATTCAGAGCATATGTTACCGGAAGTCGAGATGAGTGACTTCCGGAAGGGTGCACAGGTATGTTATTTATCATTTGCCTTGGAAGCTCATCATGATGTGTTTATCTACGGACTTTTTTAATTTGAATAGAGGAAAGTTAGGGTACTAACAAAGTGGTTACTACTTAGATAATAGCCATTGCCAGCTTCCTTCTGTGTGGAGCACTGCAATCTCCATCAGTTGTTTTGTAGACAATGGCCGTATATGAATTATGAACTCTTTTTGTGAGTATGGCTGCATTAATGTTAGTTAGCCGTTGTCAGCTTCCTTCTGTGTGGGGCGCTGCAATCTACCATCGATTCTTTCGTAGACGTTTTACACCAGTAACTCTTCATTCATAAGGTCGAAGAAGGTGGGCCGTCATTGGGAGTGGGTTGGGTTCAAATGAGTCTGTTTAGGATTATTAAGTTGCAGCATACTCTAGTTCAATTACTCCAACTGTCTTAGTTGATAGTTTTTTTTCTTTTCAAATTTGTGCAGTGGTTCACCATGAAGCGCCAGCATGCATTAGTAGTAATGGCTGATAGTCTCTACTATGCAAAATTCCGGGATTACTGCAAGGTGGTTCAGTTGTCAAAACTGGTTTCTTTGGTTGTGACGTGTTTTGCACCATATATCATACAATTGTTGCTTTTCCGCTTTTCAGCTGTGCATTTGTCTACTTATCAAAAAACACGGGAAAAAAGCTATGTATTTAACCACTGCTCTAGATTTTTTTACCATTTTGTGCTCTTCCTCTTTTGGCATGTCTCTATGTTTCAATTTGTCTTCTGCAATATCTCCATTTCTTTGTTATCTCAGTTTAGCAATACAGTTCCCTCTCCATATTTTTGAATATGCCGTCAGAACTCAGAGATTTGTGCTACTCTTTTAGGATTTAATCTGTCTATTGGTACTTGCCCTTTAAGCTTAGAATAGAGAGATATGCATACGATTCTTGGATATGGGAACATGCATACGCTACATAGATTTAGGAATAGAAAACGATGTATAATGCTTTGCACAATGTTGGTATCACTTAGAATTGTACCAAGTAGACATCTCCCTTCCTAGTGAAGTTCCAGCAGCAAGACCGTAGAGAAGGAGAGAGTTAGGATCGAAGGAACAAAGCTAAATGGCTTTTGACTACAACATTAACCCAAGAGAAACCACAACCAAAATTCAATTGAAAGGAGTACATAGACCCAACCCCCAAGGATAATAACTAAACTGCATACGAAGACTTACAAACGAGGAGGTTACAGCAGACCTAGCATCCTAGCCCTTGATTACTTCAATGAAAGTATAAAGCTGAAGTAAGTTTAACTGAAACCGAAGTCTATGTCTGCAAGTGGGCCTTCTGATGTCATTATGCCTCTTTGATGCTCCTGCTTCTCATGTTCCTTTATTTCGAGGTTCCATTTATTAAATATCCATACTTTATGCCATATGGAGGTTATATAAGTTGTACTTCAAGCCATATTCTGTTTGTATTCTTGAGCTTGTTATGTGGAAAGACGCAAGTGTGAGAACTCCGCCAGTGTTCTGATAATGCTGCCGGTCCCAAGCCCGGGTAAAGGAGGAGGGGTATTTGGTTGTTATTAAGGTTTTTCTACGTCGTTTGGCACATATGGTTCCTTGTTATTTCCATGAAATGCCATTTTTTGAGACAGTGTCCCATGTTATTTAAATATTTAGCTTATTCCGGAAAGTTTAAACTTGTACATGTGGAACTAGAGTGCCTTTCCATTAGTATTTTAAGTTCTTAACCCTTGGGAAATGGGGGAGAAATTAGAAAGACACATGGAACTTAGGTGCAATGCAGACATACCAGTATTTATTTTTTATTTCCTCATGCATGGTGGCAGCATAGGATATAGAAAACCCCGTAACTGGAGAGGAAAATGATGAGCATATGGTTGGATGATATGCGAGAAGGAACGCATTTATGTGTTCTGCATGTGTATCATGAAGTAATTTACCTGACCCATATACAACTATTACTAGCTGATAAAAAAAAATCTATATTACTAGACATTATGCTGCCATGAGATCATACATATGGTAAACAATTCTTCTACAACCACAAAAACTTTTACACACACACTCACGTTCACTTGGGGACCCACACTAGTGTGTGTGGGACCCACAAATAAATGTGTGTGAATAGGGGTGTTTCAAAACTGACCGGACCGAAAAAAACCAAAAAAACCGACCAATCGGCCAGACAGAAATCCCCGACCAAACGGATTTCACCCCGAACCGAACCAAACTTAACTTCGGTTGGGATTGGTCCTAAAAAATTTCACCCCGGACCGAAAATCCACCCCGAACCGAAATCACCCCTATGTGTGAATGCTTGTGGTTATCGAATTTTCCTTTGGTTAAAGCATTACAATTTACAAGTGTATTACATGCTTGTATGAGTTATAATTATCAGGTGTATAGTAGATGAAAGGGCTTGGTCTATTTAAAGTCTTCCATGTCTGAGTTTCAAGTTGTGAATCTTTTATGTCTGCCAGTTATATTGGTAAACTGTATACATTAGGTTAGACTGGATTTGACGAAGGGCCATTTTTGGTTGGATTTGAACCCTTACTCATTTGCTATTTTACGGAAGTCCAATATGTACTTACATAAGCTGTATTGCTGATGTTGATGTTTTTGTATTTACAGCCAGGAATGGATGGGCGCAACTGCTATTCTGATGAACACTACTTGCCCACATTTTTCAGTGTGAGTGCATCTTTTGTTTTTCTATCCCGGTGGTCAATCTGCATCTCCAACTCTTGCCTTTTTTGGACCATTTGAAACCAAATGACTTGTGTCACTGTATTTTCAGATGTTTGATCCAGTTGGCATTGCAAACTGGTCAGTGACACATGTTGATTGGTCTGAAGGAAAGTGGCATCCAAAATCATACACAGCTCAAGATATCACTGTAGAGCTCTTGAAAAATATTACTGTAAGGTTCTGCTCTCCAAATATTTTGGCATGTTTATTGATCTCTCTCTCTCTCTCTCTATCCCCTTAGGTATTATGGTATCCTTCCTAATTATCTGGTCACAGATCTTCTGCCACATTACCTTTTAGGGATACTAATAGTCCCGTTGAAATGCATGTCCATAGATTGAATTGATTTTTCATTCGTTTAATCTAAAGGACAGCGTGATCATTTTATTAAGTGGTGTGGCATGAGGACCTGAGGATGAGGGGAGATATAAGAGAGGCCACCATCGTGGTGGACATTGATATACTATTTTGGTGTTCTTGTTATGATTCTACACTGTTTCTAGCTATGTTTTGGACTATTGGATTGTGAGTTGACAGTTTGTGGTGTGTTCTCTTGCAGTCTATTGGTGAAAGTGTGCATGTGACAAGTGAAGAAAAGGTATGCGGTGACTGACCTGAATAAAAAAGTTGTTATTGTTTGAAGCCCTGTTTGTTTGGCTGTACTACATGGAGGAATTATATGATTCCAAAGGTTAAATAGTACTGTTAGGGTAATAGTGAGGGGATTATGGTTACCATGCCCTTGTTTTGTTGGATATTGTAAGTGACAGATGTGTAATCCCAGCCTCAAATTTCCCAACAAATGTTGGATCTGTCGTCCCTTGGATTAGTAGTCCATCCGAGGAAATGATGGGGCCTAAAATGTTGTTAGGGCATTAAAATTCTGACAAACAATCTGTCTCATATGCTGCAGAAAGAAATCCAGATCAGAGCCTGCTTATGGAATGGAAGGCCACGGCCCTGTCACTTATTTGCAAGGAAGTTCTTACCAGAAACTCTGGACAACTTGATGCAAATTTTCTCCAATTACACAACAATTTAAATAGGATAAATCATCATTGTGATTCTTTGGCCGGACCGGCGTTCATTCATCACCAGTGTCAATCTTCGTTTCTCATGTTCGTTGCTAAGAATGTTGTAAAAGCGCCTTCTATAGATGGATGGAATGCACCTGGCCTGGCAAGTTTTTTTCTTTTCCTTTCTCCAAAGCATGGGCAAAACAGGCAGAGCAGTTAGGGTGACATATACGTACTGAGTAGAGCTGAAAGTTGACAAAGCTGTTGCTAGGATTATTGCTTCCTTGGGGAAGGATCACATAGTTTTTTCTTCCCTATTTGTGTCGCGCAATTTTGGGGCCATGTTTATAATTGTAGCATTTTTTAGGGGGCTTTTGGGTCTTTTGTTGCTGTGTAGTTAATTGTTGACAAATTATCATGAAGCTTGCAAATATTTGGTACTTTATTGCAGATACGTAACACCAACCACAGGATTTGCAAATTATCACAAAGCTTGCAAATATGGGTATTTCAGTATTTTGTTGACAAATTCCAGTAAATATTGGTTATTATGTTGCAAATGTTGAGTATTTTATTGTATAAGAAATTGTGTAGTATTTTATTGCAGCAGTGTAAAAGTTGAGAATCTGGAATTTGCAAATATTGTCTACCACCCCCAGGACTCCACAACCACAAGGCCACATCTCTTTTATTCTGAATTTATTAGAGCTAACATCTTCTTCTTCTTCTTCTTCTTTTTTTATTTTTTTGAGCATAGAATCCAAAATTACCATGGAGGACAGGAGGGGTCAAAATCTCACCTAGTTTGAAATGCGATTCTTCATTGATTGAATACTTCCTTTATAAATGTAGGAGTTCTAGAGAGATGATGGAGTACTACATGTCTATATTTGCTTGTTTTCCACTCAAACCGAGCCTAAAATCCTGACCAACGAAGAGCCTAAAATCTTCACCAACTAAACCAGATTCAAATTTCCCTTGTTTTATCCTATTCTAAAAAAGCAGGGAGGTTTTTTTTTTTTCCCTTCTGATACTATAGAGAGGTTCTTGTAACCCTCGCTTTCCTAGTTCTAGAAGGAAAAAACGAATTCCTACATTCTGACAACCACTAGATTTTGACC
The DNA here is from genome assembly GCA_019656275.1 of Rhododendron kiyosumense. Classification (NCBI taxonomy): domain Eukaryota; kingdom Viridiplantae; phylum Streptophyta; class Magnoliopsida; order Ericales; family Ericaceae; genus Rhododendron; species Rhododendron kiyosumense. The sequence goes on from BPLS01000717.1 coordinate 386,349, forward strand.
ATTTTAACAAATAAAATGCAAATTTGGAGAAATGAAAACGTGACACAATAGACAGGTTTTTTGCCCATAGAATCAAGTTAGTACTCCGCATTCTCCATATCCAAAACTTCCAAGACGATCCTTAGGTGTACATCATCTTGCAAATCAGCAGCAGTACTACGAAGAACTGAATAAGAAAAACTAAGAAACAAAGTTTTTTCAGCCATTTAAGAGGTAGGTGAAATCCCCAGTCCCCTTGGTTGGTAAAGTTTTCATTTTTGAAGTAACGAGCTTACTAGTTTACGAACAATGGGTGAATAAGATCGAGCGAGTGCATGACACACAAAAATAGAATGAATCAATGCTCCTCTAACATTTTATTTCACGAACAAGATAACCACAAGCACTACACTAAATAGTGAATCCTCACACTAAGGGTGGAAAAATTCACAAATAAGATTTGGACTAGTAAAATATCGACCGAATTACTACTACATCACATGTTGGAGGTAGGTAACTAGGTGGATAAAGGTAACTATTAGGGTTTTTGAGCCCTTGCAAGGTCGCGCTGGCAGCATTCAGGGTCATGAAAGCAGCAAGAAGGAACACCACTCTCAACCCCAATGGCCATGAGAGCCACAATGGCCATCATCATCATCACCACCACCACCAACTTCATGCCCAAACTCCTCATCTTTACACCTTCCATTACCCTAGCTAGCTCTGCCTCTGACTATATGTTTGAGTAACCTTGTTTTGTTTCTAGCTTCAGAAAACCTTGTGCTGCATTTATACTATACATGCATATGAGAAAGGAGGGAAAAGTATATAATATATAGTAATGGTATGAACCTTATTTTTCTCTTCTCTCAAAACTCAAAAGGGAAAGAGAATATTGCTTTCTAATTACACAATTATTGTAATTTTTTTTGGCAAGTAACAATTATTGTCATTTACTTTGCTGGATTGGCACTTCTCCAAATATATTTATGTGCATTAATTACCATTTTATTTTATGGATTCCATTCTTATCCCTTCCTTCAATGCCAGCTCGAACGTTGAGGAGGATTCAACTTCTTGTAATTCAGACCAATTCTTGTAATTCAGACCAATTCTTGTAATTCAGACCAATCCTACAGATGGATATGCACGAATTCGGACACAGATATGACTGAAACAGTCCGATACACCTGGGTCTCATACAATAAATGTGGTTCTCACACATATCGGACGGTTTCAGACACATCTACGTCCAGATTTGTGCAAATTACTGCAATGCAATTCGTAGGTTGAGAAATAAGTAATCGATAGTTGTAAAAAGACTCGGTCACCGGGTTCTCAACTGACTCAAAGTTTATAAAATACTGCAATGCAATTCCAAAACCAATAGAAATCTACTTCTTGTGGCTTTCACAAAAGCTTGCAAAGAAACAAAAGTTCTGCAACTATGTATCACAAAAGTAATCTTCCTAAGATTCACTTCCACTGTTGAGAGCAACTAAGCTTTCCATGTAAACAACCACCTCTAACCTGTCCCTTTTGCCCTGCAGTCCAAGATTTTTAATTTGTTGGCTACAATGGTCATACAAAACTAGCTCTCCAAAACTATTTTCCAGAATAAACTCGCCTTTATTCCAAAACCCCAATGGCCTCTCGATTCCGGAAAGAGGTCCGATAGTCGACAGTCTAGTCCAAGACTCCTCAACACCCAATTCTTTCATTACCCATAAATCAAAAAATTTCCCCACTTGTTTCTGAGGATAAACAATCAATGCTATAGACTCATTCATCGGCACTATAGCTCGTGTAATTCTGTGCGCTCCCCCAAGATCTTCTATATCAGATGGCAGTGGACTTCTCTTAAATTCCTCATTGGCCATGTCAAATGAAAGGATTATCTCATGGTCACCATCCTTTGCCCACCAGCAGAAAGTTTCCGTTCTGTATAGCATACTCCAAATATTGATATACATAATATTTGCAGGCACAATCCCATCATATTCTCTCCAAGAATCTGTTGTCAGATTATATATCTCCACATGGTAAGCAACGCCAAACTTGTTTGAAGAGCAGAACAAGATTTGCATTACTTTGTAATCATTGGTTTTGGAATCGAAACCGAAGGCAAGATCGCCACCTAGGATTCTAGCATCTGGTGGACGTGGTATTGGGGATACTGGGAGAGTCTTGAATTCTCTGATTGAAGGGTTCCATAGAGCAATGTTGTCCGTAAATCCGTACAAGCAAACTATGCCATTACACGGGCCAATAAGACGTATGTGACCAAACTTGTTATCAAAGAATGGTGATAAATCTTGGCTAACGAATTCTTTGAGATTGTCATTCGTGAACAATGAGATCAGTCGTTTGTTGGTAGGATTGTCACGATGGCAAACAAGAAGGCGTGAAATATTCTTCACGGTGGAGGAGTTGGTATGGTTCTTGAGGTGCTTGGAAACAAAAGCTGGGCTTTTGACAAGAGAATTCCAGGACTTGCATGCAGTCCTGAATCTCATCAGTGATTTCACTGGTAGCCTTGATAAAATTTGAATCAACACATCTTCAGGCAGATACATTGTTCACCTCTACTTGTATTTCCAATTTGTTTTACCTTTTCTTCACCGGCATTGTCTTCTAGGAAGAGTTTTGAGAGGAAAGAATTTGCAGCTGTAAATTGGAACAAAGAAACCACCGAAAACATCCCCGAAAAATTCGAGGCCATCCAAAATCAGTCCACTTATTTAGAGCCGCTGAAATATTTGAGGCACAGGAAAAACAAGATAGTTATCATTATTTGAGGTCGTGAATCCTGCTCTGAGATAACCGTTGAGGACCTAAACTTTTAAATTGGTCTACACCATTGGAAGTAGTACCTGATTTTTGAGCAAATATATTATACCTGATTTTTGAGAGTATATATCATACCTGATTTAGACAATAAGAAAATCAATAGTTCTCCTCAGTTCTCTTTGTGAATCTTTTAGCTTTATTATTCAATTTTCATCGGTAAATAAAATGAATTTACGATCCAAAGGTGCTTAATGGAGAAAAGTTGAGCACACAAAAGTAACAAAAATTTAAATCTTTATTTTTTGTTGTTCCAAAGGAAGACTTGGATAAAGGAAATCTCTGTAATGTAAGAGTCATTAGAGATTAAAAGGTGTTGGTACAAACAGGTCATAAATTATTTCCATACCAACTCAAAATTGATTCCGCTATATACGAAATAAAGGAAAACATTAAAATATGTAAAATCAAGAGAAGTATTCTGCTTTATGCTCTGCTGGATCTTCTTCATCTTTGTTTACTGAAAAATCCACGCCTAGGAGAGTGAGATCCTGACGCAATGAAGTTGCACCCTTGAAATGTATACCGACGATTCCAGCATCAGTTGCAGCCTCAACATTTGCCATCCTGATGTGGGTTGCCGACCATATAAATGAGTACAGGCAAAAAACAGAAGAAAGAGTAGATAATACTGGAGTGTAAAAACTGAAGGGCCTCAAAAGCATACTATTTTCTCATTACAATCAACCAACAAACCCTAGGAAATAGGTTACGCAATCTGCTTTTCATAATTGTCAGATTGCAGACATCTTTTGAACTTTTACAGGAAACGTCACATTGTATCAATGTTCTAAAAATTGCTAGGTGCTAGTTGGGCGGAAAAGGGGCGCCTAGCGCCTAGGCGCTGACTAGGCGCCCGACTAGTCGGCTATCTAATCTAGGCGTCGGACCACCGCCTCCCGCCTAGGCGGGGACTCATTGGCCTAGGCGGCCGCCTTTTAGAACACTGCATTGTATAGTCTTGGGGATAGCGTATAAATTACAATAAAGCAATGGCTCAAGTTAAATTTCAGTAAAAATGTTTCTGGTGCATTTGTTGCCCGTACGAACATTATGTTTATGCAATCTTTATCACAATTCAATAACTGGGATAAGGCTTTCGTGATCTAAACCTTCGAGCAAGTACTAATTTTCTCTCCATAGGATGAATTGCATTAGTGTGGCGAAATTGTAGATATATGATGGTGTTGATAGAGACAGAGATAAAGCATGTCTACTCATCATATGATAGTGTTTGTCATTAACTCCAATATTTCACTCAGACAAGGATGGGAAACAGCTTAGAGATAACTTCTGTTATGTCAAATTAACATGTTAGCATTGACAAAATTGCTGCCATTGGCTGAGCCAGGACACGACCTGACCATGAACGCATGTTTCCAGGTTGGAAACAAAATGCTATCCACCCCATGGAAATCAAAATATCTCTATCCTAGGAAAACTTGGATTAAAGATGAGGAAAAACTGAATTTGTGGAATGCGGACTGGTTTCCAAACTAACGAGAGAATTCTTTGTCACTTGCCATAGAAAAGACACATTGTCCCCTACAACCCAGACTAACATGCAAAAAGAATAACCTGTCATCAATGAAGACACAGCTTGCTGGCTCAAGATCAAGATGCCTCAGAACTTCTAAATAAAAGTCAGGATCGGGCTTCCTTTTACCTGTATTCAGGAAAAAGATTACTAATTACAGAAATCACAAACATTCTTAAGACAGTATATGACCACAAGAAATCCTATTGGTTAGAGTCCAGTTCCTGTGGTTTGAAATTGAAGTGCATGCACTTGTAAGTTTTTCCACTTTACAGAAAACAAGTACGGCCTTATAGCAATGCGTTGACATGCATTAGCCACAAGGAAACAGAGAGGATGACAGCAATATGGCCTGATGTCAGAAATAGTCAGGATGGCCTCAAACAAGCAATCCATCAATATATCATCAGTGGCCATGATGTAATAATACAAAATCGACAATGACTTCGATGAGGGCAGAAAGAATGAAGCGGTGGAATGGAGAACATGCTCAACTTTATGACCTTAGTAGGATGCTGAAATCCTCCAAGTTTATTCAATTGCCGACAACATATACAAAAAATTCAAAAGAGAGCATCAGGACTCTCATTCTATAGCAGAGTACCAGTTGTTTAGGTCTTTCTGTTATCTCCACCAAAATTATAGAACGGAGTTAAAATAATTTCAAGTATGAAGTATCCCTGCACACGGTTTAGTCATAAACAATGTAGAAAATATCCAGCAGCAACTGAAAAATCTCCAGTCCAAGCATATAAGCACTCAGGCATGCAAGAATGAGCACTCATAGCAGAAATTCAATACAAGGTCAAACCATGAGAATACCAGTTATGCATGAACAGAAGGACCAAGATAAATAGGTTGAGAGTTTCAACTTCTCCTCAATCAATTCATACCTACAAAGTACAAAAATCTATGCATAAGAACTAGTAACGAGCAATCAATCCAAGTTTGCTGTATTAGTTACCCATACCAGATCGGATAATTTGTGAAAGTATGCATCTCGTAGTGGCTTTGCTTTAAAGCATGAAGTAATTCTTCAACTCCTTCTATGTAAGAGTATCCTCTTATCATGCAACTTTTAAGCCCTGCAAGACAAAAAACATATGATACTTCGACAACTAGATACACAAGATCATTTTACAGCGAGCGTAGAATTTTTTTTATAAAACCATGAAAAAGTGTAGTAAGGTTGCAGGGCATTTAATAGTTTCACTTAGTCCAAGGAAGTCTAGTTATGTGGAATAAGTCAGGGTGCACCTAGAATTGGCAGGAACAAAACGGAGTAATGGCCTTCTATAATAATGAGTCCCGAACATGTGCACACAAATATTGTGAATAAAAGAATCAAAATCCTATATCCAGCCTTGTCTTGCCCCACAAAAGACCTTTGATCTTATATGAGACTAGAGAAACCCTAATTCAGTCCAATATCATACATAGAGATGCAAAAGGAAAATATATAGTACATGCAAAATGACATATAGAAGATGAAAAAGAGAATACAGAAGGGTTCTGGATGGGTGTAAACCCACCCAGGCACCCACACTAAATAACTGAAGTTCCATTGGTCTGTTGAGAAAATGCCTAGAGGAGAACATAAATGCATGCAGCATTATTCTTGTTAGTAATATCGAGGAAATTACGGAAACAGATAATTGCTCAAGCAAATAAATTAGGATAGATTCATCATAGGTAATTTACTGTTACCAGTTTAATACAAATTACTGCATCATGACGATAACTCATTAACAGCAGAATACTCATTCAATCTAGTAGTAAAGTTATATTATGGTTGTTAGAATAAGAGCAATATACGGGTATTTTATATCTGGCCAGTGGCCATAGCCTGAACATGAAAGGAGAAAAGAAACTTCAAGCACCATGGATGGAGTTTTGCTTCAACAGTCGTTGCGAGATCAAATTCTGTGTAATAATCTCACATACCTTCCAAATCAAAAAGCCTTCCGTCTTTAAAAAATTTCCCAGCAAGCTCTGTCTGGAAGAAAGCAAAGTGTAAAATTCATGCAAGAGAATAATACAAACAAAACATATATTTTTATGAAATATGAGCAAAGTAACAAACTTCAACCCTCCCTACCATCTATTCTGCAACAAGTTGTAAGGTTACATTCACATTACCTCAATATTTCGAGGTGTCCAAGGTGGAACCTTAATGAAGGAAAAGAAATGGAGCCCTAAGTGCATTTCTGTAAAAATTAACTCTTTAACTTCTTGTGAGAAGTTTTTTATTCACCAGAATTCTCACACAAGCAACTACGAAGTAGAAAAATTATCCATACCATTTCGCATTATACCTCATTTATCAACCCTCTTTCAAATTCAATCCATGCTGTTGGATGCTTGCATTCAATTAATTCCTTCATTGACATTCTGTGCACGACATCTCACTTTCAAAACACAATAAATTTAGGAAAGAACTATTACTCAAGAAAAATTCAAGAGGGCAGGAGGAAGCAAAAAAGGTGGACTAGAAATAAGAAATGTTTGTGAAACATGAAAATGAGTAAGCCAGATGCTTTCTTGACCCACCAGGGTTGCATAAGAAATTTTGTTGTTTGGGGTACAACATGCTAGTATTCAACTTAAAGCAAAATTCAATCACTTCCCTTCTCTCTCGAGAGAGGGAGAGAGATTTAAATCTTGATATCATTCCCTTCTTGGAGGCTAATTCTACTAAAATTGGATTCAGCGCAATCAAGCATGGCCAAAAAGACATCAGAATGCAGAAATTGGATTCAACCAACGAATAAGCAAAAAAAATGGAATTGAAAGAATGGATTTTACCCGAAGAAAGCAGGAACATCGTGATAAAAAGGGTCGCGAACGATCGTGTCCATGACGTCGAACAGCAAAACCGGTAGCTTTCTCTGACTCTTCCCATCGCTAGGATTATTGGTATTAAGGTGGGATCTGATCTCGTTCCCCTTGCTGCTGCTGCTGCTGCTGCTGTTGGCGATAATATTGAGGGCCATTTTCGTAGATAATGCTGCTGGGGAATTGGGTTTTCGATTTAGAGGTAAAATAGTAGTAAGAGAGAATATGGGTATGGCCGATGGTCTCCAAAGAGCCGTAGTAGTCATTTCTCTACTGCTGATGACTGACCGGAGCTTCTAAATTGAACACGCACCTTTTTTTTCCTCCTTCGAAGACATTGGTTATTCACGGAGACCCCTTCTATTACAGCGGCCCGACGATAATTGGTCATCCAAATTTTATTAAACTGATGATTAAAATACCCACGTACACTCTTCATCATCTGATTACTCCCCAAATACAAAAAATCCCAAATGATCAAAGACGCAAGGAAGGAAGGAAGTTAATCTCTATGTATGTTGTCTTTACAATGTACACCCCTCCGAGTTAGAATTTTATATTCCTTTCTCTCCGCACACACCCGCCTTGTTACCCAAAATACCCTGTCTTCAACCCTCACCCAACCGCCGGCTCCCCCTACTTGCTGCCTCTCAATCACAGGCGGCAGCATTGGCTGACTGGTTGAAAGGGTGAGTGTGAAGTGAAACTATTTTGATGGGTCCCACTAATAGAATGTGGGATTAGTTCCAAAATTAGTCCAAGTGCACATAAATTGATCCGAACGCATAAATTAGTCCGTACACATAAAATATGAAGGAAAAAAAAGAACAAGAAAAAATCGGGTGAGTTTTCGCCCATAATAGTAATATCAGATGAACAACTAATAAGACGTTTTAGTTTGTTATTTGAATCCATTGGCTGCTGCTTCTTATGATTCACCAGCATGCTCAAGATTAAGCTCCCAAACCCGAAGAAAGGAGAAAAGAGAGATTCTTATTAACATGTGTGTTCTTTCCCTACCATGTGGTCCATGTCTCGGTAAGTACTCAAGGGTTTTCATAGTATGGGAGAACATTGGATCTCAAGCCATGCAAAGGACTAACAAAGTTCAATGTTCAATTTGATAGGAATGTAGCAGAACACTTCATCCCAATAACTGTTCTCAGTTCTCACACTGGGCAAGAACTCGCCTTTCCAGTTTAAGGTGACAAAAAGCAGGTCCGAATACATACTTACAAATTGTCCTAGTCCATCCACATTAAAGTTAACGAAACGTAATCACCCACTAGTAAAATGAAAAATGCTTTGCAAGTAGAACATACAGCTACCAAAACAGAAGGAGTTGATACAGAACTAGGCAAAGCACTCAGAAATGTAAATGTACAACCAAGAGAGTTTCCACTCTCATACAAATAGACAATATTACAGTTTTGTTTGGAGGATGTAGTTTCTCGTACGAGCGGAGCAAAAGAGAGTAATGATACCAAAGTAAAAGCTAAATACTGCGCTTATACAGAACACCCATATTGAAATTGGCCCGTCTGTTTCTTCTTCAAAATTCTTGTTTGGCACTGTACTAAGGCCTTTCGTCTGACATGCTTCACCAGGGGACTCCTCCACACACAAATCTGGATTGCCGGCAAATGCTCCTGGAAACCTCGAATATCGCTGTTTCTTGGGAAGAATACCGGAGAAGCAGTTATACGAGAGATTCAACAGGGTGAGGTTTCCAAGACAGGATATGTTCTCAGGGATCTGACCTGACAGCGAATTATGTGACAAATCCAAGGCCCTTAAACTCGACATATTGTTCAAACTCGTTGGAACCTTCCCATCGAGAAAATTGTAAGATAAGTTCAGATACTCCAAACCATGTAATCCAAACAGACTAACTGGAATCTCCCCATGGAGCAAGTTCCGAGATAAATCGATGCCAACTGCAGAAAATAGGTGATAATTGAAGCCCAACTCATTGATATCAGAAACAATCACAGAGAGTTTCATCCGCAGACTTTGCAATATTGGCAACTGTTCAAACGATGTTGTCGTACCAAAGTTACTACTGTTGAACTTTAAGCTAAAGTTGAAGTTTCCATCAGGTATGTAGCCAGAGAACTTGTTTCCAGATAGATCCATTGTTTGGATTACTTGAAATGAGAACAGCCAAGTGGGTAGAGCTCCACTGAACTTATTTTGAGCAAGGGAGATAAACCTGAGGTTTACCCATTTGGTTATTGCATCATTCAGAGCTCCAGAGAGATTGTTATAGCTGAAATCTACAACCTCCAATGATTTACAGCCTGCCAAAGTGAGTGGGATTTCTCCAGAGATCTCATTATTGCTTATATCTAGTATCTTCAAACTATCCAATGCATCGAGTTCTGGCTGAATTTCACCAGAAAGATTGTTATTATTCAGTATCAATGCAAGTAGTTGAAAACAACCGACAATGTTCAAAGGAATGGAACCAGACAGCAAGTTGTGTGAAAGATCAATCACTTGGAGATAGGTCAAATTGCCAATCCTTTCTGGGATTTCACCTGTGAGAAGATTGTTGGAAAGGAACAACACTTGCAAGCTTTTCAATTCCGTTATGGTCAACGGAATATCACCAGAAAACTGATTGTGTGACAGGTCAAGAAGTAAAAGCCCCGATTTCTCTGAGCCCCCTTCTGCAATTTTTCTTGGAAGCAACCCGGACAAAAAGTTGAAACTTAAATCCAAAACAACTAGTTTATCCGAGAACAAGAGTATAGGCGAAATCCCATATCTTAATCCATTAAAAGACAGATTCAGCTGTCTCAATTCTCGAAGGGATGAAATGCAAGAAGGTATTCCTCCCAAAATAGAGTTATTAGCTAAATTTAGAACCCAAATCGATTCAACAGAGGCTGAAAGGCAAGGCAAAGTACCCGAAATAGAATTAGACTCCAGATTCAGATACACCAAAGACTGGCCAAAATCGCCAAGATTTCCCTGTAAGTTGTTATGAGAAAGATCCAAATACTTGAGTGATTTCAAGTAATACAAGGTTTCAGGAATTTCCCCTGTGAATGAATTGAAACTCAAGTCAATTCTTTCAAGTGTCATAGAGAAATTCCCAATGCAGGGGGGAACAGTGCCATTCAAACCCATGTTATGCCCAAAATCTAGGGTTTTGAGGTTCATTAGCTTACACAAACAGGGTGGTAATGAACCGTAAAAGCTGTTATGGGGCAAGATTAGGGTTTCAAGAAACAAGAGCTTACATAGACTGGGATGAACTAGGCCTGACAAATTCATGCCAGTGAGGTTGATGGAAATGACTCGGCCGGTCCGGTTGGAGCAGGTGACCCCGGTCCAGTTGGTGCAATTGGACCCAATCCAACTGGACAAGAACGGGTATGGGTCTTGTACCTGTGACTTGAACAAGACAAGGGCATTTCTGTCTTTCGGGTGAAGAAGATCAGTTTCAGTGTCAGTCTCATTGATAGACAGAGAAGGTGGAGTTAACAGCAGAAATAGCATTACGAGCAACGAGAGTGGAATTTGATGATGTGAGGTAGGGGTTTTACAGGTTGGGAGAGCTAAAACCCATCTTTCTTGTTCCATGGTTGAAATGAGATGATGGGTTGAGCAAGGATTGTGAAGGGCGTGGAGATGAAGCAGGTAAATTAGTAAAAGACAATATCAAATCGGGTTGGTGTGCTACTTATTAGAGTAGAGAGAATGGGAATTAAATAACAACAAATACCTGTAATTCCTTCAGAGAGAGAGAGAGAGAGAGAGAGAGAGAGAATGTCAGTAGAACAAAGATTCTGCTCGACTGTCATTGAGAGCTAAAGCATAAAGGGTACTACTCTTTACTCCTCTTTCAACCCAAGAGCAGTAAAAAACCCAAGAGCAGTAACGGGAAGAAGAAGACCCACAGAACAAGCCTAGTGATTTTGAGCAGGCTTACATAACTGGCCCAATTTGGTGGTCCATGAATTAATCAGTCACTTTTCTACAACTTGGGCTTCACTCCAAATTGCACTCTTGAAACATCAGCCTTCCAAACCCGAGGAGTAAGAGGTCATTCCACATTTAAAAAAAATAGGTTTTTGAAAAAGAAAGTAAATTTCAAGGTAAAAAATTATGTATTTACGCAAATAATTTTCCTACCAGTATGGATCTTGTTTGATAGATTTCATTGAGATATTATTTTAAACGGTGCAAAAAAAATTGAAAAATTATTTTTCATTTTCGCTATATTTGAGTTTGAAATTACATTCTTTTTAAAAAAGAAGGTTTTTGAAAAAAGCGGAACGGGGCCTAACTCAAATGGCAACAAAAATGAGCCGTAATTTCAAACATTTTAATTAAGTTCAAAACTTGGCAACATCTTGAGGTCAAGTCACAGCTGAGAATTTTTTTTTGAATCCTCTAATTTCAATGTGGATAGCCTATCTTTGACCGGAATGAAAGGAGAATAATCAAGATTTGCATAAGCTAGTTTAGATACCTTGATGGGTGGAAAAAAAAAAAAAAACACATTAGCCTTCCACAAAACTAAAGTATTTTGCTACCACCTTTTTACTTTTTGCTTAAAATATCCACACACAGAAAAAGGTGCTGCAGTGAGCCTGATTAAAATTCTAATTAAGTCAAACGTGTTAGTAGTATTATACTATATTTCTAGATGCATATCAACTCGAATCCTCTTTTTGGGCGTTCTACCAAATCGCAATGTGTGTGTGTGTGTCACCTAATTCTTTTTTAACAAAAACAAAAGTGCACATCTATTTCTACTCCAGTGACTATGTTAATTAATTATCCTAATCCTAACATTAAACAGATTTTGAGATTAATTGACATATACAGACATTAATTAGATACTAAAAACGAAACATAATATTAATATTAATAGTACATGCACGCAAATATTAGACTTTAAGCAATCTGGGAAAAAAAAAAAAAAAAACCAAGATCGAAGAGGTAAAAATTGGGAATCATGATTGGAGCTAGCTTAGCTTAGGATTAAAATTAAAAAGCTAAACTCCGCGACTAATCATTTCAAGGAAACGTTGGTCGGACTCCTGTCTCTGTAACCGAATCTGGTGGTTAAAATTCATAATGAACGCTTCAACTCGTCTGTTCAACTCATCTTGACTCAGTGATGGCTGTGGGTCCCTCCTCAGCAGCCCTCGTCGCTGCTGCGCTGACGCGGTGTCGTTGAACGTCTCAGACTTCCTCAACTCCCTATCACTCGAAGTAGCCAATAACGAGCAAGGTTGTTGCTCCTGATCTACAGAATAATGTTCTTCATTGGGAGACCGTATCAAGATTTGCTGATCCAACGATGAAGAAGCCGGAGGATGTCGTGATAGTGTTCTTAACGTGTTGGTGGTGTTGCTCTTCCCAAGCAGCCGTCGAGTACTACGCTGCGGACTCCCTCCTTCCCCGGTTATCGCTTTCCATGTCCCCTCCAATGTATCACTCTCGTCCTCCTCCTCCTCCTCGTCCTGTTCTTCATGTTTGTCTTTCGGGTTGGAGATTTCATTTGCTATGAAATGGGTAATCTTGTCATGTTGATCATCAGTCGATGGCGGTGGAGGAGGAGGCTGTGAGACTTCATCAAGCATCAGGGCAGCATCATCATCATCAGCATGAGTACTGTCATGATGATGATCACCAACATCATCATGGAAATTATAGTGATGTTTGAAGAAGTGGTTGAGAAAATGAGGGAAATTAGAATGGGGGTGGTGGATTCGGAAGCAGGTAGAGGAAGTAGCAGCAATGGAGATGATGACGAAGTTGAGGATGAGGTAGATGTAAGGTGGAGATAACCAGCTCTTTAATGAAGCACACATTCTCGTAATTTGGCTGCAGTCTAATGACCCTGTGTAGAGGAGGATGACGAAGGTGGACATGATACCTGCTGCTGCTGCTGCGATGCACGTGATCACGACCAGCCTGATATTGATCCCGCCGACCCTTGTCTCTCTGGTCGTTTCCACTTGATTCTTGTTTCCAGCCGAGAGAATTTCGTCTTCTAATTCCATGGTTAACTTTTCTTTCTTGCTACGTTTACGGGCTTTGTCATTAACCATTTCTTTGAGTATATATGTAGATATTGAAGAGAGAGAGAGAGAGAGAGGAGGAAACGATCACCCTGAACCAGATTGTGGAGAAGGTGATACCTTTGTATATATGTTATTTTTTTCAATCGGCATGTGGATAACTGATATATGTTATTGCCCATATACTATCATAAATATACTAGGGTTTGCCTGTGTCTGAAGGTACAATGCAACGCATTTTGAACACCACTAAAATGAATTTCGAAAATATTGATCACCCCTGCTAACGAAATTGATTTTTACGGAAATATTTTTTTTAAAATTAGGTTCAAACAGAATTCTTTTAATGCATGCTCGTGCCCAAAGACATGGATCAAACAATCAGCACACATGCAAATTAACACTGTAATTGTGAACAAAATATCAATCTGTTCATGTAACACAGAGAAATTGTTTAAAATTTCAAAATAGCACACACATGCGGGTATTCGGTCTCAAAGAAAATCATAGGTGGGCGTCGGCGTTGGGAGCGGAGAGCTAGAAGAAAATGTGTGTGTATGTGTGAGAGAGAGAGAGAGCCATATGATTTATGGTGCAAATCAATGATTAGAATTTATAAATAGGTAAAATTCAAAAATCGCTCTTCTACGTAGATACTGCGAGAGAGAAAGAGAGAGTAGGTTGTATTGTACACTCCTCCGTACAATGGTGCCTTCTGAATATCCTTATTTTCCTTTCTGTATACATGTACAGGCTAAAGGGTAATGCTGCTCTACATATATATAGAGATTAAAATTCTCGAGGTGAAAAGTTCCCTCTTTACCCTAGTTGGTTCGATGGACATGTAAATGGACTAGTTGGTCCGACACGTAATGAACACTTTATTTGACGAGAATTCAAAATTCATCTCTCATTCACTGAGAAAATAGAATATATTAAGATTTTCTTGTATTAGAAAAAAAGAGCAGAGATAAGGGAGATTAGAATTCACACTTTGTAACAGATCGAGGTGCGCCTTAATAAGGATTAAGGAGCACCTAAAAAGTAAAAAATTCAAACAGAATTTCGAGACAAATTAAAGAAATAAATAAATAAGGTCATCAAATCAGTGATCCCAAACTAGGCCTAGTGATTAATATGTTGAACGATAGATATACTCCTTCTAGTTAGTCCATTAAAAAAGGTCAATTTATTTTTCAGTAAATTTTGTGCAGTTTTTAAATTATTTTCCACAAAATTAAAGATCTTAATCTCTTTTTTTAATTGGTGCAAAAAATTCAAAAAAATATGCACAAAACCATTTAATTTAAAAAACAACACAATTCTTCATGATTATATTGACGATAAAATTGCTGACCATGCGGAGTAATTAAGGTTCCTAATTAAGGCTGGAGGAGCACGGGTTCTTTAACCAATTATTTTTTTGAAACGACAATAAATTTATTTTATTGAGGAAATCTTGTCAAAGGCTACATAAAAATGGGAGAAGGGAAGGAGAGTCCAAATATTGGATGAAAAAAAAAGTGATTAGCAAACTAGCCACTCACCTCCCGCATCCTCCTCCAAACTGGTTCAATGATTACGCTCTCTCCTTAGTGAACCATGACTTCCATTTCATCTTTTTAATTTTTAATTTTTTCAATATCATTGAAGTTGTTAGAATAATTAATTTAACACATCGATCAAAAGATCAAAGAGTTGAACTCCTAATCTTCTTTCTTCTAATACTTATAAGTGCACATCTGATACCGTAGACCGAAGCCTGGTGGCAATGTCTTTTTTCTTTTCAATAATCATTCATGAACTCAACACCACAAAGATCATGCGGTACCCACACCATCTTGGAACCATCCCATCTGAACAAATAACATAATAACTAGTTAACATCATATTGTTTTCAGCCACAGTGATCTATCTTCTTTCCTTTTCTTACTTTTGTACTAGCCTTTGGACCTAGTCTTTTTCCTTTTTGTTTTTCCCCCAAAACCAAAAGACATCATGGAAAGGAAAGTTGTAGCTATCTCATACTCCTCCTAGCCCTAGAGCTTGCATGCGTAACTGCTCCATTGAACCATTGTTGTGACCCAGTGACGGACCCAGAAATTATTTATAGTGGGGGCACATAATCATTCATAACCTTAAAGAATTTCATCGTCAACTACAATTATACACCATTTCAAAAGTTTTCAAACATATCCACATATATGTACTCTCTGCTAGATTTTTTCTTTTGAGTGGTAAAGCTAGCGGTGAAATACGTTTTCCAAAATTTTTTTTTCATTTTCTGTTCTTAATAAAATGACCCTGCAAATGCAATTTGTCCACAACTATATCTCCCCTCGTCCATCTGAACTGTTGATATGATAGGGCTCGTCATGTAAATTGTGCATTAAAAAATCTATGTTGATTAGACTTTAAACTAACACAACTCCATCGAAATACTTTTACTCGTAAAAAATACACGGTCTAACCATTTTTTGCACAAAAAATTTGTTCTTATCAAGTTGTTATTAGTGTCCAATCAACTTGATTTTTTGTGTGGACAAATTATATGACAATCTCTATGTTATACACGTCTTGAATCATTGGGAAAAGATCCATAATGTGTGAACTATATTTTGTACCCCTAAATCAAATAAGAGAAAACCTTAATTGAAAAAAATA
The DNA here is from genome assembly GCA_019656275.1 of Rhododendron kiyosumense. Taxonomy (NCBI): domain Eukaryota; kingdom Viridiplantae; phylum Streptophyta; class Magnoliopsida; order Ericales; family Ericaceae; genus Rhododendron; species Rhododendron kiyosumense. The sequence goes on from BPLS01000717.1 coordinate 402,255, forward strand.
GTTTGGAAAGGTGTGGGGGCACGTGACCCCACGTGCCTCTTAGTAAGTCCGCCACTGTGACCGTTTTGCCCTTGAAAGCCTAAAGGCAAAGGCTTGCTATATATTCTTTCATTAATACTTTTATTATGCATATAGTAAAAAGCACCACAAAAGTGGGTCCAGAAATGGAGTCCGGCTATATATGTATTCCAATTTGAACACACCTATATCAATATACCACCCAAAGCTTGCAACCCCACAATTTATTTCTACAATTTGAACTCTTTATTTTGTTGGTCTTGACACGCAAGTCATTGATGAAAAATAAATAAATTCAAATTTATCAATATTGGTAACCTTTTATCCAAATCAGATTTAACAATGTATATTTGTCAAGACAAATTTAACCTAACGTCTCTCTCTCAGACTTGGGGGGACTGCTATCTTTTAGGGATAATGTACAACATTCAAGAACGCTTAATCTTACAATCCGTCTTGATAATCAATGATCCGAATTTTAAAAGAATTCTATTTCCAATCCATCCAAAACGCTTTTGGACAGTGAGATTGAGCACTGCTGAAAGTTGCCCCTTGGAGACAACAGCTCCGCAAAGTCTCCCCCTCCCTCGCCGACTAGGATTTTGTAAGATACTTCTATTAATAATCCCTTCGACAATGCGATTGAGACTTTTGAGGCCTAGAGATGGAAAAAGACATATTATTGTTAGCTAGCTAGGGGCCGGCCGGCAACGGCTGTGTATATATCCAGCCATGCATGCCACTACAGTAGAAGTAGTACACTACACTAGGAAACAAAGATTCATTGGCATAGTAGTGCATGGTGTGGTAGTGGGGGGCGAGAGTGGAGTTGGGGCGGCGATTGGTGGTGGGGCTCCACCCGTCGGCGCCGATGTTTCCTTAAGGGTCACCTTGATTGGCTAAGTTACTTTCACAAGGACGGCCCCCACCATCCATCAAAATGGACGAGTGAGAGTAACTTGTAGCATTAGTACATTTTTGCCTTGGAATCTATGATTAAATATTCCATTTTTCCCACTTCAGTGGAAACAGACTTCGATGCCACGCCAAGCTACCCCTAGCCTTAATCAGCCACTAGCTAGGGTTTGTGCTCTTTCCTTTTCTCTCATCATTTGACTATGCCACTTCTTTCTTTTTTTCTTCCCTTCTTTCAATCATTTTGTTGGCGTTCCCTCAGAGTCCATTTTGGAAATAGTAGTACGGAGTACTAAAATAAGAGTATTGATGAAGAGAATTTTTTTTAGTTTTAATGGGTAACAAATAATCTATGATCATAGTGAGAACGAGAAATTTTTTTTTGCCATCGGTGTTGTCCAGATTTCACCTCGACTAATTCCTTGATTAGAAACAAGAATTGTCGTGGATATTGGTTAATTTTCGAGATTTTCTTTGGTAGTTTTTTAAAAGTAACTGTGAAACACATCACTGCTTCTACTATATAGGAGTAATATTTAGGCAATTGATTTTAGCGCTCCAAAATTTATTACTGGCGCTCCAAAAGTGGAGTACCAAAATTAATATCCTAATACTTCCTCAGTTCCTAAATAAGACTAGTCCAATTTCACTTTTTCTTATTATTTTTAACTTGTCTATATCTTTCAATTTATAATTTTTTTTTTGATTTTAAAAATTTTGTCTAATAAAACTAATTGAGATTTATCAAATAATATCCACATTGAAAATTTTTAGCATTAAAAATTGAAAGATATAAATAAATTTTTAAAGTGTTTGAAATAGTAATATGTGTTGGGTCTGGAGTGACCCCATGGATTTGGTGACACAATACCACTTTTTGCGACCGCTCTAAAAACAGACTTGTGGGTGCGATGTCAAATGCCATAAAATACTTAATTGAAGCATTCGCTAACACCAATTGGTTTAGGAGAAATGGTGGAAAAGCGGTCCAACAAGTGATATCAGAACATGGGTTTGAGTTGCAGGAGCGTCATCGTGAATGAGTGATTGTTAGGCCCGGAGTACCCCCATGGATTTGGTGAAACAATGCCACTGCGACCGCTCTAAAAACAGACTTGCGGGTGCAATGTCGAATATCATAAAAGACTTAATTGAAGCCTTCGCTAACACCAATTGATATATTTTAGGAGAGATGAACTCTCATTTAGGAACGACAATATGAACTCTCATTTAGAAATGGAATGAGTATTTATTACATTTGCACCATTAACTGGGGGGCTGTCCCAAGGGAACAATAGCGTGCTGTTGTGCCCAAATTTTGGGCCCACTTCGATCTCGCTCCGATAATTGGAAGCGTTCATTTCATAGAGCTTGTCGAGTAGAACAATTATACAAAAAATCAATTTAATTGGATATTATTAAGTGCTTGATCGGAACCCATATAACTCTTGGTCCATGGGTTACAGTGGATTTGATCCAGTGTTTCAGATCCATTATTTTCAAGATAAAAAGGTTCCGATCAAGCACTTAATAATATCCAATTAAGCTGATTTTTTGGATAGTTGTTCACTTGACGAGCTCTACGAAGTACACGCTTCCGATCATTGGAGCGAGACCGAAATAGACCCAAAATTTGGGCACAACAGCACTCTGCTGTCCCCTTGGGACAGCCCCCCCGCCTCCGTTAACTAAACCATTAATTATTTGTAGGAGTTTTATGGTACTAGCTTTAGCCACACTATGGAATGGGAGAGGTCCTTCCCAGTATAGTGCCTGCTCTGCTTTTTTTTTTTTTTTTTGTTTTAAATGCCTGCTCTGCTTTATAAGCGAGCTCTTTCCAAATCAATCACTGTTTTTGTTCCATGCGTCGAAACAATTTTCCGGATCCGACAAACTACAAGGGGGCACTTCTATTTTTCTTTTGCTAAAAAAACAGCACCATTTGCCCAAGTCTTTTGAATAGAGCACGTAATAATTGGTCGAAACTTCGGTATTCTTTTCTGATAATTTTCTGATAATCGAATGTCCGAATAAGCTTAATTAATCACCATGTAAATCTCTAATGATGCTCATTTTCCCCCTTATGGTTTGTGAGAAACGAAACTTCGACCATGTGAAATAAATCATTATTTGTTGTTGTCGGATCGTTTTTTCACCATCTCTCCTAAAACCAATTGGTGATAGGAATGGTTTTAATTAAGGTCTTTTATGGCATTCGACATTGCACTCGCAAGTCTATTTTTAGAGCAGTCGCATAGAGTGATATTGTGTAACCAAATCCATTGGAGCATTTCGGGCCCAACAATCCCTCCCTCACGATGACTCTCCCGCGACTTGAACCCATGACTTCTTGGCTCTGATACCACTTGTCAGACCACTTTTTCACCATCTCTCTTAAAACCAATTGGTGGTAGAAATAGTTTCAATTAAGTTTTTTATAGCATTCGACATCGCACTCGTAAGTCTGTTTTTAGAGCGGTCGCAGAGAGTAACATTGTATAACCAAATCTATAGGAGTACTCCAGACCCAACAGTTGCGATGTTCTCACTCAATCAACCTCTTGGGTTGTACGATGGTACGCGACTAAGTACTTTCAATAGTAACACCACACATAGTTTCAAAATATGAATCTCCTGCACTGTTTATAACATAATAAGTTAATAACCAAACAATTTGAATGAATTTCTGATCTGTTTGATGCCATATTTTAGCCTAAATTATACTATCTTTTTCTCACGGTATTTTTAGTTTTTTCCTCTTAATTTTTACTAGATTGGAGTCAAGTCTTTTTTGGATTAACTGTCTATTTTGATGAATGAAATCTAAAAAGTAAAACTATCTATGACCGAATTAAAAGTTGCAAAAAATTCACTAAAAACACAAAAAAGTTTGAAAATACAGTTTTCATTGGTATTTAGCGTCTTCTTATATTCATTTTTTTAAAATTTTAGTCTATATTTTCATACTTTTCTGATTTTTCTCGTCGAGAGGAACGATGTTACCTAAAAATTATGGCAAAAAGCTAAAAAAAGGGTTAGCAAAAGTATCAGTATACAAGTGATGTTAGTTAGTCAAGATTATGACAAAAGAGTGTGGGGAAGGGAGGGGGCACATGAGATGAGATTAGAACTGTGGAAGATGTCATCTTAATTGATGGCGCACCCGAATAATACACCCACTAACTACGCTTGCCTCCGTATTCGCAGGCAGAGATGTGGAAGCTATCCCATCTTGACCACACTATACCTTCCAACTTACTAATTTTCTCTAATCTACCAATTTAAATAATACAGTATTTAGGCACCAATAACTTTCAGCAAGTAGGAGTAATACTTATCCTTTTGTAGGGTATCATGCAATAATTAAATCTATCTAACTGGCCCCTTGTTAATTAATTGGATCTGGTGCTTCCTCTTCCCTTTTAGGAAACAGATGTTTGGGTCAGTTTGCACTTATCTCGCCAGATTTTGGGGTTTTAAAATTAATTATCAGACAAATCTTTAAAGACCCCAAAGTTTAAAATATTTGATTTTCTTGAGATTCGAGCTCACGACCTCTTGTGTGGCAAGCCTCGTCCCTCTCGGTTTATTAATTTTGCTAACAAAAAGCAAGTTATCAGGCGGACTATCAAGCTGTGGAGTTATTCAAGTCTTATGTCCCAATCAAATAAAGTATAGGAAGATATTTTGGAGCAGAAGATTCTTGACCGATTCTAAATGAATACGAAACTACCATCATGCCTAATTTTATGATCAGAGGGTTGAGATTCTCTCTTACTTTTGCAATCCTTCAAGTGCTTCCTCGCTTTTCTTTATGGTGAGCACATTTGAATAACATATTTTAGGTATCATATGATGTGTCACCATTGTATTAACGTTGTATTGGTACAATTAATATAATGGTGACACATCACATGATATCTAAAATGTGATATCTAAATGTGGTCGCTAAAGTATTAGGACTCACGTAATGTTTAATGCGTGAGCGCAATTATGAATTGAAGCGTCTTTAAAAAATAGGGGTGGAGAAAGAATACCTAATAGTGGGGGTCAATTTTTAGACACGTAATTATTCTGTACTTATTCTCTTCTTATTTGCTAATTGGAAATTGAATACGGATTACTACTAGGATAGGAAATTATTATTGTTTGACAGCCCTTAAGTGATATTGTGCAAAAAAAATTGCGATATTCATGACTTATGGATAGAAGTTTGCAATTGTGTGTTTTGAATTGAAAAATGTGTGTTCGATTCTAGCTTCTTTACCATTCAATGAATATGATGCACATTTATTGACCAATGATTCCTGAAATTCTAGTGTCAAAATGAGGGCAAATTTATACTTTTGGCGCGGATTGCTTCATGCTTGGTGCAATTTCATTGAATTGTGGGAAAAAATTTACAAGATGTAGTAATATCCTAACCAATTTGACAGATAAATTTTGAGGTCAGTGGGGTCCACTTTACCCATGGCAGCTCCGCCCTTGTTCAAGAATAACACAAAATTACTAAAATTCGTAAGAACAAAAATTGAAAACAAATACATAGAGCGAAAATTAAAAAGAGGAGCGAAAGATTCTAGCTTCTAGAGAATTATGTGACCTAAGTTTTGAGCCCTTGTTTGTAAGATTGATAGAAGCTTATCGGATAACTTGATTAGACACATGTGATCCTCAAATGACATTAGGTTCCAAACGGCATTCTCGCTTGGATGGACTGGCTTAATTAGGTCTTTAATTTCAAGATAACATTTAGGTTGAAAGATTCCAAATGGTATTCTAGATCCCGAAACTAAAACCTGACTCAGTAGTGACTCCGTCATCGTTTTATGGTTTGTATTTAGATCTCTATCCCGTGTCTATACACATTGAACTTGTGAAATTGAGTTTATGGACTAACACCACTCTCTCTGTATTAGGTGCACCAAGCTCACTGCAGCCGCTTTGCAAAACGCATTTACAACTTCAGGCCATAAATCAAAATCGACCCTACGTACACTCAACCAACAATATGCCTTTCGGCTAAGGCAGATGTGCCCAATTGGAGTGGACCCCAGAATCGCTATTAACACGGACCAAACCACATCTGCCCAATTGGAGTGGACCTATTAACACGGACCAAACCAGTACATTGTCTATTTCCCGATCGAACCTTCAGCAAGGGAAAGGGATTTGTTCGGTACCTCTGATCAAACTTTGTTCACGGATGTTCAACAAATTTGCTTGCTTAATTCTAGCTAGTAGTGTAGTGTTGCTTTTAACCAGCCAGGCTTTTGTTACTGCTTATCAAACTTGGTCGTGTTGGAGTCAAGACTGGGAAACAGGGAATCAAGGAGAGATTTGACGTGATTGCACTCGTGTCGACGACTAGTAAGAGAGAGAGAGAGAGAGAGAGAGAGAGAGATAGAGAGACATAATAGTGCCTTTTCAATTGCATATGTTTTCACTTTTCAGTAAGTTAAGGCAGTGCCAGCAGGAGTTCAACATAAGGCGTTTTCAACAGCAGTTGAATATATAAACCTTTGTACATTTCTAATTAAGAGATGTAGTGTTAGCGTGCATCTGCGCTATGGCTGATTGATTCCAGATATCAGATTGATTCCAGGCTACCTCCTATATATGCATCAGACTGATTCCACATTTCAGCAATAATTCCGATCCTGAAAACCACAATTCATTCTTTTCAGGAGAGTCGGTCCCTAAGAAATCAACAAAGCAAATACCAACTCATCCTAAACCTATCAAGTGTTATGAGAGGCCAATATTCTTCTGTGCAACAAGCATTTTATTGAATAACCCCTTCCAAACACAGATGAGATGTAATGTGAAGTGCGACAAATCCAGTGTTTGCTAAACTGCACACAAAATGTGAGAGTTTTTCACCAATGCACAAGTTCAAATAACCCACCTGAACATGTTGATCCAACACGACACGGAGCCTAATGGATATAACATACTTTGGGAAACCCTCCTTTCGCTGTTTATAAGAATAAAATGTTGCACGCCAAACCAAAAAAGCAATACTAAAAAGATATTCAAAATACATGAACCACTAAGCCGAAAGGTTGAAACCAGCTTCGCTAGGTCTGTCCCACGGACAAGAAGGAAAAAAACAATGAATCAACATAAACCAATGAAGTTAAAAACTAAATAAACAACAGTGGCCAATTTCACGGTGGAAAATGCTGCACATAAAGAACTGCATAGAGATAAGTATACAGCTGCGATCAACTGTCCATCCAGACAACCGAGGCATCCTACACCAAATAATCATACATTAGACTTTCCATAACAATAATTAGAACATGAACTTCAAATCATATCACTGGCGACTACATGGTGAAAACCACTTCTTTTAATTAGCCAAATAAAGTGTTCGATTCCATCCATTCCTTCCCCAATTTTCCACAACACTGAAACCCATAAGAGAAATCACATTCCAGAAACAAAACTTTTCTAAGACATATCATCATGCAGCAAAAGTAAGAGGCAACGGATAATTCACTAAAGACAATTGACATGAACAGCTCTAACGATCCATAAGGGAACAATAAATGAAGAGATGGCGGACAAGAATCACTTATTTATAATTTTGCGGCAAGACAGCGGCTGGACAAGGATTATACATATCTTCTTCTTTTGTTGAGAAGTTAACTTCTTTTTTTTTAACACATTTTGTTGAGAAGTAAGGTTCATACATATCACCAACTGAAACAATTAACTCATAAATACACAAAGAACTTCCAAATTCAAAGCTACGTTGAGTTTAGCCGCCCAGGTCCACAATGTTGTGTCCTCTATAGCACTTGTGACTGCATGAACATCAGCAATCCTTAGTCATGCATATACATGCACGTAAAATGTTAAAGGTAAGGGATGCAGGTACCAGTAAACAACTACAATATTTCGCCGGAAAATGATAAAGGATGCATGTAAACCAACAAATAGTAGTAACTTTCATCCATAATACTATAATAGTGTATTTTATATTCAAGCCAAAAAAACCTGAGTACAGTCACACTATATACCATCAGAAGTATATGAACTGTATCATCTGACCTCTAATGAATGAAGCCCGAGAAAGAACCAAAACCTAGTAAACAACTACAATATTTTGCTGGAAAATGATAAAGGATGCATGTAAACCAACAAATAGTAGTAGCAACTTTCATCCATAATACTAAAATAGTGTATTTTATATTCAAGCCAAAAAAACCTGAGCACAGTCACACTATATACCATCAGAAGTATATGAACTGTATCATCTGACCTCTAATGAATGAAGCCCGAGAAAGAACCAAAACCTAAGGTTATAAACTTAAGGGCTCTAAGGACAGTATTGCAGTGAATGTGGGGGGGAAAAGAGGATAACAGCTTATTAACATTCGGCCTCAGCCTGTAGTTGGAGAAACGAAAGAAGAATTGTCTCAATAACAGGATATCAGATTATTACAAGACCGCGACAAGTATACACCACCTGAGAATGAACACAAAAAATAGGATAAAGAAGACATAACAAGTACATTTAGGTTGGTTAATTAAACACAGAGCCAAGTTCCAAACTCTACCCACTGCTAGAAGGGGAGTCGCATTCTGCTAGCTACTTATAGCATACCTGTAGAGAAGGATCACTTAGGTGTCGTACTCCATAGTCCATACTACCTTCACCTTCTGTGAGAATTCATAGGTTTGTTCATTTAACAATAATATTTTACACCAATACAAGCAAAGTTGCCCGCAAACTCAGTCGGCAACTATCTCTGGTGACAATTCAAAAGCCACTCCTTCTTGGTGTCAATGAAGTAGCTATGATGAATAGTCATAGACTTCCAGGAAGGGTAGGAGAATAGTAATGAGAGGTTAAATAAAAATGCAGACAAGCACAATGCAAACCCTTTTATCTCAAGACATGTTACATCCTCATATGACCCTTCCACTAGTGCGCATGGTCAGCGGAGGAAGGCCTGGACTGGGAGGAAGTCATTCTTTTTCCTTTTCTCCACCGCTGCCTGATGCTCCGGTATTTGAAATCATAAAAGGGAGTTTGAAATGAATATCAACTGGTAGGTGAAACAAACTGAATCCAGTCTTCATTCACCCCCAAAATTCCCCGTTGAGAATAAAAATTTACCTTCTTTTTCAAGCCATGAATCCTTGTCTCAAGAACTCTTAGACCTTTCCGGTAGCACATCTATTTTCTGTTTCTAGATTTAGAGTGTGCGCACACGCAAAAAATCCCTTGGAGCACTTGGGAATGAAAAGAACACCAAAAAGATGGTTCCGATTCTCCTTTAACAGATAGAAGTGCATTAAAACATTATACCAATGGGTCCTTTAATTTGAATGATATTTATAAAAATAAAAATAAAAATTGCAAATCCATCCTCAAAATATTACAATCACATATAAACCAAAAGGTTCTGCCATTTCCTGATCACACCATGGTTGCAGAAACCTATTAATCAAGACTCAAAGACATCATGGAGTAAAATTTCAAATCATGACTCCAGAACCAATAATGTCTTCTGCTTTTAACAGACAGTATTGAGCATAACCAGACCAGACATGAGTCTCTCATTGGGCCCAAACCGCTGAGGGACAAAACAGTTATGTCACCTACAATTTGCCTATATATTTGATGACAGGAAAACTACCTTCACAGGAGTTGAAACATAAATTAAAAGCAAAAACATGGAAAATAAGAGCAACAAGTGTAATATTCAGCTGAACATCAAGAATTGAGAGCAAACGTAAGTGGGGATACATAAAAAGATCTCTCCACCATTTTAAGTAAGGAGACCACTCAAAACAGTACATAACAGGTCAACCTAAGTCTAGCAATAACAGTAATAACATGCTAGCAAATATATAACAGGACAACAGCAAAAGTAATAAATCCAATGACCATGCCAAAAGTGCAGTCGCCCAAAAGAAGTTCAGTATACAAAGCACACTCTAATTCTCTTCAACTGTCATCTTCATGAGCGGCTTCTTTGACATCTACAGCAAAGCTATATTCCTGGTCACAACCCACGTAAGAATCGCACATAAAGTAGAGGGTATACCTCTTCTTTCCAGCTTCTCCAGGAGCAGCGAAATCAACCTTGACTTTGGCTTTCCTCTGCAAGGAAACTCTCTTGATGGCAAGAAACTGGTTACTTTTGGTATCACCAACCACAAGCCACCATCCTTCTTCTTTGGTTTTGGGATACCTGGGGCAATCATCAGGCCCCACCTCTGTCTTGCCCTCGAGATCCCTTTCAAGAGTAACCTGTAAACTGACATCCTCCCCAGCCCTCACATTGTCACCATCAACGACGTCATAGGTCAGATCAATATTTGGGAAACGGTTACAAGACTGTGCAATATCCATCAACTGTGAATCAGGCATTTGCAACAGCTCTTGCCTTTCATCATCCTCCATCTCTGCCAAATCAAACACGGTCTCTATACTCTTCCCAGGGTTCTCTTGACATTTCTTTGCCAGTTCTTTCGTGAAATGTGGAAGTTGCAAAAGCATAGAATCCCTCTTCCACATGCCCTGTGTCACCAACTGGCTAACTTCCATAGCGAGAAGTGCTAAACCAAGCCACCTGTTGCTGGAAATGACATCAACAATAGCTTGGAGCAGTCTACTTGCAGAAAGGAGCACCTCTCGCTGATCAGAAGCTAGATTCCCACCAACCACATGCCTCGAGAAATGAGCTTGTAGCAGAGCATTAGCCTTCACATGGGGGCCCGTGCATTTGGGATTATCACAGGCAAACCTTTGGTGATTAATCAGCTTCCGAATCAATTCTTCTTCTCCAGGACGTATTGGCAGTAGCGCATACTCTGAAGCAGAAGCCAAAATCTCTCGAAGACCCTTCATCTCTGTTTTGGGGGTCAAAGATGAACTAAAACGTTCTATTGTAGTGTAAGTGACATAGTAGTATGATGCTATCATGCCAAGGTTCAAAGGAGAGAGCTTCAAATCATCCTCAATAGCAACACATTTGCTTGCTTCGAGATCGTTGAGTGTGTTCTCGACAAGCTCTGAAAGGTGGTCAGAGAGATGCCTGTGGCTAACTCCCTGAAGATTATAGTAGTTTGGATTCTGAGTAAGCCTCCTATACATAAACGTCCAAGTCAGATAGTCCACAGCATCCTGCTTGTTCTCAATGACTCTAACATCAATCTCTGCATTCAAATTATCATGCAGGAAATGTTGTAAATGGTTTTCGACTGGGAGTGCTTCGTACAAGAACTTCTTGTAGTATTCTTTACGTGGTGCATGGCAAAGGATGACATACTTGCCAGAGTTATCCACAAGAGGTCGACTGGCATGGCCCATCATCTGTAACAGATCAGTGACTGGGAAATCAGAATGAGCATTTTCCCGCCCATCATAATACTGTGTTCCCATAACTACCACCAAGTGCGCTGACAATGGCACTCCCCAACACATTGAAATGCTCATTACACAAACTTGGATCCATCCAGTTTCAAAGAGCTTCTTCACAATGTCTTGATCTGTACTAGTTAAGCCCTCGTGCAAATAGCCCACACCATATCGTAGTGTCTCACTCAACATTGGTTCCTTAATCCTGGAAAGGAAAGTTTCCAGCTTTTCTGCAGACTGTAGTAAGAACATTGGCTTTTTCACACTGTCAACACTTGAGTATGTCATAAGGTCAACAGCAGTATATCGCGCATGCTTCCTTGTAGGAACAAACACAATGGCAGGTTTCCCAATCTTGGCATGTTGGACAATTGCAGTATACGTTGGCTTTGTCATTGCTTGTATTCTTGCTTCAAAATTAGCTATGTCAATGCCCTGAATTTGTATTTCCAAGGTTACAGAACGGACACCAGGAGGAAAATTGAAAAGGCCATGAGAGGTAGCTCCAATCCATTCACCCAGATCCTTGGCATTTGCAAGGGAAGTAGAAAGGGCCACAATGCGGGTCTTGTTCTCAACCTGGCTTGCTATATACCTCATCCTAGACACAATAACCTCCACAACAGGGCCGCCATGACCACCAATCAAATGGAGTTCATCGATGATGAATAGTGTAACCTGCTGAATATGCTTCCGCTGTTTCCAATGACGTGATAAAGCATCCCACTTCTCAGGAGTACTCACTATTAGTTGACCTCTCTCGAGCAGTTTTAGACCTGTTGCCGTTTCCCCAGTTAATTCTACCACTTTCATCCCTAGACCCTCCCCAAACTTCCTCTTCCATTCGTTATACCGCCCCTTAGCAAGAGCTTCAATAGGAGTTACGTAAACAGCACGCATCATGCTCTCAGGTCCCTTCTGATGATTCCTCAATATAGCAAACTCTGCGCATATTGTTTTTCCACTCCCAGTTGGTGCAGCAATTAAAACATTGTCATCCATGGTGTACAAGACTGTGAAAACCTGAGTTTGGACAGGATTGAAGTGCTTAAAGTCATGATAAAGAGTTTCATATGATGGATTTCTCAAAGCAGTCACAGGCAATGGTTGCAGGTCCAATAACTCAGTTGGTGGAGGATACTTCTCCGGCAAAATAAGATGCATGAAAGAAACAGGCAAAACAGACTGCAACCCAAGCCATATATCTGACACAACACGTATGAAATATTGAGGTGGCAGTGGTTCATAGATTGGCACTGTGAAATTCAATGTGTGATCCTCGTCAAAATACTGCTTTTTCAACAAGAAAAATTCGTGATGGAGGATATATTCCCTGTCATTATCCTCAACAATAACCCAAAATGGTTCCACAAACCCATGAACCTTGTCCTCCCACTGAATGTCTGGAGTGATTGTCAGCTCAACCCTCAACACAGTGCGAGTTATTGGTTGGACATGAGCAGCCAAGTTCAGTTTTGGAAACTGGTGAATAAATTTATAAAGTGTTCTTCCCATCTCAGGGAAATGAATAAGCTCTCCTAGCTCGTGAGGGGAGGGATCATAATAACTTTCCCAGGTGATATCCTTCTTCTCCAGCTTCATCAAAATTTCATTCTGAATCCCATGGAATTGCCGAAGTGGTGTTTGAACACTCCACATCCTCTTGCTAACCATTTTGCACAAGTTCATACCCTTCTCAGCTAATTGTGCCCATCCTCTTTTCAAGACAATCTTGAAAAACACTCTCATGAGTCGTCCAGCACTCTGCAGAAGCAAAAGGACGCAATAATAAATAATATGAATATAGAGAGCTATAGAAATTTTAGCTCGAACTAGGAAAAGCATCCAACTAACTGAAAAAATAAGCAATTCCATCTAAAGAGTAAATAATGACAGTAACAAACCTGCGTTATGTGGACCATATCAGATGTCAAAGATAGCCCTTCAAGCTTTAACTGTGAAATATAGGCTAGAAGCAATACATTAATCTTCGCACTAGGCTCTTCCAGGCTTTCCTTGATTGGAATTGGAACACAATCTAACAGCTTTGCTAGTTCCATCTTCTCATCTTGTCTCACTGTTACATACTTGAACTCTTCGCTGAGTGAGAACAACCGACAAAGCTCAATATCGCCCATTGTTCGCTTCAAATGCTCATTACATGTGGATATTGTTCCATGAGTAATACAATAGTAGCTAGCAATGCGACCCAAGTCAGTGACCTGAAAATATCCACTTTTCCTATCATACTTGACAAGGTTACTTTTGTCCAATACTGTTGCTGTGGAATGAATCTGCAAAAATCATTACCCCAGTCAGAAGTCAGAACTTCAAGCCAAATAATAGAATTAGATGACTACATAAAAAGAAACGATATGAGAAGCATGAATCCACACTTTTTGTAGTCTAATAAGTTAAAGAAAAAAAAACACAGATATCATCTTTTTCCGAAAAATATTCAAAATTTAGGTTCTAGAAGGAAACAAAGATGGGTAACATTCCAGTAGAAATTCAAGAGGAGGAAACAAAGATGGCAAGATGCCTATCCAAGACTGAGATCAACTAAATAGTAAAGACCCACCTCCTCAGCCCTATCTTAACCCTCTCCTGCTCAAGAACTACTCTGAAGTACTATTTGTTCAGCATTTGTCACTAAAAAAGATTTGGGCCTCTTCGGTTTTCCCTCTACCCCACCATGGGGCTGGTCATAAGACACTTTAACACTCAGAAGACATAACAACAGCCTCCTCCAGTCTCCAACAGGCTCAACCCCTCTACGCAGCTCATTTTGGTTTCAGTGAAAATTTTCTTATTAGCAAGAATATACTCCATACGTTGGAATAAGTATTATTACATCCAATATGACTAGCATTATGCAATGGAAACAATAAAAGTAGGGAGGGTTTATCAGGATCAAAAGCTTTCTTTTGAAAGTTTTATCTACCAACTACTATTATTTCTAATGGCTTCCATATATGAATAGCATTATGCAATGGAAACAATAAAAGTAGGGAGGGTTTATAATGATCAAAAGCTTTCCTTTCAAAGTTTAATCTACCAACTACTATTATATCTAATGGCTTCCATAACATATTGCATCTTACCTTGAATTTTACTAAACCAAAAAAACAAATTAATAGTCAACAAAAGAGAAATCTTCAGAATAACGGTGGATGGAGGAGGACTTGGTCATTTAATTTTACAAGTAGCAAAAATCAGAGGAACAAAAAATCATCCAAATCGTACCAGTGGCTAAATTATGACAAAAACATGAGACCATAAGATCAGTTTAAAAGTATGCGCCAATGATTACACATTGCACTGCATTTACTTTATAATCTCAATCAATAAGTGCAAATTTTCTCTAGACGTGTCTGGCATGTGCTCAGTAAGGAGGTAAATGCGCACATGCGCGTGCGCCAAGACACATAGGATTTCAATGCGGAATGTTTTCCAATAAACAATTAATTAAATAACACCGAAAGTACTTTAGTCTTTAGGAAACTGTTCTGAATGATTACTTTTCCCTAACACACACCTTTTGATTGTAGGGTAATGGTGTGAAGAGTCGGGAGGAGTTGGGGGGGGTTTGGGGGAACAGAACCACCATTTTAAGCACTTACATTCCCCTCCAAAATTGGGAGGAAAGAGGAGAACTGAAGTGCTTCTAGTTAACACATAGCATGTAATTTTTAGTATAGCATTCACTTATATGCCTTTTTTGGTTAAATATCAAGATATGGACCTCCCTACCCCTTATTATAATTGTCTAGATAGATGGGTACTTCATCTCCCCTTCCCTTCCCTCCCCTCCCCTCACTTCTCTTTCTTCCTCTAACTAGAAGTTCCTTTTGCTAGCCCTTCACTCAATCCAGGTGGACTGTACGAGAACATATACACACACACACAAGCACACAGTTGTCATTTAAGTACTTTCAAAAATAGCTATCAAGAAAATTGCTCAAAGTTAAAAACTATCTGCCTTTGATTTTCACTTCGCCTTCATTCAGCTCCCATTTCCAATTGTGTCAGCAAAATTACATTGATGACACCTTACAATTGGTCAGTACCTGGGAGGATAATTTAGCTGAGAGCTTTAGAATAGGGCGTTATAATATGGTGTAATGTAACTTACGAAATTTACTAAGTTATAACATGTTAATGAGTTTGGCAGATTTCCACCATAGTAAATGAAAATTAAACCAAACATGGAAAATGAACAATCAAGATGCTAACACAATAAGTTATAACATGAAGGATACTTACGAGATCAACACTCCACTCCTCCAATAATATGTCTCTTGTCAAAGCATCAGGTGCCAAACCATAAAGAGAGGGATTTTGTAGCATGAGAACATACAAATAAGTATAACTGAGCCAATTGCTTGCTTCTCTGGCATTTTGAACAGTCCCAAGAACGATTTCTGCATTTACCTGATCAGCCAATTTTGACACAAACTGACTTTCGATAGGAAGTTGTTGATTCATTAAAGAGAGATAATATAGGAGTTCACTATGGCCAGTTATAATTATTCCTTCTCCGTGTGAATCATATTGAGGCCTCCCCGCACTCCCCAACATCTGCATAACATCCAGAGGGCTCAACTCAGACCACGCACCCTTTTCAGGATTGTAAATCTGGGTACCTTTGATGATCACAGTGTGAGCAGGCAAATTGACACCCCGAGTTAGAGTTGCTGTGGAAACCAGCACTTGCTCATGCCCCTCACCAAAGAGAATCTCAACAAGTCAGCCCTGGCCATTCCTGCGTGATGAATTGCAAAGCCATATGGCAGTAGGTTTTTAAGATCACTGCTCTTTACCAGCTCTGTCTGGCTATGAAGTATTTCACGGCTCACACTATCCCCCTTCAAGAATCTTCCAAGAGTGTCATTAGCAAGTGCAGCACCTCGGATCGAATGGGCTGTTTTCGCAGTTTCTTTCCTTGAGTGGACAAAAATCAGAACCTGATGCTTTCCTGCAATGTCAATGACCTTTTCATAACAAACATCATTCATCAACTGGAATCTCTGCAAAGGTTTCTTAACTGTGATCCCAATATACTGTTGAGCAAGAGGACAAGGTCTGTACCTATTGTCAAAATGGAAGAGTCCTTTGTTCAAATCAACACGCAGAAACAATGCCACATCCTCGTAGTTAGGTAGTGTAGCAGACAAGCCAACCAGACGAATATGCTCTTTCGTGGTTTCAACCTGCCTTACAGTTCTTGCGACTATACTTTCCAGAACAGGTCCTCTGTTATCATGCAGAAGATGAATCTCATCAACGATAACAAGTTTAACAAGCTGTGAATATGTACAATCACCTGATTTTTGGGTTATGATGTCCCACTTCTCTGGAGTAGCGACAATAATCTGGGTTTCTTCAATTTGTTGACGAGTAAGAGACTGGTCTCCACTTAGCTCCTTCACCTTGACATCATATTGCTGCAGACGGTTAGACAGATTGCCAACCACTTCAGCAACAAGTGCTTTCATCGGTGCCACATAGACTATCTTGTAATTGCTATGGTCAAAAGTCCCATCATCATTCCTATGCAATGCAATCTGCTGGAGTATGGTTAGCATTGCAACATTTGTCTTCCCTGCCCCAGTGGGAGCACAAAGAAGAATATTCTCAGCTGAAAAAAGGGCAGTTTTGTAAACTCTTCTTTGAACCCTGTTCAGCTGCGCCATCCCTTTGAAAGCTGGTTGTTCCCACTCTGGCATGTCAGATATCTTTATAAGCTTTTCACCAGGAGCAATTGGTTCTGGCTTTAAAGCTGGCACATGAACTTCTTGATATCCCTTTCTATGGTTCCTATAAGAACCCAGTGGAAGCTCACACTTTTTGTTCACCATCAAAAGACCACCTTGGTGAAATGCGATGTTTTCAAGATCAAGCAACTGACGCTGACCCTTCAACCAACCACTGTCTGCAATAATCCCCCTTCGTTCTCGGTCCCCATCAACACCACCACTCTCATCCTTCAATCTTCGATTTTCTTCTCTTATGCTTTTCTCCAAGTACTTTTGCCTCCCTTTAGCAGTTGCCCTGGTGGCATGCAACTGCTCCAAAATTGCAGCGAATTCCGGACCTGAGCCGCCCAACATTTTTTCTTCAATTTTCTTCCTCTTATCGTGGTCTTCAGCCCTGGCAAGACGGGTACACCACACAATCTTCAACCTATTCCGCAAAAGATACTTAATGAGGCTGAACTTGTCAAATTGGAGATGCACTAGCAGCTTAGTTTCAACTTCATGGTCATCGCCGCCCTCAGCTAGAATCTTAAGTACCTCTTCTGCTAGCTTCTGGCTCTGTTGCGGATCAATCTGTTGTTCATATGCCTGAGAAATCTTCCTTCGAAGCCAATACGCATCAATATCTTGCACATTAAGAGTCATACCCTCGTTAGCTTCCTGCATCATGTCATCGTCATCAATCCCACCACCCATCTGCATTCCTCCAGCACCACTCCCTTTCATAACATCATCATCATCATCCTCTTCTTCACCCTCGTACATGATGGGTTTGGTTCAAATTCCTTATAACTTGCACGGGAATTTTAAATTGGAAGCTTGGGTAATTGGTTTGGTTGACAGGTTAATGCATGGCTATTAATGGCTAATGGTCATTAATATGTTTGTTTTTCCTATGCATGGGTATATCAAACGTCTCCAAGTTTATGCTCTATTTAAACCCAGGTGTTCTTTGTTTTGGATCATCTATACGGCAGTGTCTATTGGAATTGTGTGAGTGCAAGTGTCAAGTCTTTGGGCTTGGAGTGAGAGTGTGTTCTTGTATGAGTGAGGGTATAAGGGTTGGGTGTGGGTCTTTCATACTCAAGTGTACTTGTACTAAAAATTCTCATGGTGAAAAGAACAGGATCCTCTCCGTAGAGTAGGCGTGTTATTGCCGAACCACGTAATTCTTGCGTGTCTCTCTCTATTTTATTTTTCTTCGTACTTCCATTGGTTGCGATTGTGGTTGCGTTTGGAATCTCGGTTCTTGGGTGCTTCCGCGTTTTATCCCAACAGTACGCCATATCGAGATCACTCTCCTCTTCGTTCTCCTCAAACTCAACAGCAACACTCACATTGTCGGCATCGAGGGCATCATCATCACCGTTAGCCACAGCAGAAGCTGCAGAACCACCTGCATCACCTGCGTCATGGTAAAAATAATCAATGATACGCCTCCCAATCGAAACAAGATCGTCAAATACCTGATTGGGTATGGGGTTCAACAGTTTCTCACAATCTCCTTCTTCTTGTCTGGGTTGTTGATAGTCTCATTCTTGAGGACAGCCAATATCTCATCTGCCGCACCACAAACTATGTTGAGCGGTTGGCCACCGAATTGCTGTTGAATGACACCAAGCAGAGCCTCGTAAGCTGCCATTGTTTCCTTGGTCTTAGGCTGGTAAATCCCCTCATCAGTACAAGTCAGGACGCTGCTTTCTTCTTGCAGACGCCTTCTCTTATTGCTCTGCTTGGCAGGCGTGGTGGGATCAGAAGAAACAAGTGGTTGTTCGCGTTCCTTTTGTCTTCGTCTTCGATTTCTTTTTAAGCTTCTCGTCGTCCAATTCTGCTGGGGGCGGTTTAGATTTGGAAACACGGTCACCAAACGATTTGGGGTCTATCTTCCCATAGAGGGACTCGGGCTCACCGGTGGGCTCGTGGGTGTCGCGATGGCGGGAGTCCGTGGTCAGGACAAGATTTGAGTTGGCTCCATATTCATACTGCGTTAACCGAGCGGGTGCCTCAGCGCCACCAACACCACCACCCAGATGCGCCATCGCCGCCGAGAATCCCTAAATCAAATCAAAGGAAACAGAAGAAACAACCAAAGTTGAATAATAGATATGACAGAACTAGGGTTTTTACTTTTCCCCGCTTCTCTCCGTAGTGTGTTAGATATATAAAGTTAGTTACAACTCCACACTTTGGAGGCGGCAAAATACACCGACTTAAACGTACCTGAGGTTTACAATAAAACACATATAGCTCCAGAAGTATGACAGAAATACAAAATCTTCCCCTGGGAAAAAAACTCATCTCACATTTGACCACGTTGTGAAGAAGGGTGAATTGAAAAGTGAATACATATATTTCATCCTTTTCTACAGCTACCAAATTTGCACGCCGTCTGATCAGTATTCTTGTTGTGCAAAAACACTAATTTCCACAGATTAAAAAAAAAAAAACACTAATTTTTGCAGAAGCTAAAGTCTTATATATACTACCCAATGAGAAAATTACACGTGGCTTTAAACCATGTATGAACCAATCAAAACACATCATAGTTATGCTTAAGATACATTGGATCAAAAGGTGTGATTATAGTGTTATTTTAGTGTCATACGGTATCGTTTTTATTAGGAACAATCACGGTTTAGCCATAGTATGGAAATTAAAGTAATCAAAGCCAGGTGTCAAGAGGAGAATCAAGTATTATAACTAATTACCCATTAAATCATCGAATTATGACGTCTGAAGGCATCTTAAATATAAAAGCAGTTTGAGAACGAATATTTGTTCATAAAAACCATTGCGAAGCATTAATCCATGTTGCACAGGAATAAGGGAGCCCACGATCAATACATTCAACCACGTTTTGCAATAACGAACGGGGGAAGTGAAGGAGTTTGCTGAAGAACCAAGTCAAATCAGATCGAAGGCGGTTATAGCCGTTCTTAGAGGGAAACCAAACATTTCATGTCAAGTTTGAATTTTGAAAGAAGGGTTTTGGCGCTCAAAGGAAAACATGGAGAACAAGAAGATGAACAAGTCCTTTGTCTATAAATAGAAGAGGCACTTGAAGAAGAACGGCCCAGACAAATTTTATCATCATCTAACAATCCATACTCTAAAATGGTTGTCAGAGATCTAAAGTAGTTTAGGACTTAGGAAATAGTTCGAAGTAGCTATTAGTTAATTGTAGTTTAGCATTTTGCAAGTTTGAAGACTTATTCTGATGTAAGTTTGCTTTCGATTGAATTCAAGTTATCTTGCATCTATCTGTTTTTCCTTGCTGATTTCTTAAGCGTAATCGTGTATAAATCTGCTTTTGATTGAATTCAAGCGGGTTTATATTCAATTATCTTTTTTGATTTCGTTGATCGAAGAGTTTTCAATTCAGTTTGATTGATACCTTTTTAGAAAAATCCTTTCTTTGAGGTAATTGAACAGATAATCACAATTACCTAATTAAGTTTGTTATTATTGAGTTAATCTGAAAAAGATAGATTTATATTCTTCTCTGTAACGCTCGCACACGATCATTTGTCATTTATCATTTATCCAAGTGATCAAACATAATAGCCAGAAACACTTGGTCACCGAATCCTAAGCTGTTTTTTTTTTTTTTTTTGATAAGTCAACTAAGCTGTTTGATATTATGAGATATTTTAGTAGTATTAATTTCGTTCAATTTGGTGCTTGACTTTGAAAGCAACGTATATGTGCATGTAGACGCATTTGGGGGGCTCTCATTTTGGGGCTCGGATCCAGTCCATTTGCTCCGGACTAGTTTGGTCTATTTGGGTGCATTCAAGCTGTCCAAAAGTGTTTTGGACGGCTCAAATTTAAAGAAAATATTTTTGATTTTTTTTAAAAACACCCCTTTAAATCTGAGCCATCCAAAATACTTTTAGACGGCTCAAATGCACCAAATAAACCGAATTGATCCAAAACAAATGGACTGGACCCGCCCCTCATTTTGATCTAATTACTTTGTCATTGAGAAAGGACATGACATTCATTTTGCTGTTGAAAACAAGGATCAAATATATGTCTGGTTATCAATTTTGGTATCTTAAGTCAAGCATTGAATAGTTTGGTTCATTTCACTTTCATTGTAAGCGTACACATGTAATAGTTTGGTTCATTTCACTTTCATTGTAAGCGTACACATTCTGATTGTTAGTAATTTATTTTAATCAACAGCTATTTGTAATCTTAACGTGGGAGGATTAATAAGTATTTGATAACATGGATTTCAAAATATAATTAAGATAAGGACAGGAGTGCAATTACAATTCTATAATGGTGTAAATTGTAATTTGTGTAATAAGAAATAGAATCATTGTGAGATTATGATTTCTTATTTAAATAAGGAACCTAATTTATTTCTCCTGATGTCCCTGCCCTAGCCCTATAAATATACTGCTTCGTTCTCTAGGTCTCACAAGATTAAAAAAGTGAGTTGTGAGAGAGAACAAACAATCACGTGATTTGAGAAATAAGAAAATATGGTAGAAGAACAGAAGAACAGAAGAACATAAGGTACGATCGAATCGAGCATAATTCGTGGCTTATAGCAAGGCGTGTTATAACAAGTTCAATCAGCGTTCGTGTCGCAGGAGTTGAAGTAAAACCCTAATTCCGTCTTGTAAGGTTTCGCTTATATTTCGTTGTATAATTTGTGCGTACATCATTGGGTCTTGGGGATTCGGTTTCCCAACACTGATGTGCATGTATGTGTACTTTATGTGGGTGTGAATTCCCAGGCCAAAAAACAGAGGAAAAATAAGCTTTCGACAAGTTCGATCCAGTTTTGGGCCTTTTTGGACCTCTTCCGGATCCACATCAATGATCAGAATTGTTCATGCTGGTAAAGGATGTGAGAGACGTGTTCTCTTATTCGAATGCTATACTTCCAAGTTCCAACCAACCAGAAAGAATCAATCAACCAACCAACCAGGAAAATCACACGTAAGTCTAATTTTTTGCCTTGCAACTACATAAGCAAAAC
Organism: Rhododendron kiyosumense; assembly: GCA_019656275.1. NCBI lineage: Eukaryota > Viridiplantae > Streptophyta > Magnoliopsida > Ericales > Ericaceae > Rhododendron > Rhododendron kiyosumense. The sequence goes on from BPLS01000717.1 coordinate 424,324, forward strand.
TTCAAAAGTGGCATGCTCCAAAGTAGTAGCCAGACAGGGGAAAAAAGAGTGTTGCTATAGGTACATACACTCATGTACATACATCGCGTACATATGCACTTTAAATCCGTAGTAAGTCCTACAAAAAAGATCCGAGCTGCTCATTTTGTTCAGAATAATTTGCTTATGATCTTTGTAAAAAATTAACTCCACATGATCTCGATAAAGGCGTTTATGAAACATCCACTTTTGCTATAGAATCCATACCTGAATTCTAAAGCAATGTTGGATTATCGTAAACGCCTTTACTGATATCGGGTTGAGTTGATTTTTTACGAGAACCATAAATAAACTATTTTGAACAAAATGAACGGTTTGGATCTTTTTTATAAGACCCGAGACAGATTTAAAGTGCGTATGTACTTGTGTATGTACATAAATGTATGTACCCATAGACTTTCCGGGGAAAAAAACTTTAAAAAATGCCAAGGCATATGAGAGAGAGCAAGGATAAAAACAGAACGCAGAATAATAAACAATTTTAGAAGATACGCTCATAATTTGCTCAGCATAAAATATAAAGAAGCTAAGCACAATGTTTTCATTGGCCACTTGAAATACAAAAGAGAGTACTAAAAGGTAGACAGATATGGAAATTTATGGCACAGAAAGGTTCCTATGTTCTAGCTAGTGAAGGAATTCCCTTCCCTTCATGATTAGGTTTTTCTTGGGTCCGCAGCCCTTCCCCTCACGGTTAGTATTTGATGGAATATTTCAAACTGTGTAATGCTGCTGGATGGTATCAATGTCCAGCCCTTTCAGCTTCACCACCGACTCCACATGTCCCTTGAGCGTATGAAGCTCCCGAAGCCTACAACCACAGCATTAACACATTATTTTTAGACATAAACGTGTACTTGGATGGAGCTGCATATCTCTCAGTGGGTTCAACTGAGCGCACTAAATTATGGGCATTTATATGAAATTTTCGACCCACTCAAGTCTTGGAAAAATAATCAAATAGGGGTCAATTCTTAACAAATAACGATCACAATTCTAGCCTTGCCGCTGCTAGAAATGTTATGAAGGAAACAAAAGGACATTCTATCACTTTTCAGCTCCTAGGCATATCAAATGACAATAGGATGGCTAATAGAATGGCAACTTAGTTAATTACCTTGCAACCTCAGCTCTCCTCTTAGCTTGTTCAGCGATTTCTGACAGTTCTCTGTAGCTGCTTTTATCGTTGAAGACACTAGAGGTTTCTGGTGGCTGAAGCCCATGTAATGTCCTTTGAGCAAGTGCCCATTGAGCTTCCCTCTCCTCCTTGCCGTAATCTTTCTTTGAGGTGAAAGCAGTCTGAAATATTCAGAACAGGTTACTCAACCATTAATTTCAGAGAAGGAAGTTTATAAAAACAACAAAGAGAGGATTTCCCATCCAAGAAAACATTTGCAAAGGTGAAATACCTTGTTATCTAACAAGTTGTTCCAAGCCTTGCCACTTAAGATATAGCGAATGGCAAACTTCATCACGTCAAGTGGCATATAGAAGACAATGCTGTAAATCCAAATAACACCAGCCCATCCCCAACCACACCCTTTAATTTTAGCGAATCCCCAGTTCGCGTAGACTGCTATCAGAGTCGCCACCTGAAAAAGATCATTTTACTTGGGAACTTAATCCATGCCATTAAGAGGCTTTTTTCTTCATAATATACTGAATAAACTACTACATGAGAACATGAGCTGCGATTGGCTTAAAAAGTTAGGAACATAGAAACCAGCTAAAGAAAGTACACAGACACTCGAATGGGTTTGGGTCCTGCTGTTTGTGGGCCCACAGCCATGCTAGCATTCTGTTTGTTATTTTGTGGTGTTTATATGTGTACGTAAAATTGCTGATGAATACAATGCTTACCAGTTGCGCAATCATGAAGGCACACATCAGTAACGCTCCAGGGCGTTCAATAAAGGACCAGCTGCGAGATCGAGTGACAAATATCAGAGCCTGACTCACAATACTCACTTGCAGGTATAGAGCAGCCATCATTTCATTAGGGCTCTCCCTTAATGACTTTACACCAAATTTATTCTGGACCATGAAAAAAAAAAATGAAAGTTAGGTCCCAAGAAAACCATCAATGGAAGAAAATAAGGTACTTGAGAATAAATATTAGAATGCTGTTTCGTACCGGGAAGAAGTCAGTGTCCTTCATTGCCCAAAAAAATATCACTGTCATCAATGCTAAGTAACTTCCAAGAAATATACCAGTAGCAAATATCTCATTCAGTTTCCAGCTATCTGGCAGAGGAGATGGCTTCACCCGATCCTTTGATATCGTCATTATGGTTCCTTCAAGTACGTATTTACACACTGGGTCAGAACTCGTAAACAACAGATTATGAGCGGCATATTATTCCCGAAAAATAGAAAATGAAGCCTCACCGTCGTTTAGAATAGCAATGATCAAAACCATGAACGGAGAAAAGTCGAACTTCCATATCAAGGCGATAAACATAAACCCAAACTGCAACATGGCGATGAAAGAGCGAGAAAAGAAAATAGATTAGTGATTATCCATAGCATCAAAATAGCAGTTACATTGCTTAGACAGACAAAGTGAACTTACCACTATACGGATTGTTATGGAGACTGCATATATCTGTCAAAATGATTGAAGGTTAGTTAAAGACAGTCCAGTCAAAATCTTAAGGCTGTGTTTATATAACGGACTTATGGTGAGGTTTAGACAGGGAAAGGAAAAGGTAAAGGCATCTAAAAGTAGTTTAAAAAGTGAAGAAACCACATTTATTTTCTTCTTTCCATATCCATTTTCTAGTAATCCTTCCGCAAATCCATGATCCAAATTCAGCAGAAATACTAAATAGTCTGAAGAAGAACAACAACAAGTAAAGAAACCAACTGTGTAATTCTTCATCCTCTGGAAAATAGCTCTACTGGTCAACACAGCACTGATGATAACACTCAGCCCAGGTTCTGTGAGCACAATGTCAGAAGCACCTCTTGCGGCATCAGTAGCATCAGCAACAGCAATTCCAATATCTGCCTTCTTCAGAGCAGGGGCATCATTCACACCATCTCCTGTCATTCCACATATGTGCTTCCTCTCTTGCAATTTCTTCACGATTTCATATTTATGCTCTATAGGTCAGAAAACGGAGATATCGAATCTTAGAATAAACCCAGATGGTAAACGTCATGTTTGTCTTCAGTAAGTACATGAAAAAAAACTCACCTGGAAATACTCCGGCAAACCCATCTGCCTTCTCGATCAGTTCTTCAATTGGAAGGGCGGCTATAGATTCATCCTTGTGGTTACCAAGTAAAGAAGCAGATGGGTACATGTTCGTTCCCATGCCAAGTCTTCGTCCAGTCTCCTTAGCAATGGCAAGTTGATCACCTAGACATTAAAACAAGAACTAAGTGATCAAATTAAGAAGAACAAGGAAAAGAGGATGAACAAGAAGTAGAGTCTAAAGACTTATTAGTTACCAGTAATCATCTTGACATTTACACCAAGATGCAGAGCCCTGCGGATTGTCTCTGCACTATCGTGCCTAGGAGGATCAAAGAGGGACAACAATCCAACAAATTGCCATGGCCCACCCGCACTTTCCTTGGTTTTCTCAGGCACTTCCTAAACACAACAAAAGACAACAGTAAGAGGGTAAGTTTCAACTGAAATAGGAAAATATAAAACAAAATAAAATAAACACATTAAGGTTAGGATTGCAAACCTGGCTAGCAACAGCCAATGACCTGAGTCCACGTTCAGCAAACTTATCAATTATAGAATGGACCTTTTTCTTAAAATCTTCCTTGGCATTGCAAAGGGTTAAGATCTGTTTCCCAATAATTAAACAATGAATCAATTTGCTCTTGCTTCAAGAGGTAGAAAGCAACCAAAAGAAAAACAAGAAAAATAGGGTACCTGTTCAGGGGCACCTTTGCTAGCTCGATGCCATCTTCCCTCAGCATCAATGTAGGTTAAAGCAGTTCTCTTGTCCACGGGATTGAATGGGAAGAAATGCACCTCTCTAATACCAGCACGTGCCTAGAATTACATGGTAGTCTAATATGAGCCATCATTCTTTTCCGCTCCTCATCTTTCTCATATTTCGAAACTTTTATCAGTTTTAGATCAAAATTTGTGTCTAGACGAAATGACTTTATCCTCATTTTGGTTCATCAAAAAGTTGGTCCAAACTCGGTCTAAATTACAAATAAACACAATGCAAAAGAACAGAAAGTGTGGTACCTCCTTTGGATCAGCTAGCGTCCCAACAATTGCAGCATCAATAGCATCCTGGTTTTCAGTTCTAGAAGCCCTAGCAGCCAGAAGCAACACATGATCTTTATCCACACCCTTTGCAAAAACCTCAATCAAGCTTTTGTCAACAGAAAGTTTGTTTAGGGTTAGGGTTCCGGTCTTGTCACTGCAGAGAACATCCATGCCTGCCAACTCCTCAATGGCAGTCATTCTCTTGGTAATGGCACCCTGCTGTGACAATCTGTGTGACCCAATAGCCATTGTCACAGACAAAACGGTGGGCATAGCGATGGGAATGCCTCCAATTAATAGAACAAGGAGATTGTCAATCCCATCTCTGTACTTCCTTTTTTGAATCGGGTACATAACAACAATCTCCACCAGTATTCCAACCGCAATGGAACAAATACAGAAGTTTCCGATTGCAGTGAGCACTTTTTGGAAGTGCCCAACTTGGTTTGTGCTGTCAACAAGATGTGCAGCCTTTCCAAAGAAGGTGTGGACACCAGTGGCGATGACAACTGCTTCGATCTCACCTTGTTTGCAAGTGGAACCGGAGAAGACTTCGTCGGAAGGGTTTTTGGTCACCGGAAGCGATTCTCCAGTTAGGGCAGATTGGTCAATTTTTAAAGGATCGCCCTCAAGGAGACGAGCATCAGCTGGGATGATGTCTCCCAATTTGATACTAATGATGTCACCTGGAACCAGAATAGCAGCATCTTGCTCGCTCCATCGACCATCCCTAAGTACCTATAGAGACAAGCCCCATCCAACAAGTTAAAGAAGGTTCTTCCTATATTATGCAATACCAGCAAAGCTAACTGCTTCAACAAATGGTCATTTTTATTGAGCTCAATTTATAAAACCCATTACTTACAGTGGTCATATTAGACAAGTACTATCATGTTGATTTCGAAAACATATCGAATAGGGAGCTATAGTAAAGATATAGTAAAAGATATAGTCTTGTTTGTTTTATAGTTCATCATTTGTGGAGGGATCCAAATGCTTGTAGTAAAAAACAAATCCAACTCTTTCAATCTGAAGCTCCCAATTGCAATTTTTAATGTGGACCAAAAATGAAAAATCAGTCCATTCCAAACCCAAATAAGCAAACCAAACATAAGGGTTGCACCTTGTACATTCACATAAAAAAATTTACTTCAGTACCTTAGTTTTGGGGGCAAGACCAGCCATAAGAGCAGCAGCAGCGTTACCAGCATTGTTTTCTTCAATGAAACTGATGGTGGAATTGATCACAAGCAAGCAAATAATGCCCACAAAGTCCTGCCAATCCGGAGGCTTTCCTTCACCATTAGCCAGCGCAATTGCCATTATTGCTGCCATTTCCATCACCCAGGAGAGCGGATTCCACATGAACCCAAGAAACTTCAGTAACTTGCTTTCCTGTTTCCCATAAAGACCAAAAAGAAGAATGAAGTTTCTCCCGTAAGAACCTGAGTGATAAGTTATGGTTTTGTGCCAATTAAAAAAAAAAAAAAAGCCATTGATCACAAATGAGAAAAGGAACCTTTTTCTCTTCGAGTTTGTTTGGTCCAAAGATCTGAATCCTGTTGGCCCCTTCCTCTGAACTTAAACCTTCGCTTGTGCATTTCAGCTGCTCAAACACTTCCTCAATGGGAACTTTTTCCTGTAAAATAGAAAGAAAAAAATGGCACCAATCAGCTCAGTACTCTTCTTCTAGACCACTCTGTTCAAACTTTGCGGTGAATTGGCCATCATAGAGGGAGTATAGTAGGAATTGTTACTACTTAACTCGAGAATTAGTTTATCAACTTTGCTGATACATCAATGATTAGTCCTTAATTAATACTGTACTAATGGTTTTGTTTGTTAAACTCCTCATCCTTTTGACAGAACTGGGTTGACATTATTATAACTTTGTGTATAAATTTCCTTAGTCCATAGTCAGAAGTTCCTTGTTAGCAAACTGATTGAGACGCCAATTTATGAGTTTGACTCACAAAGTATTTGTTCACAATGGTTGAATGATTTTAAATTTGAATTTTTTTGGCAATTATTAAAATCCTGGAATTATCCAGCTTTTTAACCTCAGAAAATTGAACAAAAAGAAATTATAATTGTTAGACAATACAACTGAGCTTTTGGATGAAACAGTTAATTTAAATCCCAATCATTTGCTTTGGGGTACATAAGCAATGGGTACTAGGTAGTGGTTCCAAAACAAAATATATGTAGGCATTAAATTTCCAAGAATCTAATTTTTCAAGAAAACAACAATATCTGAAAATGAATATTGAACTATTCTTGAAATGGTGAAAATGCTAATGTCATGTAAGCTTGTTGTAACATTTGGTAATACACTTTCTCTTGTAACTATATGGCCGCTAAGTAAGTGGACACCCAAATATTCGTTTTTGTTTGGCAGTAGTGAAAAAGGTATTAGGTTTAGTAGCCGCATTTTATTAAGATACGTGGTGGGACCATAGGTATCTTGTTCGGTGATTTGATTCGTTTATATTATAAATTTTAATATGGAAACTATTCATAAAAATGCCTGGCTTGGTCATATTATTTTATACACAACCTTTAAATTTTTTAATTAAATTGTAGTTCTCATTCATTAAATTTAAACACAATCCCATAAAATTAAAATAGATGGGATTAAATTTATGTTCTTCTTTTCATGAATGATGATTTCAACAAGGAACATTAACTGAAGAAATCGTCAAAAAAAATATTATTGGTAGGGCCCGGAGGCCCCAACGGCAAATTGGGGTCCCACAAAGAAGAACAGTCCAAAGAAAAGAATGGCATAGGATTTGCTAACCAAGAAAGTAAACTGTGGAGATAAGAAACGTATAGACACGCGCGTTTCTCACGCACAACATCAGATTCCTCAGAAAGTGGGGTAGCTTTGAAATATTAATCAAAATCAGGGAAAATGTGACAATAGTAAAATATAAGAATTGAGGAAACCAAGAAATATGTCAGTGATAGTCAGTACTCAGAGCCATTTATTACGAGTAACAAAAAAGTGCAATACAAAAAAGGAATTAATTTCACACTTCCCATTTAAATATTCACGCTCTCTATTTAAATTTTTAATTTAAAAAAATACATACACTAAGCTGAAAATCACTGTCCTACGGAAAAAGATAACAAAAAGAAGCATATGCTCCTAATTAATGTCAAAAAAAGTTTGTGGAAACTTATAAGAGAAGCATGTAATATTTTTTTTAAAAGTTGCGATTGACTTTAATCATCACTATTCGATGTACCATTTGTCGTGTTTCTAATAAAAAAAATTTGTTGATAAAAAAAAAACCAACACCGTTCATTTCACAATTAAATTCCAATATCCTTATTTTTATAAAATTTCAAAAATATTATTTATACTTTAACTACCATTCATTTCAAAATGTAATTGCGAGCCCGGAAAATAAAAGAAAAAAGCTGAAATCATCAACACAACTGCACTTTCTGTTCGGGCGGAAAAAACAGTAGTGAGTTTTGTCTTTTACAGAAAAAGTTTAGGTACCACGGAAAAGTACTACTCCTATGTCTTGCAACAAAAACTAGACCTTGAGGTAAAACAAACAAGATTAATTCTGATAACGACTAGATTAGGTGTGTAAAAACATGTTTAATGCATAGCAATCAAGGCCAGGTTTGGATGTTGTGTTGTCTCTCTAATTTGTCACTTTCCCTCTTGTAAACACAACCCTTTCAACAAATTATTGCATTAATGCCCAATTGGTAGCTCAAGTCTCAGCAAGAATTAGCTTCCGAAACTTGGCAATTTTTTGAGGTTAGATTGCAAGAGAAATAACTCTTACAAGTCTCTTAGACTCAGCATGGATGACTTGTTTTTTATTGGACTAGAAAGAGGACTAGTCGAAGTGTACGTATATGGGTCCGGACACCTTATCTTTAGAAAAAAGATTAGTTGCATTCTTTACCTTTTCTTAAGTAGCACTTCTTTTAACGTTTTCACAATAGTAGTTCACATGGTTATATTCGCCACCTATCTTCTTAGGCACGCAATCACATATGCTTTAACTAAATACGAAAGATAACAACAGTACTACTTTAAGATTCATAAACAGAAAAATATGTTCAATTTTATATTTTCCTAAGGGTTTGTTTGGAACTTGTGGGGAGACAGAGAAAAGAAGAAAGAAATAAATAAATAAATTCCTCATTTGTTTGGTAGTAGTGGAGAAAGAGAACAAACATGTAACAACTACACACACTTACATGGTTGTAGCATAACTGAACATGTAATAGTAAAGCAGAACAAATAGAGTAATTTAATTATTTTTCCTTCTTTTCTCTTCTTCAATTTCCAAACAGACCCTAAGGCTTAGTCAACGACTCAACATCTTTCAAAAGAAACCATCATCTCAAAGAAATTAATGGAGTTACAGTCAAGTCCCAAAGGAAAATAGTAATTAAAAAAGAAAGAAACAAACAAAAGCTAATAACAAATTTACCAAAAAAAAAAATTATAACAAATAAAAAAATCCTGCACAAATAAATGAATACAATCTAAAAAAACCTCCGTCCCTTTTTGGTTTGTTCGAAAAGTCGTGTCAAATAACTTAAAAAAACAAAGTTACTTTTAAAGATAAATATTAAGAGCTAATTATCTCAACGTGATCGTTTGAAGGAAGGGGAGGAAAAAAAAAAGTCAAAATGTTTATTGCGTGTGAACAAAATTGCTTTTCATGGGTGCATAAAAGAAGTCACGGAATTTTAACCGGTGAAAAGAAGATCAAAAACCTTTAAAAATCTGAAATTATATATAAATAAAAAAAGATGTATAGTAAAACAGAAGTCGCGATATATATATATATAGTAAAAGAGAAGTCGCGATATCTACGGCGTAGAATCAGCTTTGTAAGTTTCATAATATCAGCAAATGGTTGCTGAAACCAAAAAACAAACTAAAATAATCGCATTAAAGAAATCTGTATCGAATCAAACCCCAAAATCAAAAAATTTATGTTGAGCACCTGAAAGTCCCAACCTTAATCCGAAATCGATTTTGTTCACCGTATATATCCTTTTAATTTGCAGAAGATTGATTGAGAAAGTGGGTGAACCCCTCCTTAAAATAGGGGACTCCGCCCATTTTTTGGATTACTAGACACCTCGATTAATTTTGGGCCCTGAAGTTAATTACCGAACAATCTTCCGGTTGCTCTAAATGAGTTGATAGCACCTGAGGTTTCAGAACGAAGACTCCACCATTTTATACTGTGATTAGAGAGAGTTATGCAAGACCGAATTGTTTTCTTCTCAATCCTCACAGATCTGAGTTTCAGACTTGCATTTTCCGGGAAAATGAGACGGTAAACCAAATCCCAGATTCAAAAAACTCGTCCAAAATCAAGAAAAAAGTTTGATAGAGAAAGAATCATGCAGAGAGGGATGAGAAAGAGGAATGAGGATTATTACCAGATCAACAGTCTCGTTTTTAATCCCTTCGAGACTCATCGATTTATCCATCTCGATCGCCAACAATTAAGCTTCGGAAAGGAAAAAAAACAGAGAGGGAGACAGAGGGGGAAGAAGAAGTGGTAGGGGATTCAATTCATTGAATTGAATTGAATGAAAATTTCTCAATCCCAAAGAAGGGAAAACTACTACTCCAGTATAACGATGGTAGTAGTTTAAACAAACAATCTGATGACAGCGGATGGTGGGTTTCTCAGCATAGGCCTATGTGCCGCCCCCTTTATATATTACCTTCAGTCAACACAAATGCACATTTCACCAGTCACCTCCCCTTATGATGCCCCTCCCTAGTCCCTACACGCGCACCCCCCTTTTTTCTTTCTTTCTTTCTTTCTTTCTTCATACATCAGCGGAAATATCGAAGAGTTAGTAGATCAATCCATACTAGATTTTAAAGAATTTTTATAATCCTAAATTCCAAACGCCAATTAGGCTAGAACCCATTGGTTCAACCTCCGCTCATCTCTCTCTCTTTAGAATAATGATTCGGTGTTTTGCGGGCACATACGCATAGTCGCATACACACATTTTAATTTTGGGTCCCACAATAATACTTGATGTGGAAAAGATTGAAACATTATTATGTGACGATACCCTGAGAGCACCCAATAATCCTCCTTGCTTTTAATTATACGAGTTTCTGATTGTTTGACCTTTTTTTTGATTTTCGGTTTACATTCGCATGAAACAATAGCATATTCGCGTACATAATTTCATGAAATTATTTAAAAGAATTTAAAAAATTATTGAGATCTTTTAAAGATGTTGGAAGATCTAAAAAATATCTACGAATATTCAGTACTTGTTAATCCTAACGTCCCCAAGATTATCATCAAAACAAAAAAGACAAAGAAATCCTGACATCCCCGATCGAAAATACCTGCAAAACCAACAATTGTGTATACAAAACCAACAATTGTGTTGAGGAAATTAGGCAGTATAATCTCTCTCTCACACACATAAAATTTCAGTGTGTATACAATATTAATATTTACTCCACCCAAATAGTGAAGGATAATAGGTAAAATGTATATTGATATCTGAAAAAAGTGTATTAATATTTGTGAGAGTATATTAATATTCGTGAAATATGCATTGATATCCGCACTTATTTAAAATTATGTGTATATTATCCTTTGTCTAGTGGGCGAAGGTTAACAAAACTGTATAATATTTATCCCTCCTCATAAACTCTTTCTCACACCGGTAAGTTGTCCGTTGCGTGATGCCTCGGGGTTGCAACACCAAAAAAGCCCTGCTCAACCATTGTCAACTTGGCAACGATTATTGACAATTCCTATATATCATGTGCATGTGTCTGTCTATTCTATTGGGACATGGCTTCTCTGCCATTGAGGGATCAACTTGAGGGGGTGCAATTCACCCATTCCAATCCCCATGTCGCCCTTAATCTTAAAATTTGGAGCGTTCATATTTCAAATCACATCAACATGGTCATTGTCACACAAACAATTGTTTTAATCGGACATGTATGAGTACACGATCGAAACAAATTTAGATTATAAACTAGGTTCCATGCGGACCAAGCTCAACCCAATTTTTTGCATCTAACTTTGCTCCAATATATACTCCGATTAAATCAATTTTTGGTGAAAACAAGCATCTAGACGTGATTTAAAATATGAACAGCTCGGATTGAGGAATTTGGCCGGTAAGTTGGATTGCACCCCTCGAGTTGAACCAAGAGAAGCCTGCATGTCGTTTATCTTTCAGGCTAACACTCGCAAGGATGTCATCGTGCGGTTGTCAGCAATTTTTATTTTTTATATATGAAAACATTTAAACGGCGCACACGCAATTACCATACACTAATTCAAATACTACGTTAGTAGGGCTGATAAGCAAGGTAAACATTTCAAATACGTACGCAATTTATCTTTTTGATGAGTTTCAGGTGGATCTAGGGGCTCTGGACAGCACCTGCTGTCCCGGCTGGGTGGGGTCCGCTCCGGTCTCATTTTGACGGTCGATTAGAATAATTCTGCAAAAAACTGTTCAACCAAACACATGATAAAAACAGTCAAAAATGTCTTATATTGACAAGTTCACCCTTTTAAATAACAGAATAAATAACAAAAAGTTCTCAATTCTCATTTTTTCAACCGAAAGTAATAAATTTGTCATTCCGAACAAAAAAAATGATTCATTTGAGTAGTAAAAGATAAATAACTATTAATAATATATCTCTTTTTATCAAATTGGAATGACGGGTAACTGATGGCCACATACGGCGGCCAAATAGGAACTACCTTCATCCGTGTTTGTTTGTCCACTTTTACTATTTCACACCTTAAAAAAAATACATATCTTTCAATACAAATCTTTAAAAATATATAATATGGATCTAATTTTATAGATTTCAATTAGTTCTATATTGTACGCAATTTTCAAAATCATGAAACCTATTATAAATGAAAGATATAAACAATTTAAAACATGACACGAATGCTGAAAATTAACCAACAAACGCGGACGGAATGAGTAATAGATTATGATCTGCTTATTAAAGTGTCTCGGCTTTTGGTATGCGACTCGGAAAATGGGAGGCATCAGGAGAAGATGTGCGCCACGGGGATGTTCATAACGGCCGAGAGGAGATGGTTCAACGGCCTTCATACACGACCATATGAAGAGCTCAACTAGTGCCACGTGTCTAACCAGTCGATCCGACTCGATCGAGCGGGAAGAGTGCGCACATAGACCTTTTCATCGTACAAGTGAAAAAGCCACGTGTGTTATAAATATCAGAAGAATTTGTTAGGGATGCAAATAACCTTTAGCAGTGGTTTAGTCTGTATGTAATTAGGATAATCAGTTTTTAGAGAAAAACAGAGAGGTGAGTGAAAATGCATGTTTTAGAAAGATTGCGAGAAGACTTGTGGTCTTGATTCGATTTCATAGTGGACTGGTGTGACTCCCGTGATTTTTTCTCATATTGAGGTTTTTCACGTATATCTTGTATTCTATCTTTTCTTGTTCGTGCTATTTTTCTATTTACTTGCGATTTCTGTTATCCTAGTTTTCAAGATTCGTATGGCGTTGTGAGTTGAACAAGTAGTTCAATTCCTAACAAAATGTTCATTGCAAGAGATACACGAGCGACGGTGAGTAAGAACCATCTGAGTGTATTCCATAAAGCTCAAGAGAATTTTGTTACTGACTTGATCGTCAAAGGACATTGCCGGTCGACAACACCGAGCAGGATGTCCCTAACGATGTTCTCTTGCACTTCATAAGTCAACAGTAACATGTGTGTCTTCTAAGTGGGAATCATATGGAAACAGAGTCATAAACCCAATGGACCTCCACAATTTCAAACCCTAATAGTAATAGCTAGGACGAAGTAAAACCAAAAATATAAGGAAAATGTCCGAAAGACACACACTTTCAAACCCTAATAATGATAGCTAGGAAGAAGTAAAACCAAAAATATAAGGAAAAAGTCCGGAAGACACACACTTTCAAACCCTAATAGTGATAGCTAGGAAGAAGTAAAACCAAAAATAGCAGCCCACATGTATTGTGAGTATTTGTGTGTTTATTTGTGTGAATGTAGATGCATGTTTGTGAAGAAGTAAAACCAAAAATAGTAAAACCAAGGTTGCTTACTTCACATTTGTATTTGCCTTTCGAACAAGTAAATGGACAAAGAGTTACTTTAAGAGTCAAGAGTGCCGTTATTATTAGTACTCCTTTGGTTTACGTATCGAACTTTGTTTTAGAATTTGATACTCTATGTGCGTGTCAAATTAATACAATAACTTGATGGCCTGGGAAAGCTGAACCATATATATACTATACCAGAGTTGCTGTATTCCACTTACTCTCGATCAGTATCACCGACCCAAATGATCTTTACACATCAAATTAAAAGCCGTTGAAAGATTGGGAGTCTGGGACTCTGCATTTGATTATCCAACAACCCCCTTTACTATAAGGAAAATGATATTGACACTCCAAAAATTGATGCAGACACTCCAAAAAACAAAAGAAAATGGTTTTGGAGTTATACTGATTTTGGAGTACCTGCATCAATTTTTGGAGTGCCAATATCATTTCCTTACTATAATCTAATGGACAAGGTTAGGGCACACAACCCTGATATATACGGTATATATGCACTTTGATACTCCATTTTGAGCCAGGAAAATTCAAATCCTAGCTACCACAAAATCTCGTAAAAATATTTGTATTTTGTACCACAAAAAATTTATAAATTTGAGCCTGTTTTTTTTTTTTTTTAATCTTGCGCCGTTTTTTGACTATAGAATTCACAGATTGGATGACAAAATTCATATGTTGGACCATAAAAGTTAATCACAAAATGAACCATTACAGAATTCAAGCCCCAAGCCACCAAAATTCAACAATTTAGAAATTTTCTTAAGTAATTTTGGACGCCTTTATCGTTGTCCGATTGAACTGATTTTTTGCAGAAACCTTAAGCAAAATATATTGAACAAAATGAGCGACTCCGATTAATTTTGTTGGACCCGAGACGGGTCCAAACGCGCATTATACGTGCTGTCTGTGTCCCAACTGCTGTACAAGTAGCATTTCTGTAACATTTTACCGTCCATCCCAATGGACGTGTGTACCGATTACTTTTCCCTTATCTAAGAGTCTAAATAATACAACGGGATATGGTATATATGTCACTGAAATTTGTCATTTGAGAGAGAGAAGGCGTGATGCGGTTGTCCGTTAATATCATAGAGAGGTTTGACTTTAATCCAATGGGCCGCCATGCCACTGGGTCCCCCAATAATACTGTTCTATAGTCTATGCATATAGTCGTCGCGGCCGGGCAGCCTCAACGAAGCACAGAGACGACTCCCATTTTGCAGGGAAGTTGCTATTCAGAAATGACACCCAAACGGCAGATGTGCACAGATTCTGTGGACAAATTGTAGTGTATGGCTCACTATAGGTTTTACACAAAAGATCTGAGTCTTTCATTAAATGTAAAATATTTTTTCAAGGGCCTTCCCAAAAAAGCAGCTCAATATGATATTTTTAGATACTCGATCCAATCATCTAACTTCTTATTTTCCTGAAATCTAATTGAAAAAAGTAGATGATTTAATCGAGCATCTATAAGTATCGGATTAACTTAATTTTTTGGAAAAACCCGTGAAAAAATATTTTATTTTTAATATACGGTTCGAATTGTTTGTGTGAGACCCATTGTGGGCCCTACACCAGATCTGTGTACAAATTTTGTGCATATTTGCCGCGTGGGTAGCAGTGTTGAAAATGCTTATAAGAACATTTCCAAAAAAATATCTTGGTAGTGATTTTTATACATCGTTTACTTATTCTATGGTCTTTGGACACTATGTGGGCACCATGTGAATACCGCCACATAATGCTCCAACAACCTTCTTTACGACACGTTCTTGTGGATAAGTGAACGAACCTCACATAAATATGAAGTGAATAATAATGTTGGGTCCTGTATAACGATGTCCCAAGACCGCTAAACAATTACGAGAAGGGGTTGGTGGGCCCATGTTCTTGATGTACTAGTCACATGAAAGAGAAATTGCCGGTTGAGCTAGACTTTGGGCCATCTCATGATCTCACCATATGAATTCTCCTAAGAGGTGTTCAAAATCATCATCTTCTTCTTTTTCTCTGGCCAAATTTAATTAATTAGGTGTTCACAGGTACATTACTCAACTAAACCGGACCAACCCTCGATACACCCTATCCCAGAAAATCGGTAAATCCCACCACCAGATCGAACTTCGACTTAGCATTCACTAATTAATCGAATCTGTCATTTTTTGAGGAAAATGTCAAGATAGAGATGGAGGTATTTATATTGTGTTGCAGGTACCTTCCAACGTTTTGAAATCGAAGCGTGTTAAAATAGAAAAAATGGCACCATCGCTACATTTAGTGCCAATTATGTTAACGTGTTCCTCAACTTCAAAACTTTATGTAGGCTTAACCTAACAAGATACCCAAAACTTCTATCGTTAAAAACTTGTTTTTGACTTGAGTGCCGTTAGAGTACAAATAAAACTTAATTAAACGCATTTTGATTTTTGTTTTCATAACATCGTGTTTGGGTGGCGCGCCTCGATTAATAATTTCGAAGTCCTGAAGTTCATAACCAAAACCAAAATTTTGATGGGATATATGCCCTTTTATGATGCACTCCAATTAATTTACCCTTCATGCAAACACTGTGTTTTTTCAATAAATATGATAATCTTTGCAAAAGACAAACAATTAAAGCACAAAAGGCAAGAAAAAGAAGAAGGTTAATTAGGAGAAGAATGAGCGCGCAGTAAAATTAGAAGGGTGGGATGGTATATTTGAGCTAGGTATTTGTTATAACATGCAATTAAAAGCTAGTACTAAATTTTCTTAAAAAATTACATTTAATGTTTGAAGGATTTACCGGAAATGTTAGATATTCTACGTTGACATCTTATACTCTCTCCGGCCGTCCCATGATTTCATTCCTTTAGAAAAAGTTATCATTGTTCGGAATAAAGCAAGCATATCAATCCCATCCGAACATAATTTTCTAAAACTTCTTGTGCACCACTTTGAATGAAGATCTCAAGCAGCTAGATCTTTTGCTTCAAATTAAAAATTTTGACAAAAAGAGATCGAGAATTAAAAAACTCAAGCGCATGCAACTCAAGTTGAAGAAGGTTGTTTAATCTTTAAACCAGAATTAAAGAAGGACTTAGGGTACTCAACTTGTTTTACACTTATTACGTACACATGTCATACCGACAGTGAATTAAATACAGTATTAATCATGCTTGATTTATATACTATAAGTTTAACACAATTAATTCTTGACACGCGTGGATACTTATAGGGACAGACAAACGGGAAAAAACGCATAAAATATTATTCTAATTCATGCGTTGTTATCAAATACTCATTTCTTGATCGATGATTTTCCCAAATGACGAGGTTGATTGAATAAAAAGCATCCAACGCTCAGCCATTTCTTTGGTAGTAGTAAATGACTACGTACATCCATCCCACATATATAATGCGCGTGCAAGTGCAGAGCGCAAGCGTGAAAGTTACCATCCTTCAAAAGCTTTCCTAACAACTAGAATCTGTGAGTGCGAAGATTGAAAGTGCGAGCTTAGAGTCAGGATTGAGTGCGGAAGCTAGCGAATGTTATTTTGATCTGGTATTTTTATTAGCTTTTCGTCGTAATTTTTGAAATTAATCTTTCGTCTCCACTTGAGGAATCATAAAAATATAAAAATATAGATTGAAGTTGAAAAAATTCATATAATATAAAAAGACAAAAATACCAACTGTTTGCTTTTTCTTCTTTAGTCGGTACTTTTTTTTGCTTTAGGTCATTATTTTTTATTTTTTAGACTACTCCCTTCGTGGTGAATCATTAACCCAAAATTTATAATGTAAATCTAACAAAAATTCATTAAAGACGAACAAAAATACCAAAATAAAAATTTAAGAAAAACGGAATCTCACAAGAAGGGAAAAAAAATCTTTTAATTACCATTACGTCAACGTACTTGACACAGAGAGAGAGAGAGAGAGAGAGAGAGAGAGAGAGAGAGAGAGAAGGAAATAGGCAGTGGAGACATTTTGCATATGTTGTCGTCAATTCCATACTAAATTGTGGGTTAGGGGGTGTTCGGACAAATAAGCCACTTTGGCTTATTTTTTGTCCTTATTCAAATTTTTTTCGCATCACTTGGCTTATTGTCAATTTTTTGGAGATTATTGCATCCTCACGACGAGAGGAATCTAAAAAGTAAAATTTTTTGACCGAAATCCAATTTTTTTTGAATAAAGACGAAACAAGTGGCTTATTGGCTTATTTTTGTTTTTTTGTGGGTTTGTTTGGCTCAATTTTGGCGGGAAAACCAATGGATTATTTAGAAGAACAAGCCGGAAATGTCCTTTTCTTATCCGAATTTTGATGGCGTTGGAGTACTTCAATAGATTATCACTTTAATTACTAGTTATGAAGAGGGATTGGCTTCACTAATTCAAAGTCTTTTGGTGCAACTTGATTCATGTCAACTCAATCCAGCACCCAACTAATTCCTAATTATCTCCCACTTTAATCATGCATCTATTTATCTCTAAATCCAAACAAAACTGTGGTGTAGATCGATGGAGACCCAATTTGAGCTTATGCCGCACAACTATCCAAAATTTCAAAACGATTGATGACGATCGAGACTACATGTATAGAGGAAATTAATTTGTCGGGACCACTTCTAATAAGGGCGCCCCCATTTTCTCCCCTTTCCCGACCAAATTTCGATGATCCGAGCCGCTCAATGTGTTCAGAACGTGATTTTAAGGGTACCCGCGAGAAATCAACAAAAAAAATGACCGAAAAGGGCTTGATTTGAGTAATTTTTATTTGAACCGTTAGATAAAATACAAATAAAAACTGCTCGGATCAAGCCCTTTTCAGTCTTTTTTTTGCTGATTTCTCCCGGGTACCCTTAAAATCATATTCTGAACACATTGAGCGGCTCGGATCATCACATATTGGTCGGAAAAGGAAAGCCCTTACCGTAATACGGTAAGGACGCCCTTATTAGAAGTTTGGCATATATATGTGTGTGTATGTATGTATCGACCCTAAACTCTATTCTTCCTTTTTTTATCAAATTGTTCCTTTATAAACTAATTTAGTGGTCAATGGCAAAAGTGAATATATATATAATATATGTTTTCCAAAAATAGGTAAGCAATGTCAACTACGGGAAGTAGTCGAGAGTCTTGAGACCCTAACTTTGCCACTTTTGATGGTGCGTGCCTGTGAAGTTTTAAAATGTCTTTATACAACTTGCGTGTACCACTTGCAAATTCTAGCTTTTGCCATTAGCCACCGCTTTAATTCACAAACAGCAAAAATATCTCAACAGTATTTCTTTTGAGGCAAATGCTACAGTACCATATATACATGGTGTGTACCATATGTTTTCCTTCTTTCTTTTTTTCCAATCATAGAAGAAATTGTTTTTACGTCAAATATGAAATACATAGTATAAATTCGGTATACTACATCAATTGTGAGAGTTTACGAGACAACCAAGTCCAACAATTTAACCAATACAATAAATAAACCCATTATAGAATATAAACAAAGAAAGAAATAATCTCATTATAGGGTAGAAAAAACAAGGGAAAATGACAGCCAATGATGTGTTTTGATAATTAATAATATCCGTCAATGACATGCTGAGAACATTTATTAATATTGAAAATGTCGTTGGCGGATATTAATTATCAAAATACGTCATGGGCCATCATTTTCCCTATAAAGAAAGAAAAGAAAAACCCTCTAAAAAAAGATCACCCACACGCAAATAGGAAAACTCAAATTTTTGACCTCTTAATAAAATTCAAGAGTCCTGACTAACTGAACTAGCCTCAGTTGGTTATACTTTGAACTTACAACACCTAATTCCTTAGGTTCTACTTCAGATTTCCTCCCCCTTATAGTAACTTTTGATTATACTTCAAATTGCGTGACCGTTGAGATTCCAACCCAAAGACACATGCGCGCCAATAATTGTATATTGTTTACTACCTAGAATCAATTATTTCACGGTTTTTCCGCCTTCCCTTATTTTATACATAATACTACTACGGAGTACATGCTAATCATCAATGAGCAATGTTTTTTTAACAATATAGAAGAAATATACAATTAATCTCAGGTGAACACTAACACAATTATACAATTAATCTCATGTTTAAAAAAATAGTGAAACGATTTTCACACTCCCTACTTATCCATTTGCACTCCCATATTGTCTTTATTTATTATGTTTTCGTAATTTGGACGTGAACTTTTAAAATTTCTTGGAGGGTTCTAATCTAAAATCAATTAATAATAAATGGAGTAGCTTCTAGAGTATGTTTTAACCATGCTTTGGTGATTTAGATAAGTGATGTGGGATAAAATTTGATACGAATAAAGACAAAAAGGGTGTGAAAATCAATTACCTTAAAAATTGACCCTACTTGTAGAAACTTTATATCCATCTCAAAACCAATTGGCAATAAGTAGAGAGGTCCCAAATGTTATTATGTGATCACCCATTCCACGCCTAAGCAATGTGGGATTTATTTTCTTAACATCCCCCCTCACGTGCAGCCGCGTTTTAGGTCTGTCACGTGTGGCCACTTTTGGATCCTATTATCGTGCAGCCTTTTTGCTGGTCTGTCATCGTGGGGTGTGGATTGTGAATTTTATAAAATGTGGAGTGGAACGGGCCCCGCTCTGATACCATGTAGAAACTTTATATCCATCTCAAAACCAATTGGGATTCATTTTCTTAACACTACTCAGGTTAATTTCTGGCTCCAACATTTATTAGATCACCAAATCTCTCCAATGTATCATCTCCTCTTCTAATGCGCTAATTAATCTAACTATTCTAACAACATAAAAAAACAAATTAACAAAATCATTGTTCCTCTAAAGATTAATAGTTTCGTAGCAAAAGCATAAGTTCTGACGGTATCGGACTAAACAACTAGGTCGGTAACCTAACACTTGCTCAAGACCATGATTCATGATTAACAGTTGATAAATTAAAATAGGCTTATTAGATGTCCTTCGATAATTGAACTTCATAATCTCATTAACATATGTATATTTTCATTCCTCATACGAACGATGATGCCATTTTAATTGTATGTGTTCTTAAATTTCTCTTAGAACCCGTTAAACTTTTTGGATTAATCTTTCATATATTTTTTGGATTAATCTTTCATATATTTCGACGAAATCTACAAATTCATGATAGCTCAAAAATGAGAACCATTATCGCCGATAGTTTGGGTTATGAAGTTGAAATAGTTAATTTATGTAGTAACTAGTTTGCAACAAAATGAAATCAACTTCATAACCCGATAGTTCAGGTTATGAAGTTGAAATAGTTAACTAGTAACTAGTTTGAAGAAACATGTAGAAATTCAGCTTTAGAATTTTGCAAAAAGGGAGAATGGTGATTTCGATATTTTGGAGGATGGAGAATATGCGGATTTAGATGAGCTAAGGTGCTTCCCTATCTCTGGAGTTTTAATCCTTTCACTTGTGTTTTGGTGTAGGTGTTTCGGTTCGTGTTCAAGTTGGACGTTTTGCTTTTGAGGTTCGTAGTAACATTCTTATTTCGGTTTTGTTTTGGGTTTTCCGTGTTGGAGGTTAACTTTTATTTCATCTTTGGCTTTTTGGTTTATCGATGCTGGTTTAGGATGTTCGGCTTGGGTGGTTTGTTTGTAGGGTCTTTGCTTTTGGTTGGTAAGCAGTGAGGTTTCAGTTTTTGAGTGTTTAGGGCTTTGGTTGGTCTCTAACCAACGATTGGGTCTCAGGTATTGTGGAGATTAGTAATTTTAATTTCTTTTCTGCCCTTGTCCTTTTAATCTTTATAATTTAATTTGCAGAGATTAATAAAATCTTTTTTGTTTGCCGATCAAAAGAAAAAAACAAAATGAAATCAACTTAATTATTAGTGTGGTTTTATTGTTTTCTATACGTACAAAGAAAACAATAGTAGTATACGTAGTAAGTAACTGTATCTGTCACCCATTTGACTTTAAAATGAGATAACAATTGAATGTATAATTAATGAACATTATTACGTATTTCTCCTAAAAGCTACCCGGCAGCAATGCATTATTGACGTATTTAATTAACTAACTATTGATGTGAATAAAATAAGATGGGTCAGAACTTGAAAAAAGTACTTTGCTAAAAATTATTTTATTCAAGTGAAGCTCCTAGTACACCCGTTTTTTTTTTTTTTAACAGATTTGAGTCAGTGAGTGAAGGGAGATTAATTTAATCGTTTACTGAAAATGTGAAGTTTGAATTTGAATTTGAAAAATGTGGGGATTTACGTTAAGGGCTGTTTATGAGTCTCTGATTTTATCCTTCATAAGTTTCATGTACATAATAGAGGGATTGTGTAGATTCAGTTTTTAAATTGCATTTGCCCCCTTGAATAGTTTTTTTTTCCAATTTCATCCTCTGATCGTTAACTAGGTATGGATGGGTATCGAGTTAAAGAAAAAGATTGTTACTAGTTGTTCGGTATCGTGAGTTTGGGCGGCCTTTGCCATACGTTATTGTGAAAATCTAGTCTTTTACAACCCAAAAGAGTTTACGCTATTAATTACAGACGTACATTTTGGGAGGCATTATGTGTCATATTCAATGAAAAGAAAACTTTGCCCTTTTATTTCGAGGAGAATTGATTTTCAGACTCCCTTTTTTTATATCCACTTCTTTTTTGTTTTTTGGAAAAAAAATACATACACTTTCAACACTAAAAATAAAAAATAAAAATAGTGTGAGTATCAAAAAGGGGAGCATGACATGTGTCAAACACGTGCATGCTAATTAGCATATGGCATGGTATAACTAGATATATAACGTAGGTGCGAATTTCTGTGACGAGTTATTAAACCCCAAGTACCAAATAAGTAGTTCACATTTTTTTCCTCGAATTGTCCTATTTTTTTATTTTGATTTTTTTTTCCCCTTTTGCAATCTTTCCTTCCTCTGTAGAATTCAAAGTCACCAATAGCCAAAAGAATATCTTTGAAATAGTAAGAATATATCTTGCATATCATTCTACTTTCGTCACTTTTATTCTTGAAGATACTAGCTCTCACATTTTTGTTCAATTATTTTTTTTAAAAAACCCGCACTTTTATGTTTATGAGTTGGCATTTGCAAAAATTTGCGCTCTCATACATGAAAAAGCGTAACGTGAATTATTAATAAGAGAAGTACTCTACTTTGTAACGTCAAATAATAGAAGAAAAATTAGTGTTTTTATACAACAGCAGAGTGCGAAGATTACTGATTAAATTTTCTTGATTGGATCCATTATTTATGAGGTAGTAAAAGGGGAGTGATTTTGCCACTCCCCTTTTGTTAATGCCACTCCCCTTTATGTCTTAATTGTATGATTTATTTTATAAGAGAAGAGGAGTGACATTAACAAAAAATAGAGTGGCAAAATCAATTGCCTAATTCTCCCTCATATTTATATATATAATCCATAACACTTTGGCAAATCAATTGCTTAATTGGATCCGCGGGTTTCAGCGCACCTTACAACATTGAAGCTTGAGTGATTAGTTTATGTTTTTGTGGCAATAATCGGTCTAAATGAATTACTGACATGGGTATTTTATTAATTATATAATATAATAAAAAAATAATGAATTACTAGTAACTTCCGTTTAGCCCAGCTAATTAACGGCCGTCCCAGGAACGGTTCACCGCCTCCGACAACAGCTAGCCGGCCATGTAGTATGAGAGAGTGATGAGGTTATTTATGATCAATTTTCAATTTCAATTTATTAAATAGTGCGTACGATTAGTGAGTCCAAATAAATTAAACACCTTAACTAATTCATCTGAGAGATCATGCATGAATCAACTTTAATTTTGTTTGCCTCGGCACAATATATTTGCTTAATTTCTTGAGAGATATGCCCAGTGTTGCGCCCGTTGACTCGATTAATTAACAGCCGAACTAGAGACGGTTAGTTGTTCCCGTCTCTGATGACAACCATGAATGAGAAAGCGAGGTTAGGGTTTTTTATTATTATTATTTTTTACTTTAACCTTAATTATACAATACAAAAGTACTATTCCCTCCGTCCCTTTTTAAGTGTTCTGTTTCGTAATTCCAACTTATTAAAAAAACATCATCATTATACCTTTCACATCAACTTTTTCTTCCACTTTCCCTACTTACCCATCATCATTACACTTTTGCTCACTAACTTTTCAAAATGGAATATACTTTTAGGAACAAAATAGACAATGTATCAATTTTTACCTACTAACTTTACAAAATGGACACTTATTAAGGGATAGTCCAAAATAGAATACCGGATTCTTAAAAAGGGACGGAGAGAGTATTGTCTATCATTTCAGTCCAGTTTGAGCCACTGTAGGCCCATCTCGTACCCATTTCACTATTTGGACAGTGAATTTGGGCACGATGAGTTGACCATGTCGGCTTATTCTTTTCTTTTATTTCAAACGACAAGTTTTATTAGTTTATATGTCTATATTACATATCAATTATGCTATTTTTTTTAATGTGAATGGTATAATTGGTGGAGCCGACAAAATGAATGAAATCGATGGTTGAAATGGAACAATTCTCCGTTCAAAAAGAAATGGCACAGCGAGGGTACGTAATCCCTCAAAACATCTTGCAATTTAAATTCGTTCTCAATTTTGGCATTACGCTCACGCTCTTAATCCTCGCTTTCAGAATTTAAGTAATTTGAGGCGTGATTTAAAGACACTTTCACGTTTGACGTTTGCGCTTCTGCTCGCGCACGCTAACGCAAATTATGTGACTTAAGATATACGAAATATCTTAAAAATCAAGATTTGTTAGAGCCGACTGCAGAGCACCTAGGTTGAATGGGACATTTGGTGGGTCTACGTCGCACTTATACATATTGGATGGCATAAAATAAAAGAACTCTGAGAATGGAGAGAACCTGTATTTTTTGGTAGGGACTAGTACTAGGGAAGGTCCTTAATTTGAAATGAGGGAAAGCGGCATCTTTCACTGCTTTGACCTTCATTTGTAGGGCCAAAATCTCTTTTATTAATTAGTCAACTATGAGCAACTTTCAAGGACAAGGAACGACAAAGTAGAACGTTAGAAATTATTTTTAGTTTTCCAGAAGGGAAATTCCTCCTGTTATCCGAGCCAATATTTTTTTTTTTAAAAGGCAAAAAATTTTGTTATCTTGAAATTGTTACAAGATTAAATAGAAGCACGGAAACAGCACCTAAGCCAAAATATGCGTTCTTGCTAACCTCCACTATGCCAATAACTGCAAATAAGTTCGGATATCAATGCATATCTCACGGATATTAATCCATTTAATTTCCACTAACATCAATACACCTTTCTCATATATAAATACAATTTTTTCTAGTATCCTACACTAATTGGATGGAGGTTAGAATAATCCATTTCCTATTACTTGTTTTATGTCTTTTTTGATATAGAACATAAAGTTGAAATCCGATAGAAGGGGTGTGCCCGGCCAAAGAGGCCTTGTCTCAACTAAGGTAATTAGCTAGGAGGTTTTAAACGAATCATGAAGAATAGCCTCAAAGATCATCTGAACTGTAGAACTCAATGTCGATATCTCGGGTTCATCATACTTGAGAAAGGAAGCACCGTCAACTAGCGAAATCAAAATAAAAAAGTATAGAAGAGATGCGCATAACTTAATGTGTACCAACGAGAGGTTGGTTTAGCAGTGGAAATTCGGACTTTCAAGTCCCTGTAGTCCCTCATTGGGGGATAGATATACTTTTAATATCACCCACACGTGATGGGACCTTAGCTTCAATCCTGACATAGGCGCAATGAGGTATCCTAAAAATTGTTTTGTGGGTTGATGGGCTGATACTTCCTGACGGAGGTGATGGGGTACCATACCTGCACTTTTTTTTTAGCACCCCAAAAAAAAAAAAAGAGCAAAACTTAAAAGTGTAACTTAAAGGAAATATTGAGGCATATTGCAAATAGTACCCAGGTCAATGAAGATATGTCTCTAACTTGTAGTACCGTTGAAGTACCCCGAATTGCATCTGTTACTTAAACTCAATTTTTGTTGTTGTTATGTCTACAAATACTGAAATATTTTATTTATAATTAACCAAAAAAATAATTCACATAAAGTACTTGAGCACACAGGAGATAGAGGAACCAGACAATCCAAACTTCTTGGGGCCCCAACGGCTCCAACTACGCTAAAGCTTGTTTAGGGACTTGCACATGGCCTCAAGGGCTTCAAGATTTAGAGAACAATCGACCACACAATACCTTTAAAATATCCACACAATACCATGTGATTGGGTCTGTGAAGTATGATTCGGCTTTTAATTATCACTTTATTGACTACGTAAAGGTTCAAACAAATTGCTCTTTTCTGTTTCACAACTAAAAATCACGTAAAAATATCTCTGTCTTTTCTATTATGTTCTTTTTACTTGTTTATTCTTCACGCTTTATGTGTTTGTTGGTTTGTTGATTTCTCAATAGCCATTTGTTTCAGAAGATACATAGACACGCAAGAAAATCACTGATGTTTGGTGCTATAATAAAAACAACTAACGAGCACAAAAATCCAAACAAGTGGTATCAGAACGTGCATAGGTCAAGAATTTAAGAAGCCCAAAGGTGATTGTGTTGGTGGGGGTTCATCTAGTCGTTGGATTGGAAATTGGAAGTAAGAGAAGAGGGTGGTTGTCTATAATTATATATAATTGGTGGGTCTACAACTAATAATTCTAAGGAATGAAGTGCCTTTGGAGGTTATTTTAATTAAGGAGGACAGATAGTGGTGTTGCCTAACTGTGCTTACAAAATGACCAACCATATATGCATCACCCAGCCAAGTGAACAATTAGGTACGTAGGGGATATTGTAATCAACATGATCAATTAATCATCTCACATGGGGCCATGTTAATCCCTTCAAATCCTACATGCAACCTAATTAAGTGTAATTGATTTGAATACTAGTATTAATTGTTTTTAGGTCCTGATGAATGATGAATGGGACAAAACCATGTGTTTTGAAATGAAAAGTATAGGTTTGGTTTACCATATATATATACATGATGCCTGATCGAGTTTTCGATTGGGAGATATATCTTCTGAAGTAGTCCTTTAAAGTCCATTTTTGACAATAACGATTATCTTGCGGTGTCACCAGCTAATAAAATAGCAAATGATCAGTATGAGTCAACTTTATTATTGGGTTAACTTTGCCGCCCCTAAATATCATATGGCATATGAGTTCAATTTTGTTTAGCCACCCAAAAAATTGGCGAACAATACCCACTTTATTAGCTTGGGCCACCATTGTATAACTTTCCTCTTGTCTTTAACTATTATACTATTAAACCATAGAACCATAGCTATTACGTAAAGAAGAAAATAAGTAAAGTTACCAACATGGAAAACGAACAACACACGCACATCACGACCTTAGTCATATATATAATTAATCCTTCAAAATGTCCAGCACTCTTACTCTTAATCCTCATACTATTACCAAACGAGATTTCCCATGAGTTGATAATGCTGCTACAAAATATATCTATTATATATTGTCCATTTTTCTCCCTACAAGAACACGTTTATAGCATATGTATTGATAGTGAAAAGGTGGACAAAGACAGGTTACTTATGTAAGCCATCTTGGGCAAAGTTGGGAGTCCTGGGACCTCATATGTAGGCAATGTAATACCCACTTTGTACCGTTCAGAATTTTCTTTTTAATTTCTAAGCGAAAATCAGTAGTGTTAGTTGTCGTTTGTAAGGTTTGACACCCTAGTCAAATGCATGAGAGTACATAGTATTGGTGCCTACTGCCTACCCCACTGAACTACTAGTCCACTTGTTGTACAGTTCAGAATCTTTCCAATGGAAGATTGCCAGTGCATGTCCATTAATGCCCATTATCCGAATTTGCTTTATCCAAGTCTTGTAGCATTTGCTAAGTACAATATCATAATATTGAAAATTAACTTTCTAGGATTAACTAGAGAATTAAACAATGGTTTTTCATTATTGTATAATTCCTTACAATTTTTCAATTTACCTTTCATGAACTGTATATGGGAAAACTCTCATCCCTGAAGTATCATTGCAAAAACAGTAACAGTTGTCTGAGAAATCTAAACCATCATCTTTTAGCAATTTTTCTGTGCATCGTATTTTTGGAAAAATCACCCGAAATAGGTTTTCAATGTTCACCAAGCTATATTTTTGTTTGTTTTCTAGAAAAAGAAGTGCATATTACCAAATTAAAAGTTGATGGTTTCTCCATTCGAAACCCAAACAGAAAGAGAAATAAATTTACTTCTCACTTCATTTGTTTTCCCTTATTTTTCTTTTTCTCCCTTTTTTATCCGCAAGTACTTCACAAATTTGATATTCAAATTATATATTGAGGTTCGAGAAAACAAAACAAGTGGGAATCAGGGTTTTGCTTTCCCCCAAAATGTTAAGGTCAACTGCCGTTGCCAATAACTATTGACGCCACCTCAATCTCACACGTATGCGAGTGAAACTGCTTCTGGAGAGGTGTTAGGAATTAGTTCAAAGTGAACGAAAGCTAACTCAAAACACTCTGCATTACAAAACAAACAAAAAAAACAAGTGGAATATAATGAAGAGAAGAATGGCAATAAGGAAACTCTCGGAGACTTTGGGTGAATTATTGCTGCTAAAGAGAACCATTATGAGTGGGTACTTTGAACTTCTGGCCACCAGTGCTTTTTTGGTGGGTTGGCTTTTGGTGGTGTTAATTTGTTGCTCTTGTTGTCACTTGGGAAGAGAGAGAGAGAGAGAGAGAGAGAGAGAGAGAGAGAACAAAAAGAAATTAAGCCTAGCTAGATTCTGAAAAATTATTCGGTCCTTATTTAGCTGCGGTGCTAAAGTGATTGTTTACTGTCTCAGTTGGACACTTCAGAATCAAGAACAGCTTTCAAACATATATCGCACTTTTTAGCCGTGTGAAATGTACACAATGTCCACTTGTGCCTTGTCTTCCTTGTGAAGATATGCTTTCAAGGGGCTCCAGCCCTTCGTTGTTTGCCAATCCTCTCTCTCTCTCTCTCTCTCTCTCTCTCTCTCTCTCTCTCTCTCTCCAATATGAAAGGCTACAAAATCCCAATGGCAAGTCTCCCGATCCGTTCATGATGTAATGCAGATTATGTTTGGATCATAGTTCTATGAGGTTATCTTGACTTCAATTTATGTACGAGTAAAACCCCATCACAAATCCCTCCATCTATTTGCTCAGACTTGGACAAAATTGTATTTACCCTTACTTACAATATCCCACTCAAAATTGATTAGGGTCGATTCTTGGGATCATGTCGCAAGAAAATCATTTCTTGTGAATTTTCTAAACCCAGCGTTGATGGCCTACTTTTGACCAGATCAAAAAAAAAATTAATTGAGATGCGCATAAACTGATCTAGGCACCACCAATTGTAGAAAATGGAGAAGTCCTCTTCTCATGTCATCATTTTCCAACCATTTCCGTCGTAATTTCCAATGCTTTACCCACAAGTTCCCAATTCGTGATTGCTATTCTACCCGCCCCACAGGTCCAGACCCTAAAAAGACTTCAAAATTCCTCGAGCCATGCCCTACTCCTATCCTATAAAATGCCCTAAATAGAGGCCACAAACAAAGGATAAACTGAATACCCTCAAGGAAAATTTGATAAATTGTCAAAAAGAAAACAAGTTCCTCAACATATACTCCCTCCGTTCCTTTTTTTGAGTTTAGCATTCCATTTTGGACGATCCCTAATAAATGTCCATTTTGTAAAATTAGTTAGTCAAAATTGGTTCATTTTTCCTTTTGCCCCTAAAAGTATATTTCATTTTAAAAAATTATTGTGTAAAAGTGTAATGATGTCTTCATAGAGAGTAAGTACGGAAAGTAGAAATAAATGTTGATGTGAAATGTGTAATAATAATATCTTCTTAATAAATTGGAATTACGAAACAGAACACTTAAAAAGAGACGGAGGGAGTATCAACTAATCCTATTATAACCAAAGAAAACCTAAGTGCAAAATTAATTCCAAATCTTGGAAATATAACCTGATTGCCTTGAGCTTATATAGGGCCCGCAAGCCTTTTAAACAGTCCTAGGCCCCAATTTTGGTACCCTTTTTTTGATCTGCAGATCTACCCTTACCGATGTTTTTTTGTACGGCATGGCTTGAACAGGTAAGAGAATCGGCACTGAGAGCGAGCAAGAGAGAGAGAGAGGGAGAGAGAAATTGTGTGCAATGGATGATCTCGATCTTCTCCCTGTGTCTGCCGATATTGGTGCTAGTTCAAGCTTTGACGCCAAAAAAACATGATCTTACGAAAGGGGTGCTCAACTATTCTTACGACGAATGTGGGAGTTATAAAGTATGGTTATTAGTGGCGGATGCTCACCCTGTGTGTCAGTGTGCCGGCTGTGTTTCTCCACAAAAAGTGCAAAAACCAAATGGCTAGAGTTGCGAGCGTGCCAATTTCGTACTAAAGCCTAAATGCCTCAAATCTAACTTCTTCTAGAGCAATTGTATACAACTTAAGGGGTGAGACCGTATGTGACTCGTAGATTGCCTTATCGGGAAAAAGACTTAGAATTTCCTAACTGGTATAAGAAAATGGGAAACGCAAATGCAAAGACTGAAAGATAAAGAAAGAAAACAAACTTCATTATAGGCTTAACAAAGCTTGGGTACAAAGAAATAAATGACAAGATCTAGGTTGGGCTAGATTGAAAGGAAATACAATACTTTGCTAGAAAATAAATGACAAATAATTTTGTAAGCGTTGGGTTTGATGGTGTAGGGACCTTTGCCAAGGCCTTCAATTCTGATATTTATAGTTAAAGGTTCTAGGCCTTGAGCTACTTCCAAATGCTCCAATGAAAAACTGTCACTTGTCCAAGCCTTGCTCTCCACTCCAAGAAAACGGCTGCAGGTGTAAAAAGCTTCCTTTTTGCCTAAAAACCAGTTAAAGCAAAAGGAATTTGCAATAACACATCCCTAGGCCCTTTGAGCAGCTTATGTGCATGGGATGCTTGTAAAAAATGGATATTTGAGTCCACCAATGCCAAAAACATGATATTATGTGCCTTTTGGCCATTATACACATTTATATATGGAATAGAAAGATTTCGTGGGACTTGTGCTTTACCACTTGCTCTCTTTAATCTTTCATATAGCAGGCCTGGTTGAACTGCTTATGAGCAGCTTGTATGTTGGGGAGAACTTTCTAGAGCTTTGAGCTGCATAGGTTGTCTCCATACATGGCTGCCATCTGTCCTAGAGAACCTTCTAAAGCTTTGAGCTACTTGAGCTGTCTCCATGCATGGCTGCCATCTGTCCCCGAGAACCTTCTAGAACTTTGTGCTGCTTGTGCAGGCTTGAGCTGCTTGTGAGCTGCTTGGACTGTCTCCATGCATGGCTGCCATCTGCCCCAAGCCTTGCTTCACCTTGAAGGATAATGGTTGGACAGGACTTGAGCTACTTATAAGCATGACTAAGCAGCTTCTGCAGACCTGTTTGAGCTACTTCTTTCTGCCCTTATACATGGTTGCCAAGTATCCTCCTGGTAAAGGCCTAGGCTTGACCTGCTTCTATCTCCTCCAATGAGTGATTGCCACATGTCCCCAAGTCTTGCTTCATGCTAAAGGAAAACGGTTGCAGGCCTAGCAAGCTAGATAGAATCTTTTAGGCCATTGAGCTGCTTGTGAGCAGTTTGTTTGTCAAGTATGACTAAGCAGCTTCTGCCCTTTTTGACTTCTCTATTTTCAGGCCTAATTGGGCTAAATAGGTCGGAAAAACAAGTCTGAGCTTTGATTAGTTGGGTCAAGGCCTGAACCTAATCTGGGCTTTAACTCAATTGGGCCGAACAAACCTAAGAATAGGCCCACTATATATTCGACTAAAGGCCTGAATCAATCGAAGCCTAATTCAACCAAGGCCCAAAATGTTATTTTGGGCCACTAATCCATTAAGAAATTCTTTTTTAGGATTTGGCCAAAAATGGGTGTAAACAAACTGCTTACTAGTAGGGAAAATGACGGCCCAGAACGTGTTTTGATAATTAATACACACCAAGGACATGCTGAGAACATTTGTTAATGCTGAAAATGTCCTTGACGGATATAAATTATCAAACACGTCCTTGGCCGTCATTTTCCCTTACTAGCACTACTCTATCTACAAAGGGTTATTTGTGGCAGATGATATCCTGGCCGTTGGATCGAAGGAAGACAAGGAACAATCAAAGGCCTAATTTGGTGACATAGTTACATGCATGCCCTTACAACTAACTTTGTTGGACAAACATGCCCTGGAGTTGAGTGTGAGCTGTTTTTTAATAAAACCAAATGTCTAGACCAGCTTGTGTGCACCTCAACTAATTTTGGAGTCCTAAAGCAAGCGACTGGGCATAACCCCTAGGGACCCCAAAGTTTGAGATGACTGGCCTCCCTAAAATTCAAACACTTATTGCAGTTTTTTTCCTAGACTAGAAGAAACTTGTACTTCATTCTATTAAAAAAAAAAACGAAAAAAACTTGTACCAAGAGAATCAGAACAAGCAAAAATAAAAACCACGTTTACTTCTCTGGTCCTCCCTCCTCCCTCTGTCTCTCTCTCTCTTCTGACTCTCTAAAAAGGAGGAAAAAACAGATCCCACTGCAATCAGAGTTTTCTTATCCTTTAAATTATTCACATTTGGTACTTCCTATTGAATGTTCACGTAAACGGTATAATAGAGCAATATGTTTTAGGTTACTAAGGAAGAATAACCTGATTACAACCTATAGTATGCTTTCATTTGTTCTGTCTATCAAAACTTAGAATCCACCCGCAGGGAGTAATTGAAGGCCTAATATCAGAGCAAAAAGCATAAAGAATTGTTTTGCATGGTCGGGCCGATCATTTCCCAAAATCAAATTTTGGGCCCTGCTAGAGAACTTGGGCCTAGGCCTCAACTCTCAAGAGACCTGGCATGTCTCAATCAATAACCCAATTTCAGAGACTCAAGTCGTGAGTTATAACCTGGGTTTCGGTAACCATACGCACCAAACAATGAGTGAAAATTGGATAGTGTAGAGTGGAGAATCTAGCTACCACCGAATGTCAGATCAAGCTCGCCCGTGCATGCGTGCTTGTGTGTGTGTGTGTGAGAGAGAGAGAGAGAGCGCGCTCACGCGTGCATGCGTGCTTGTGTGTGTGATCGAGAGAGAGAGTGTGTGAATGCGCAGGCGCGCACGTTTTTAGGGTTTTCTTGAGGCAGCTCCTAATTAAGTTTGGCTTGATTTGTCTAGGATCATCCAAATAAAATATACACTGACAGCTAGGATTAAAGACGTTTTCATTGCAACAAGACCCGGACCAAATTTCACATTTTGATACTGAAGCAGATGATGTCATCATTCAAACCCGACCAAAACACCATACTGTGTACTGTGTAGTAATTTTCACATCTTCACAACGACAAATATGATTTGCATTTGCAAGAGTACTTTCAATAGTATTGACTTGGATAGTAAACCATAGTACAAGAACAACCCTACATAATAATGGCGACTTTCCAATAAAGATTGATGCTATGGGCGGTGAAACAGATTTCACGAGTGATCCCCTCGTTGATAATGACTCTCTAGCAAAAAATTACCGGTCTACATAAAAGTTGGCAGTCTCCCTCAAAATCAGATTATCTAATAGCCAGAGATGAAATCAATGATTCAGAATCCACCGCCGTTGTCACTGCCGCAAAAGGGTTGAATTACATGACATTAGAAACAACTCTACCTAAACAGAATTTAACCTGACATATTTGCATTACACGAACAAAAGGCAGAGCTGCGGAAGACATTAGAATGCATACCTTTGGTAGGCGGTTCATCCTGTGGTTTCATGGCCGGAAAGAGTAGAACTTCCTGCCTCCCGAAACAAAAGGATTCGTCATTACTCAGGCTCATAAGGAAACCCCAAACACAAACAAATAAATTCACAACACAAACCTTGATGTTCTGTGAATCGGTCAATATCATTGTAAGTCGGTCAATACCCAATCCCCAACCGCCAGTCGGGGGCAAACCATACTCAAGAGCCGTACAAAATGTTTCATCCAAGACCATAGCTTCATCATCGCCTGATTGTCGGTCCTGCAATTGGATAAAACCGGATTATTTAGTCAAGAAACCCAAACAGGATCACGCAATTCCAAATGATAGAAGTACCTTGAGTTGGTCCGCAAACCGTTCGCGTTGTACCACTGGATCATTCAACTCCGTATATGCATTGCAAAGCTAAAGAGGTGTAGAACACGGATGGTTAAAATAAGGCATTAAAGACATGATTATACTTTGGAGAACAGTATTTTAAAAACTAACAAAGAACTCGAAATCTTAGCTGGCATGACATACTTCATGCTTGTTGACAAATAGTTCAAAGCGTTCAGTCAGGCCTGGCTTAGCCCTATGCCACTTTGCTAATGGACTCATAATCTCTGGATGGTTAATAATGAAAGTAGGATTTACACATGTCTCCTCCAGGAAGTGTCCTACAAGCTGCAGTAAGAGATGTAATCACGTGTTAGTTGTTACATATAACAAACATTTGGCCATGTTGCCAATAATAGCTCTGAGACCATGTTTTGCATTTCAATGACAGAGCCAACAAGGAGAGCACACAAGTAACAGTAAAAAATTTCCAGTAAAAATTTCCAAAACAAATAGATGGCTATTCTACTTTATAGCAGCAGACGAATTTCCAAATGAAAGTGCTTGAGGTTTCTGACAGCCAAGAACTAGCTGGTGGGGAATTAGAAAAATGGCCAGAGAGGTCGAATTGAGTGCCCACTATGATGATTAGGGGAACTGGGAAAGGAGTAAAATAGCAGAGGTTTTTCAAGAACAGGGGCAGACTGGAAGGTACAGGAACCTTCTGGACAATAATGCATATTTGGGTGGATTTGCTGCTGCTCTAGTTGAAGTCCTTGTTTGGGTGATGATGGATTTGCTGCTGCTCTAGTTGAAGACCTTGTTTGGGTGATGAATGTGGTTACATTCAAAAACTAATCACACACACGTTGATAAACAAAAAGAAAATATGCATTAATTTACAAATTTCTCTTATATTAATGGAAAAAGCTTATTCTTTTCCAAAAAGGAGTTCTTTCATAGTGAATAAAGGACCAACGACAATGGATGACAGAGTAGTAGTAGGAGCAGGCACGTAGAAAGGGATATATCCCGGAGTCTAACTAATGTCTAAACAGGATCGTCTGATTCTGGTACTAGAAAAATGAAACCTAAAAGACCAAGACTTCCCTTAGTTACCATAGCTATATGCTTAACACATGCAAGTCGAGTCTTCTTATTCACAATTGCGGTCAGTCTCGCTACTTCTTTTGTTTTAGTCCTCAGAAAGCCCTTACATAGAAGAGGTTTCTTTCTTGGCTTAGGAGTGAAGAACCTAAGCCACTTGAGAGTTATTCTGCAAAGAACTACTCCCTTATTCGCATTGACCAAGTTGAACTGAAAATCATCTCCACAAAGAGGAGGAAAAATTGATAACAGCCTTACTTTGTCCAAGAGACGAGCTGTTGTCAGGGGAGGACGACATCTGACATTAAATTTCATGCATGCATCTGCCAAATACTTGTTAGCTTCATCACTTGAAAGATCCTTGGGAATGCTTAGATTAGCCATTTTCTCCAACTCCTCGATCATATCAATCCTCCTGCACATGGTAAAAAGCAGATATAGTTTGCTAATTGTGATTTTCATTGTGAAATGATATAAAGATTGTCCTGAGTCACTTGAAAAGTTAAACCCAGCATTGCCTACATCCAGAGACCTGAAAGGGGGAGTGAAATCGATCTCAATCAGGTCACTCTCTAACCCATTTGCATGATATTTAACTTTATAGCCACCAGAAAGTTCCTTGACCATCCCTGTTCAATTTGACTTCATCAGCACCCAAAAAAATCCAAAAGGAAAACATGCTTTCTTAAAAACTAATGCCATAAGAAAAGCACTGCATGTTGACATCCCAAAATTTGTAACTTACCGCTCAACATTTTCTCTGTGAGCTCCATCAAGTCATTATAGTCGGCAAAAGCCATATAAAACTCACATGTAGTGAATTCAGGATTATGTGTCAAGTCAATTCCTTCATTCCTAAATTGTTTTCCTATCTCATAAACACGGTCCAGTCCACCAACAACTAGCTCCTTAAGATATAGTTCAGGTGCAACCCGCATGTACAGCTTCATGTTCAAGTCATTGTGGTGGGTCACAAAAGGACGAGCAGCTGCTCCCCCAGCAATCATGTTCATCATTGGTGTTTCAACCTTTAATAGAAGGAAATCGCATGATGAATGAAAGAAAGAAATGCAACCGAGGAAGGAAGAAAGTGATGCCATCAAAACAAGAAGAACCAGGACAACTGGAGAAGCATCTTACCTCCAAGAAATCAAGATTGTTAAGAAAGCTTCGTATATATGAGACAATCTTTGCTCGAGTCTTGAATATTTGTTGAACCTCCAAGTTCAACATCAAATCCAAGTAACGTTGACGATATCGAGTTTCCTATCATGAAACACAATGACTTGAGCACCTAACTTGAGAGAGAGAGAGAGTGCGCGTGTGCTCAAGAATACTCAATACCTGATCCTTTAATATGTACGTGTCTGGATTCCTTGCATTACCAGGGACCCATGTATCCTAAGCAACAGAACGTTCTCATGTCAGTAAAGGAAGTCAACCAGCATTGGATCTGTCAGAAAACAAAATTTGCTCACATTTACATTAGCAATTTCCACACCAGGACCAGCTTTTTTCCTTGGCATCATATGAAGACAATGGGACAATGGCATGAACAATCGTGGGTAAATGCTCAGCTCTCCCCTTTTAGTTCTCCCTAAAATAAGGGAGGAAAGGTATTAGGAAAAATCACACAACTAGTACTAAGCTCTATTGCAAGGTTTAAATTGTATCTACAGCAGCATCTAGTCATGGACACCCCTAACAGCAATAAGTACTGACCCAACAAAAGAAAGACACAATGGATTAAGTTCTATGGATGCAAAGAACAAACATCTTTCAATTTCCACCAAATGTTTGGATACAGAGGTTCATTCTTGCTTTAGTAGCTACTCCTTACTTGCTACATAGTATTTTTTAACCAGCTCATTGAAGAATACAATATACATTTAACTGTAATGCAAGGGACTGATCAAACTTTTAGCAGCAAACTTGGAGGAAGACCAATGAAATTTTTGAGCATCAACATCAATCCATAAAATAATCATACAATCCAAATCTACGTACTCCAGTTGCAATGAAAGAGTTGGAGAACAGAAAGACCTGTTCAAGTACCAAATTTCACAAAATTGCAAAAAAGATGCGGGACAAAATTCTTACAACCTATGAATGGGTATAATATAATCTAAGCTGTACGAAAGTGTGTGATATGCAAGCAATTATTTCCACCTCAAGGTAAACCAGTAGGCTCTACCAAAGAGGTAGATCAATAGAAGCCCCAGAGAGAGAGAGAGAGAGAGATTCTCTCATATCAATAGTCAACACAACCCTGACACTCGACTTTACATAGAAATGGCCCTTCCAGGTAAGTCATTAATCTTTTCAGAACCGCATCAAGGTTTTCTACTTTTAAAAGGGATGGTCAAGCCCTCCTTCCAAACATTTAGAAAAGCAGTGAGGTTGGAACTTGGAACACAGGACCTATTGTTAACTAATCTAAAAGCTTAAGCTGCAGGACAGAGGGTATGTTTATTATTAATATTCTCAACGCTGTCTATAAGCTTATGATTATAGCTATTTAAACGACCAAATATGTTCAAGTGACTAATAGAGCAATTCAAAGTAACAATATTCTACAGAGAGTTGTTTCACAATGATCTCTGATTATCTAACACGGAAAGAAAACATATAAAACACAACTCTGCTCACCAAGCACAGAAGCACTTGATCCCAAAAAACAAAAACAACTCCCCACACCCTCCCCAAAAACTTCAGAATGAATGGTTGTCGAGAAATTGTTCCAGTTAAGCTAGACTTATTTATATGGGCTCTATCCCAGTGGGACAGCTAGAAATGGCCTATCAAAGGGGTCGACACCTCCTTACACCCCGCACTGGAATCTTATAATCAAGATGGAATGTTGAAGAGATTTCTTTGATAAAGCAGATTTCTTCTAGTAAAAAGATAGAATATCAATTTGGTCCTATTCTACAAACAACGACAACTAAATCCATAATACGTCGCTATCTACTAAATCAACTTCAAGACAACAAGAACTGTATCTAAAGGACACGCAAGACTGATGACCCATTTTTCTTTCTTCTAGATCAGAGGCAAAAGGTATTGGTGAAATTGGACACTTATTGACTATTTAAAGGAGCAAGCAGCATTCCAAACCTGGATACCCAATAACACCAACAACATCTCCACGCTTCACTCCCGAGTGGAGCTTGGAAAATTCAGCTTCATCCAATTTCGTAACGCTGCAATGACGGACAATTACTGATATCATGAAAAACAAATTGTATAAGTTTATTAGTAAACATCAGAGTGAAGACATAAGGGTTGGTTTCAAATAGAAGTTTTGTGTGTTAGGACCATCGCAAGGTGGCGTTGATTTGAAGGGGGAAAAAACTATATTCATGGCTGTATAAACCAGATAATTATAATTACCGACTCGCAAGAAAAACCAACAAAAAATACTACACGAACCTAGTAGAATTAGGACAGCTCATCAAAAGATTCAAAAGTGCATATCCAATGGGTTATCATCCAATGCATTCAAGCATGTAAATATGTTTGCCTGAATCAGATCAGACAAATGCAGTCATGGACTCATGGCCAATCCTCTCAAACAAGTAGGGTACGAGGTTGAGAGGGCATAAATCGAACTTGACATTATTGGGCCAGAGTATATAAGCTCAATTTAGTCGGGACTCATTGACTCAAGCGTGTCTACTCCAACCGAACTTAGCCCAAAATTTCTTTTATCACAATCGATTATAAGGATTAAATACCTTTTACTGGCAAAAACTTGGACTTTGGCAGCATCACCATGCAAATCATAAAAGAGCAACCCTGCTGAAGAAGATCGCTTGCCCATGATTCTCCCTGGCAATAGAGGAGTATGAGAGAGATTATTTGAATGAATCATAATGATGAGAGAAAATACCCTACATGTGAATCAAAAACTTATATATAAATACCAGCCAAAGATACTTCAACATCCTCAAGATGCTCCCCATTAGTTAGGCCTTTATACTTCTCTATATACTCAGGGATGGACATTGAAACATGGAATTTGTGAGGATAGGGATTAATTCCAGCACTCTTCAGAGCTCCAAGGGTTTTCACCCTATTTTCAAAGTATTGCTGCAGTAAAAATGATGCATAGAGTTCAAGAAAGTAAAGACCTACAATATATCCTACGGGAACCTGAAAATCAAGTAGTAAACAAAAAAATGGTTTACTGTTGGATCCATTTCCTCGTCATCTGCCACTTCGGGCTTCTGAACCTTGGACTTCGACATGGCTGCAAACTGCAAGCAATTATCACCATTCTTAGAATGCATTATCAAAATATTACATACTGTGAAGCTAAAAACTATGGTCTACAGTTTAAGCCAAGGAGACAAACATATCAGTATACTTCCAAAGATGGGATGCAAAACATTTCAATTTTGCAAAACATTCATACACGAAAGATTTCCAACT
Organism: Rhododendron kiyosumense; assembly: GCA_019656275.1. NCBI lineage: Eukaryota > Viridiplantae > Streptophyta > Magnoliopsida > Ericales > Ericaceae > Rhododendron > Rhododendron kiyosumense. Next base: position 463,476 of record BPLS01000717.1, read on the forward strand.
CGGTTATGGAAATTGGTAGAGATCACCGTCATCTATGCCCAAGGCAAAGGCACTTGTCAATCTAAATAAATAAGAAACTCTGATGTTTCGTTAATGACTTCACCATCAGATTGACTCGCCCCCAAATTTGGCCAGTTTGATTAGTAAAGAATTATTTAAAACTAAGCTCATAAGTTTCACAATATATAACATAAAAAGTAGCCCGTACACAAACATATGACACGACAAGGATGCAAACACTGCCATGCTAACACAGCATGACATGCCAAGGACACACTAAACGTATAAGTTTACATTATTACATGTTATTATTTGAGATATTATCGGCTATTATTTCCATAAATAATGAAAATTCAGCGTAACACTAATTAAGATAGAGTAAGTCATATATCCTATAGTTAAACCCAACATTTTGTGACGATAACAATTACATTCCACAAAAACTAATAAAAACCCATACATTAATTTGCAATCAGCAACTTTGATGTGCTAATGACCATTGGGCAGTTCGACTGCACTGCCACTCAACTTTCACATCCAAGGGTCAAATGTCAAACATTCAAAACTGCACCCTTTGAATGCACCAAAAAGGGGCAAATTGTTAATCAGCCTAGGCGCCCAACTGGAAAATTGTCCATAATTCAGGACAAAACCTTCTAAAGAAACAAAAATCAATACAAGAGTATGAACACTCAATTTTTTACCACACAGGCAAGCGGAGCAAAGGATAAGAACTACATCTCAACGAACAGTAAAATTGCAGACCAAAACTAAGAATCCCTTGCTGCCTTTCCAATGAAATTTATAACTTATCAAAAAATAAATTTGCAGACCACAACTATAGGTACTTACCAAAACGAGAATAAAAATAAAATAAAAAAGAGCAGTAGATAACTTAAATTAGGAAATAAGACAAGTTGGAGCTCAAACAAAATCTTCAAATCACTCAAATCTGCCTTTCTAGCTATAAAGCATTCGCTTCCGGAAAGAGCATTCTAATGAAAACCAAATTTAACTCTAGGCTCTGTTTGGCTTCCATGAAACGAGCGAAAAAAGAACTAGACAAAAAAAAAAAAAAAAAAACGAAACTGCAGCGAAGGGAATGGAAAGGAATGGAATGGACTCTAAACTCAACCGATTGTCTCCAATTACGTCGATTAATTTAAGCTGAATTTCCAGGCATCCAAACACTGTAACGGAGCACCTTAAAACCTGATAGAAAACAGAACGAAAGAGGCTCACCTGTTTAGCCTTTTCCTTCCTCTTCTTTCAGATTGTTCTTCAAAGAGAGTGGAGAGCTGTGTTGGCCGGGTTACTCACAGTTTGCTGTACAAATTGAAGCCCACAAGCGTAACCGCCCCCTGTAGATAGAGAGAGAGAGAGAGTGGCGGGGATTTGGGAGGAAGTAGGGTTTTTGATGGATGAGCGCTTAAAATTGAAGCAGACCACGTCTTTAAATCCTCACCGTTGATGTACTGCACATATTGTAAATGTCACCCGGAACTGTTACTCTCATTCTTTCTAACAGCACTCCCTTTGTGCCATCTATTAGATTATTTAGAAAATTAGTGGCCGATTCTAATTTTTAGGCTTGGTTTAATCCCAACTCTGAATATTATTTTCAATCCTGCATAGGCTAGAATATGTTATCTTATAACTTTTTTTGCCCTTTTTAGTCTGCATCGTCTATTCCATCTCGTCATTCCTCCTCCTCCCTCTCTCACTGAAGATGATAAATCTCCTTTTCTCTCTCTCTCTCTCTCTCTCTCTCTCTCTCTCCCCCCGCATCCATCATCAATCTTTATCCTATTGAATTGATGCAATAGAATAAAGAGATTTTCCATTATCAATCAATAGTATCATTCTCTCTCCACGAACATCATCAATTTTTATTCTATCGAATTGATGCAATAGATTAAAGAGATTTTCCATTATCAAATCAACAGTACCATTAATATGATTTAGATCAAGAAAGTTGCATACCTTTTGCGTGCTTTGAGGACTCATCCGGCCATCCAGATGTTGAGGAATCAGTAGAGGACGAGGGTAAGAATAACGTATCCGTATTCTCCGGGAATCAACTCCACTCCGGCCATCTTCTTCTATTCCGATCGACTATTAGACCCGTTTCAACTCAATTTCACAGACTATACGTAGTTCATCTCCGGAACGGGGTAGTACGATTTTTGAATTTGGCTTTGGGTTTCTAATTTAGCAACTTAAACTGTACACTTCCAACTTCCAAGTGTATTTCAATGCTACTCCTTCATCCTCCTCCGTTGTGAAAACAGACGAAAACCCCCATTTGGCGACGGAAAATCATTTTTTACTACGTTTTGCGTCTAGAAAGTAAAGTAGTTTATTATTATTTTGATATTTTCTTGTTTGCACTTCCTTTTTTTATTTGTCCACAAATAACTGTTTTGCCCGTGGGTCTTTGATTTAATTCTTAATCGAAATTCATAATCATCTATAGTAATATTAATGCACTTTATTTTGATACTAGTATAGTTCTGCGCCCATCGCACGATGTCTCATTCTTATTGGTGTAATTGTTCTTTTATGTGAAATAATTGAAATTAAGATACAGTTATGGAAAGAAAAAAGGTCTTAAGCGTAAGTAATTTTTTGATTTTGAGTGATAGGGAAGGGAAGACAGATAGATATATGTTGGACATAGAAGGGTCATAAGTAATTGAATGAAAGATCATTTCTAAAAAAATAAAAATAAATACTATTACTATTTTATAAGCAATGCAAAAGGAGTTCTTGTACAGCTCTAGAACAATAGTAGCAAAGTAATTCAAGCACACAAGATTATGAACTCAAGTTGTTGTTTAACATATATAGAAGTCCAATTGCTTTGGATTTATAAAAGGAAATTAATTTTGACATTCCACTTTTAGCCATTTCCACTTTTAGCCATTGACACCTCACTTTTTGTCTTTTTTTCTATTTGAAATTACAATAATACCCTTTAAAGTGGATGGACACTAGGCTTGTTTGATAACCTAAATTCAGCACTTAAAATTGAATCAATTAAGTAATAAGTGATTCAGTAAGTTTGATAATGACATTATACATTACTTAACAAATTAAGTACTACTTAAAATATAGGTTAAAAAGTTGAAAAAAATTAAGTAGCATTGAGTTACTTAATTACTTAATTCTGACTGAATTCTTTTATACTTGTATTTAATCATCATACCACCACCATAACCACTCCCACCACCACCACTCATACTCCACCACCACCACCACTTCGCCGCCACCACCACCACCACTCCCGCCACCATCACCACCACTACCACTACATCACCACCACCACCATTTCACCACCACCACCATTCCTCCACCACTCCCCTATCACTCCATCACCTCTCCCCTATCACTCCATCACCACCACCACTACCATTACCACATTGCCACCACCACTACCATATCGTCGCGGCTGCCATCACCACAATGCCACCATTGCAGAATTATCACTCTACCGACATCACTCACTGTCACCATTATGCCATCACTCCACCACCACCATTATACCACTATCGCCAGCACTCCAACACCACCGCCGCCGCCGCCACCACTCCATCACCACCAACACACCACCACCACCATTATTATAAGTACATTGTGACCATTAGTAAATTAAGAGAGAATTAGTACTAAAATTAATTTTTCATTTTTTTAATTCAGTATTTAATATGTTTACCAAACAGCTTTTCAGCTTAAAAAATTCAGCATTCAGCTTTCAGTACTTAATTTTTCAGTATTCAGTTTCAGTTTTCAATTTTATCAAACAGGCCCTAACAAAATAAAAGATCATCTGATAATTTCACATAGAATAACAAAAATTGGAGTGTCAAAATCAATTTCATTTTAAATGAGATAAAAGTCCTATAAAGTTCTTAAACACAGATAAGTAGTTCTAAGCAGAAAAGCAATTTTAGATGAAATAGCTTGTCAAAAAGAGAAGGGATAGTTCTTAATAGGGCTTCTCGCGGTCCCAGTTCGGTTCAGATTCCTAGGAATTCGAGTACCAAACCGCTAGTCACAATTTTTATAAAATGAAATTTGTATCCGGACCAAAAGTCTTACGGTCCGGTTCCAATCCGATCTGTGACTCGTGGATTGATTACAATTTTGTCCACGAATTTTAGCAAAAATAAAGCTTAAGCATATATCTCACACCAAAAGGGAAGAAGGTTACACTCAGAATTAAGTTTAACACCACTGAAAAGTACTTATTACATAAATTACCAAAGGCCTATTTCAGAAATCAGATTCAAAAGAGTTTAAACATTAGTAGTTTGTATCATTACAGTACATAACATATAAAAAAAATTGGAAAAGAAATGAACTGCTAAAATTGAAATGATGGATGATCACTTAAAATTGAAGCAGACCACGTCTTTAAATCCGCACCGTTAATGTGCTGCACATATTGTAAATGTCAAAGGAACTGTCACTCTCCTTTTCTCTAACCTCTAACGGCACTCCCATTTTTGTCCTCTATTAGATTATTTAGAAAATTAGAGGCCGGTCCTGATTTTAAGGCTTGATTTGATCCTAACCCTGAATTTTATTCCCAAACCTGCATAGGCTCGAATATGTTATCTCATGACTTTTTTGCCCTTTTTAGTTCTCATCGTCTACTCTATCGCGCCATTCTTTTTTCTCCTCTTTCTCTCTCTGAAGATGATAAACCTCCTCTCTCTCTCTCTCTGCGTCCATCATCGATCTTTATTCTATTGAATTGATGCAATAGAATAAAGAGATTTTCCATTATCAAATCAACAGTACCATTCTCCCTCCACGTCCATCATCGATCTTTATTCTATTGAATTGATGCAATAGAATAAAGAGATTTTCCATTATCAAATCAACAGTACCATTGATATGATTTAGATCAAGAAAGTTGCATACCTTTTGCGTGCTTTGAGGACTCGTCCAGCCATCCAAATGTTGAGGAAGCAGTAAAGGACGAGGGTAAGGATCATGTATCCGTATTCTCTAGGAATTAACTCCACTTCGGCCATCTTCTCCGATTCTGATCGACCGTTAGACCCGTTTTAACTCAATTTCACAGATTGTACGTAGTTCATCATCGCTTTGCCCATGGTTCTTGCCGGAGCATGAACACATGAAGACGACGTACGAGACGGAGGCCAACTGGTATTTCTCTGATCTAATTTCAAAACAAACAAAAATTTGAGATCCAGAACACAAATTTTTTGAGATCCACGCCAGAGATGCTGAAGCTAGGGTAGAAATCTTCGTTGATTAGATTTTTTGTTGAATGTTTGTTGATTTTTTTGTTGAATGCTGGACCATCCACCAGTGGCAAGTCCGAATCTACTTTTCAGGGCTGGCCTCTAAATTCCCCAAAGAATAGAAGAAAATAGGAGAAAATAACCAAACTAAAACTTATGAACAATAAATTTTTCTCCAAACTTTCCTCATTTCCTTTTAAATATATTTTTTTAAGTTCTAAACAGGACGTCAACCAGATAAAACTAGGACAATACAAAAAGTCTACAGCCGTGGCCTGCCATCGCACGCCCTGAGGGTCTATTTCAGGACCCGCAGAGATGATCCGAGACGTTCAATAACTTTAAAAAAAAATTCGAATGGGTCATGCAATAAATCAGCTCGATCCGATATGTGTAGCAGTGTAGGTGCTCAGATCAAGCTTTTCATCTTTAGAAAATCGGAAAACCAATCTTTCCATTTTTTCCAAAGATGAGAAGCTTGATCTGAGCACCTACACATATCGGATCGAGCTAATTTTTTGAGCGACTCGCTCGGTTTTTTTTTTTTTGAAAATTATTGAACGGCTCAGATCATCCCTGTGGGGCCCACTCCGGCTTGCGGTGGCCAACCATCATATTTTGCCTTCGGAGACAGTAGTGCTTCTTGTGACAATACTAGAAAAATAGGAAAACTTTGCATAATGAGCCCCATTCCAATTAGGCTCTTATTTTTTATTTGACGAGACAGATCGTTCTTTTATAGTACATCATTTAATACAAAAAATAAGTACTTATTTGAAAAATAGTAAGACTGTATTCTTATGAACTTAACTTAAATATGATAGTTTTATCCTTATTTGATTTTTTTCAACATTTGTTAGTTTTTTGGTTATTTCTAAAAATACTTGGGTAAAAGTGAAAAAAATTATTTTTCCAATTCCTCTCGTCGAAATGAATCAATAACCCACAAAAATTTGACGCAAAACTAACAAATGCAAAAAAAATTCAAATAAGGACATAATTTACATATTTAAATTAAATTTAAGTTAAGTTTATAAAGAACACACTCTAAGTACGAATTTGAGTTAGCAGAGGGGTACTACGATTTTTGAATTTGGATTTGGGTTTCTAATTTAGCAACTTAAACTGTACCGTTCCAACTTCCAAGTGTATTTCAATGCTACTGCTTCATCCTCCTACGTTATGAAAACAGACGAAATCCCCCATTTGGCGACGGAAAATCATTTTTTACTACGTTTTGCGTCTAGCAATTAAAGTAGTTTATTATTATTTTGATATTTTCTTGTTTGCACTTCCTTTTTTTATTTGTCCACAAGTAACTGTTTTGCCCGTGGGTCTTCGATTTAATTCTTAATCAAAATTCATAATCATCTAGTAATATTAATGCACTTTATTTTGATACAAGTATAATCCTGCGCGCTTCACACGAGGTCTCATTCTTATTGGTGTAATTGTTCTTGTATGTAAGATAGTTGAAATTAAGATTCAGTTAAGAAAAGAAAAAAACAGGTCTTAAGCGCAAGTAATTTTTTGATTTTGAGGAATTGGGAAGGGAAGACAGATAGGTATACGCGCGACATAGAAGGGTCGTAAGTAATTGAATGAAAGATCATTTCTAAAAAAATAAAAAAATACGACTACTATTTATAAGCAATGCAAAAGGAGTTCTTGTACAGCTCTGGAACAGTAGTAGCAAAGTGATTCAAGCACACAAGATTATGAACTCATGTCGTTGTTCAACATATATAGAAGTCCAATTGCTTTGGATTTACAAAAGAAAATTGATTTTGGCACTCCACTTTTAGCTATTGGCACTCTACTTTTTGTCTTTTTCCTATTTGAAATTACAACAATACATTTTAAAGTGGATGGACACTAATAAAATAAAAAGATCATTTGATAATTTCACATAGAATAACAAAATGTAGAATGCTAAAATCAATTTCATTTTAAATAAGATAAAAGTCCTATAAAGTTCTTAAAATCCAAGAACCGAACCGCTAGTCATAATTTTTATAAAATGAAATCTGTATCCGAACCAAAAGTCTGTGACTTGCGGATCGATTACGGTTTTGTCCACAAATTTTAGCAAAAATAAAGCTCAAGCATATATCTCACACTAAAAGGGAATAAGGTTACACTCAGAATTAAGTTTAATACCACTAAAAAGTACTTATTACATAAATTACCAAAGGCCTACTTCAGAAATCAGATTCAAAAGCGTCTAAACATTAGTAATTTGTATCCTTAGAGTACATAACATGTAAAAAATTGGAAAAGAAACGAACAACTGACACAGGAAATGCAAGATCTTTCAACATAAAAATTGAACAAAACTACAGTTCAAAATGCCCAAATTCTCATTTTATCAGTAACCCAGTAACCCAAATTCTCATAGTTATGCACCTTAAAAACCATATTGTAGCGTAGACATATTGAGAGAGAGGGAAAAAATTTACCCAATGAATTCAACTAAAGTACGGTAGAGCCCAATTGTGCTTGTGTTCCTTACGCAGCTTGAACCATGAAGACAGAGAAATGCTTTCTATGGAAGCTTACTGGAACCCTAAGTAAATTCTTCATCTGTCAAGAAGAAAAAGAAGGATGTTTTCCTCCCAGAGATGAAACTATACAAGCAGATGAACCTTAGATCCAAAGAGAATGCAATCTAAGAAAAAGAAAACCATAGCCAAATACACATGTAAACAATAGATATAATATTGCCGATTCCGCCATCCTAGCTTCAATTTCAGCGGAAATCACACTGAAAAGCCACGTTCAGAGGTGGTGGTAGATGAACACCTTTTCAGCTCTAACTACATGCGAGAACTGATCCGACGAACAAAGAAGAAATCGATCTCCTCTTCTTTTATGTACAACAATGACCGACTACATGAAGAGCCACTAGAACAGTAACCTCTCAAATCAGTCTTTGGCATTGTACAAAAGTGGTTGCTGTTCAAGTTCTCAAGACGCACAAAGCAATTTCAGTGTTACCCGAAAATTTATTTTGTGCCCCTCTTTACACAGAGGATCCATTGGTAACCTACAGGATTTTGACAAAGTGGAAATACCACCCTGCCCTTCGACCCAAAACAGAAATACCTAAAATACCCCCATAACTTAAATTAGTCAATGACAAACTACAAGGGTCATTTTGCCTTTTCACGATGTGGCTTGGCTAAACATCCTTTCTCCCATCTTTTTCATTTTTTCACCTTTTTTCTTCCCTCATTTCATACTCCCTCTACCATTTCGTCCCTCCTCCCGGATGCCTCAGAATGTTTGCCGAAAGATGTTTGCCCTCGCGTCATCAACCAAGGAGATTGTGGTTGTTGCTCAATGCATGTACCCCTATCATGGTGTTCCACAAAACTGACTATGCTTTCGATTCCATAGTCAGTTTTGTTGAACACCATGATAGGGGTACGTGCAACGAGCAGCAACTGCAATCTCCATGGTTGATGACGCGAGGACAAACAATTTTCGGTAAACATTTTGAGGCATCCAGGAAGAGGGAAGAAATGGTGAAGGGAGTATGAAACGAGGGAAGAAAAAAGGTGAAGAAATGAGGAAATGAAAAAATGGGGCAACAACAAAGTAGAGACGGTAGGGATGCAACTATAGTAGCCTTAGGGCTGGGATTGGTCCGTAACATTCCCACCGTCGTACGGAAATGGACGTGTTCCGCGCACAAAAGCAAATTCTACATCTGGACCTAGCATATATGGATATATGTTTTAGGTTAAAATTCAATCTAATCGGGCTTTATTAGTGAAGACTGAGGAGTAAATCCATTTTGACCGAACGGTACAAAAAAGGAGATCTCTAAATTCATTTAACTGCAAATTCAAAATGAAAAAAGCCCAAGTTAAATTACGATATTGCTTTTATCAGTTTTCCACAAGCATTTACTCGTCGCACAAAATGGTCGAATGGACTTCAACACATAGACTAGAAGAATAGAAGAATCTAGATTTTGATCAGGCTCTAAATCACGTAATCAAAATTATGATCACTCATCTTCAATCCAAAGAATCCAGGTAGAACACGATAATTAACTTCTATCATCTCACTGAATAAAGAACAAAAGATACTAGTGATCGAATGGACCTCAACATGTAGACTAGAAAGGAATTTTCATCCATTTGAAGATCCCAACAATTTGATAAGTGGGGACACCAAATTCATCCCTTTTGCGGTTCTTTGTCTTGGTCCCCGTGAGCACCTTTCAATGGCGGCAATGTCTCCACATAATCCCTTTCTCACTCCGAGCTCAACAACACATAATGTCATAATCCCATTACTTTTAACTGGAGTTGATGTGAGCGATACATTTCATCATACAGTTAATGGGCAGCAAGTAAATAGAGAATAGCAAGTTAAATGCCTATATGAGCTTAACATCTCATTGAGGCATTTTCACGAGCAGGTGGGGGACAAATCAAACTGGGATAAAATCTAAGAACACATCGATCAATGTTTGAATCTAAACAAGTTTGAGTGTGGAAACTGAAGTTGGGGAGGATGCGAAAAAAGGGAAAATAGAGAAGTACCTAGGATCAAAGAAAAAAGAAGTATCTAGGATTTTGTGGAACCATAGCATTTATTGTACAATTTTTACACATGCATGTGAGAGAAGTATAATTAGAGTGTGTTACATTAACGTGTCCTTAACATTTCTCTTGCATATACCAAGGGGTGTACGGAAAAGAAAAAGTATAAAAGTGTATTATTCCCAACGTTCCAATTTGTCTGCCTCTGAAAATCGTGCAATTTCCGGATTGATCCAAAAAATAAAATACTTTTGAACATCATTTGTGTTGGAAAAGCTCTAAATAGAGCTCATATTTTCACGGATTTTCTAAGTATATCATTCTCCTCACATAGATCTCAAATAAAATACTATGTAGCAAAAACAACTCAACTATTACCATTAGTCTGTAGTCTATTTGATTATAACCGAAACGCACACTTGTAGAAGGATGGGAGAATAATAGTATCTTCTTTTACTTCTTGCCCGCCCTCGAGAAACCAATGATCCGTACACAACTTTACTAGCCACTACGTCGCAATTCTCAGGTTACATGAAAAACTAGCTTAATCATGGCCAAAAATCTATTGCCACACATAAACTTTCAACAGCCACCAGTACACAACACAGAATGAGATTACACGTTTGGCCAACATGTGATTGAACAACACACTAATGCCTCAGTAACATTTCTATGGGCATCATAGCTTACTTCTTATTGCAATCCCCTTGCGGTTTGACTTTCACCGGGGAGATGATTTGTTGGAGCCAAGAGATGGCAGCGGTGACGATGAATAGGGCAATGTAGGCAGTTTCCCAATTAACCACAAATAGATTGAAGGCTTCTTGAGATAGCAACACAACATTCAAACAATTGACACCAGCTACAGGCCTACGCCCCGAAAAGGGGGAAAGCGGGAGACAAGAAGAATGGGAAGGCCCCATTCCTTTCCAGTTCATATCTTCGTATTCACCTTACAAGTGGTATGAGCAAGTACTCGGCGTAAAAGAGCTGCAAGAGGAAGACGTCAAACGAATAAATAAATGTCTGAAAAGTGAAAACCGTTTATCTTCTTGTAAAGAACCATCAGCCATTCATATTTCTGCATCTAAACTTGTACCCATAAGGTAACTGACTACCTTCCATATGAACATGTAAAAGGATGTTATCGCAGCTTTGCTCTTCAAATTCATAGATTTGGCACGGTTCCAGAGTATTGCGGCCAGTATGGCATGACCCGAAACCTGCATGAATGCTCAGAAAAACATAATCATGGTTGTCGGAAGCTTGAATACAGGACACAAACAACTGGTTTCTGAAGCCCAAATTATCCATAACTCCTAGCGAACGACGCAAATCTATTGCGGAAGTAAGATGGATTGCTGAACATGATTTATAAACACCCATGTCAACCTTTATTAAGTGCAGGCAGTATATTGACGGTTAGAGCCATGTTTGTTTCTTGTGTACTTCAAAGGGAGATGAGTTGGTCAACAATCCAATAACCAAGGCATCTATGTCTTGTACGTCAATTAATCAAATAAAGCTAAACTGAACCAATTACCGTTATGTATCTGCTCCAAAGGCTTGAAGAGGTTGCTCCCACTAACACAGCAACACAATATGCCATTTCAAGTAGCGAAATACAAATCCAAAAGACCTGAAAAGGTTTAGATTTTGGACAGAAGTTCAATTATTTTACTTAAAAGCATGTAGACGATCCTGTATTTAGTTTGCTTGACCACTCACCCGCTCTTGACCCAATCGGACAGTGAAGGAACGAATGCCAAATATCTTGTCTCCATCGATATCAGGTATATCCTTGAAGATACAATTAAATGTTAAACCTATGTATAAATCCTATGCTTCAAATCACTGCAAGATTGGACGAAAATCAAGAGCAGAGGAACATATCATAATCATAATGCACACATTGAATTCTAATCCTTAGGCTAAAAAACAGAGGCAATGTCATCAGATGTTGGAATCTTATGGTTCTTGCAGCCCACCAATCAATGAAAAATAAAAGGTCGAATCTCAATATGAAAGCACAGTAGTTCAGATAACTGCATTATCCGATAAAAAAGAAAAGGGGCTCTGACTAGCCGGTCCTCTTTTGTCCACTCCTACCTGTCTAAGCCCACCCCTTGTCAAAGTCTACCCGCATAAACCCCGTTTTAAGTGAAGTACCCAAAATACCCTCTCTCTCTCTCTCTCTCTCTCTCTCTCCCCCCTGAACCGAACATGGCCTTTCCTCCCAAAGAAAAACCGGACCAATTCTCCTCCCGAAGAGTCCGACGAACTCAAGCTTGAGTTCGGAATCTGGGAGTGACCACCGCAATCACACCATGACTTCTTCTCGAGATCCGCCGCAGATTTCCGGCGAACAACGACCTTCTCACTCAACTTCTTCTCCATCCACTTCTCCATCAGGCAAGCGGGCCGGAGATTCGCCATCTCTTCGTTGTTTTCCACGCCGCCGCAGCCCCACTACTGCGTGTCTTCCTCATTGTCTCTCTGTAAAGGACTAGCTCGTCTTCTCCCTCGTCGATGAAGCGGTAAATCGCGTCAAGAAGAGTGGACGAGAAAGACGTATTCTCTCTATGCCGTCGATTAGAATATTGATCTTCTCTCATCGATCTATCCATACTTTATAGTACTAAACGAACGAATCTGACAGTGAGTGAAGATTGAGGAGCTAGAGGGAATAATAATCTGTTGCTCTGTTCTTTTATTGTTTCTTTGGAGAGTGTCAACAGCTGCAAAAAGAGAGATCTAGATAGAGGGAGGAAACAACAGCAGCAGCAATGATTTTGCCAAACAACAATAATTTTGGGTGTGAATTCTGCATTTAGAATTGTGAAGATGGTATGTAAATTCTGAATTTAGGCGTGTGAATTGTGTAATTTGGGGGGTGTGAATTCTGGATTTTTTAGGCTTGAGAATAGTACAGATGGGTGTGAATTATGCAATAGAGTATGAATTCTGCAAAAATGTGTGAATTATGGGGGAGTGAATTCTTTATTTGAAGAATTCACAGGTTCGAAAAAGACAGAATTCACATCCAAACGAAGAATTCACTTCTTTGAACAAGTCAGAATTCACACCTTTTGCAGTACACCCCTTCGCAGAATTCACACCCTCAAGAATTCTTGGGGTGTGAATTCTGGAGGGTCTGAATTCTTCAAACGGGCAAAATTGTAAAAGGGGGTCCGCATGGAACCCAAACACAAAAATAGGACCAGCCAGGAATTTCCCAAAAAGAAAAAGGATTACTGCATTATATACCATTCTTTTCCCTTAACCAATGAAGGTAAAAACAAGAAGAGCTCCAGCTTTGGAACTCAAAAGACATGCCTACTATCAGACATGAATGAATTTCTCTCTTCAGTTCATTCGATAAATCTACAGCCCAATGCACCACAAATGGTTCCAATATGAAAAATCTCAACCCACCCAACTTTGAAACTCCTCAAGCAACACTTTTTTGGTGATCAATCATGAAGCCCCTACCTGCTCATTTGCTAAAAGATAAGGTTATTAGGAACTTTACCTTAAATAATGCTATAACAACTGAGAAGAAGCTCATAAATGCAGTTGCAAAAATCACTGGCCTTGAAAAGACAGCCGGTCTTCCGAAGACATAGGTCTGGACATTGTTAAACACATTGGGATCAGACAATGAAAGTCCATCGAAGCATGAACAAAAGGCTCTTCAAAATTCAAGAAACCGAGCTATAAGGAAATACAAGATCCCATCTACCCCCCTTCTTTTCTACTTTGGTACGAGCCATTATTTGACTACCGCAAAAATGGAGATTGGGTTTGCACAACATATTGGACACAGTTTCATGCATGCATCAACCATGTGCAAAAGTTTCAATGGATCTTGCATGCAAAAAAGGGTCAAGAAATATCCTTTCCAAAAAAGATACCCTAGAAGAGAAAGGCTTTAATATTAAAGACAACAAACAAATCATCCATCCAACAAGAAAATCATAGGAAAACCTGTATGTGCAGAAAAAATGCAATTTGAACAATCACTGCTCGAACAGCCAGGATGCACATCGCTGCAACCAAAGCAAATCTCTTCCATCTCAACAGGGGCACCTAAAAATAAAAATTCCAAAGACCAAGCTAGAAAATTAGCTCTATTCCTTAGCTTGCTTTAAATCAAATATAACTCAACTAATACAGGCATTTTCCATTGTACCTCATGAGTTTTCAAAAATAGGATTTAACTAATATGAGCATTTTCCGTTGTATCCCACGATTTTCCTACTTACAATCTGTTTCACTTGAGTCTAAGGAGACGTGTGCCCCTCTCAAGTGCCTAAGGGTGTCGAGTTCTCGAACGAAAATTAAGACACGTTTGGATGTGTCCGATGAGAGCATTGGCATGCAATGCGGCTGCACCAATTTTTTTTACTAGTGTTCGTGCTTATTATGTTGATAAGTGGTCCACTAACAAATTGCATCTACGCTGAACTTGAACATGTTAAATTGTTAATGGGTAGCTTATTCTGTAAAATATTTAGCAAGAGTTAGAGCAGTAGTTTTATAACGCACTCTTCGAACGATACTTGAGGCAAGTTTGTCCACTACAGTCAGACGAGTAGAAGAGCAGTCAGTGGCGGATTTAAAGTACGACCAGTGGGGGCAAGGGCCCCCACGGCACTTTCCAATAATTTCATTTTTACCCCTAACTTATAATGGTCATGACATTTGTATCCTAAAAAATTATGCACATTTTCTCTTTTATATCACTTACATCCCTATCTTTGTCAAGTTTTCAAAAAAGTTCTTTTTAACTTATTTGTTTTTCATAAAGACCTGTTACCCATATATGCATTGTAGCAAATTTTACATTTTAACTTCATTTCTTTTAGATAATTGTTGTTTATTGTGAGTAAAAGATAGGAAATTGTAAACCTTGTGGCCACCGGATGGTTTGTCAGGCCAAAAATTTCATGGTCCCGGAATTAGTCAATGTATGAACTAGTTGGTCCGAACATCCTGCTATCAAAGGAAAGAAAAAGAAAAGAAATTCTAAGACCATGTTTAATGGTGCCCCGACCAAGTTAATTTCCTGGCTACGCCACTAAGAGCAGTTAATACATAGGTGTTTAAGAAAAACAAGATCTACTCCACTATGCTATGTGGTGAAAATAGACCATAAGTTTGATGAGCCAACTCACATTGATCGAGTATGCAGTTCCAAGCATAAAACTGATGAAAAGAGCCCAAAATAGTGGCCAGGAACCAACAATCCATCCAAGCCAAAAACTCTGTAAATAAAGGAATATTGGCTTTCTTAGTACAGAAATCAAGTGCAATGCTCCAACATATAGAAAAAATATCTCCATGATATTACACATAGCAGGAAGAAAAAGTACAATTACAGCACTACATATGATTTAAATTTTAAATTGCTTGATAAACACTGACCACCCAAACCTATTTCCTTGGTGATTGGTCTAGCATCTAAGTGGCATTTTCAGAAAATGCTGAACAAGGAAAATTTTGAACCTGAAAACTTCTGAAAAGGGGAGGAATATTGAAACGTACAGAAATACTGAAATACATCATTTCACTAATAAGTTCACTTTATGGTGTGGATAACTGAGTTAACTATTTAAATGCTGTAAAACAATGTGCCAAGAAAGTCCATTGGAATATTAGGAACAAGTCATTAATGCTTTAGAAAGACTATTGATGTTTTTCTTTCCATCGCAACAAAAACAGTTCAGTTCATTATGTTAAGCTTCGGATATAGTAAAAGTGGTGATAATGACTTTGTGTCAGAAGATAAACGATACAATATATGAGAAAACTTTTTGCTTATATTACTATGGACTTGTATTTTCCCCACAGTACCCTAGTGTGATCAGATGGGGCATGGGTGAGGGTCTAGGATACGTGTCCTACACCCTCAACCAGTTTAGATGGTCTCTAATTTTCACGTTGTAGAAACAAAAAGTTGAAATTAAAAGAAACATTCCTGGCATTTCACATGGATGGGAGATCAAATTTCTATATTTTTTTAATTTTTCCTTCATCTGATTCGATCTCAAGTAGATTTCTAAATAATTTACAACCTATTTGCTAAGTATGATGTCCAATGTACAATACAAATAAGCATATAGGACGTATGCACCCATACTCGCTTTTGGACCCATGTCTCAATACCGTAAGATAAGTTCAAGAAGGTCTCGCATTTGTGCACTAGATATTAGTGCACTAGTCCATCTATCATAGGCCAAACAATTTTCACAAGAACATCCAGAGATGTTTGGCTACACAACAAACTTCTCACAAATCAACAAGCAAAATAAATTCTGACAATGCAATGTCTACTGTCAAACATGACAACTACATTATTATGAAACCTGAAAACTTGAATTCAACATACAACTCAAAACTGTTGGAATTTTTTTTTTTCCCTCAGTTTTCCTTAGGCCAAACCTACCAGTACGGCAAAAGATGAAACAATCATAACACCAGTTGTGACAGAATATTCCCCTGACGCCAATGGAAGATACGGCTTGTTAACCTGTAATAAAAAAAATATCATAACTAACAATAAGACTTCGAATTAATGCCATTACACGATTACTAGAAACACATATTCCAACGCAAGTGGTGCAAAAAAGTCGGTGGAACAGAAACACTTTAAAGTTTGAACATAGTTAAGGCAGAAAAATTTCCTTTACTTTCTACTTTTGACTTTGTCAGAGTGTTAGTAGTGAAGAGTTATACATGAGCTACCTTGTCTATTTCTATGTCAGACAACTGATTGAGACCAACAATATATACATTCATCAAAAGGGCAGCAACAATAGCCTGAAAAGAAGTAAGAAATTTAGTAAGAAAAAAGAACTTTATCAAGCGTATGATTCAACTTGAGCAAAAAGTTTTGAAGCACCTCTAACACTCCAGTGAAAAACAATGGAGAAAAATCAGATAGCTTCTCCACTGCAAGGAGAGAAACTGAACTTATGCTCAATGCCTGCTCACAAAAAAGAACGAAATCTCCTTTAAATTCTAAAAAAAATATAGACGGGAAAACCTAGCTAAACCCAATTCATATAAATACACAAATTGGAAGTGATAAATTTGAACCCAACCGTTCCTATAACCGTATGAGGACGCGAAAATCTGTAGAAAGCATTCAAGGCATCTTGCATGGATTCCCAAGGGTTCTTGGGATGATAAGCTTCAGGTTCCGATTCAAGAGGCTGACTGGAGGCTGCGTTTGCTATGTGCTTTGCACTACAAGATTGATAGGCTGAAGATATTTCATTGTTACGTGCAATATGTTGTGCTACCAGCCCCCTCTGTAACTTCACAGTGTGGTACTTTTCTAGCATGTTCCGCACTCTGCATCTTGGAAATGGTACACCTATACACAAACCATTCGATTTCAGAGACAGAAAATGAAAAATCTACAGCATGGCTCAATGTTTTGCTTTTAAGCGCTCAAAAGGGTGCCATAAGAAACATTACCAGTGCTTGACCAATGATACTCAGAAATAAAAAACATGAGGAGTTCCACTAGGCTCCTTTGCACCAAGTTAGAAACGTTGTGGACAAGAAACAAAGACAACCTGATCCACCAGGACATGACCAAACAACAGACGATAACATAAGACGTCAAGTCGGTGATAAACATCTCTTTCTAAGACCGACTTCAAGTATTTAACCACCAAGGCAGTTCCATCTGAACGGAAATTCTGTCTGGTGAACTAAACAATGAATAGGGATTCTCTGAATTGTATGACGGAATCGCCAACATGACAGGCAAGTCACCTTATTACAAGTTTGCTATTCATCTTAATCTCCCTGTTTCCAAATCTTCTTGACTGCACTTTTAATTCTTTGACCTTGCGCCTTTTCATTCTCTTTTGCAGGCCACATTCTTGGGTCCTCAGGCACATGAATCACATGATAGATCATCTAAATTGTAAACCATCTCAATTTTTGCTACATCAACACAGCTATACTACAATAATGCCAGAGTAGCTGAACCATTGAACTCGTATAGTCATATACAAGATTGTCATTTTCGATAACTTTCACAATAGGTCTCGTGTTGAATTAAAGTTAACAACTTAACATCACATCAAAGATCTTTTTAAGGACAAAGCATATCAAAGCTTGGAAAGAAGACATGTAGAATTTGAACCACGCAGAACGAATACAGTTAAACCCTCTAAACTAACCACCTTACGTCTTAAAGCAAGGTGCAAAACATTCTGACAGTCCACCATGAAAATAGGCAGAGGTTGTTGAACAATTTGCCATAAAATAGTCGTTCAAAATGGAATCTTCAATTTGCCCCGACATTTGTTACGGTTTTCATGAGGGAAAGAGCAGGAAAAAGTGAAGAGAACTGGAATGAGATGATGAGAAGAACTAATCCGACACTGAAATATCCTGTATTTGAATTTCTCTCTCCTCCACCCATTGCTACTTATCAATCTACACAATGGATCAGATCCACATATCATGTTACGAATATCTATTAAATCAAGTTTCCAGTCAACAAGTGCCAAGTTTTGATCAAGTTTTTCTTCGGAATCCAGTAGCCAATTCGTAACATTTCACACCAGAAGAGTGGAGAGTAGACTATCGCTCTATCAATGCTTAAGGAAAATTTTTCCAACAAAAAAAGAGAAACGAAAAGGGAAAGCCCGTATGGAGTATAAAGATCCAGTAGAATCGTAGATGCACAAATTCGGAATAAGGACAAAAGTCAACCCAGTTTAGACCATGAGTCAAACGGACAAGAGAAAATTACTGAACTACTTTTTCTTTGCAAAAATAAAGAATAAAAATAATACAATAGATGACCGACACTCATGGATATGCCAAAAACATAAATTTGTGAGTTAAAAGAAACCCAGAAAGGCCTTTCAAAAAAAAAAGAAACCCAGAAAGAGTGCAAATTAGAAAACCCTAAAGTAGAAAATCAGAAGTGAAACAGCTCCAATAATAAATTGAAAACATGCATGCATAGAGACTAAGAAGTCATTAATGTGAGAAGAGGTCATACCAGTAGTTTTTGATGCAGAGACCCCAGATACAACTGGAAATGAAAGAGGTTTGGTAAAAGACCCAATAAGCATAGAATCCATTTGGCTCCTTCAATCAAGCAAATTAGTTCATGCACATGCGATTCTTGGCGGCTCGTAATGTGAGTAGACAATCACCCTTTCCCTCCCTCGCCCTCTCTCTTATGCAAGCTATGCACAACCCCCACTCTCTCTCTCTCTCTCTCTCTCGATCAATGCAACAGAAAGACTGTGGAGTAGAATTGACTGAGCAAATTCTCTTTTGACAATTAGTGAGCAAATTATTATGTAACAACAAATTTGGGCCTGTTCCGCATGTTTTTTCACATTTTTTTTAAAAAAAAAGAAGATAATTTTAAGTTTAAATATAATAAAAATAAAAAATAATTTTTTAGTTTTTTTTGCGCCATTTACTCAATGAAATCTACCGAAAAAAGATTCATATTAGTAAAAAAATTATTTACGTAAATATATACTTTTTAAATTTAAAATTACCTTTTTTTCTAAAGTTACATTTTAAAAACCAGAACGGCACCAAAGTTAGGGGAAGAAGAAAGCTTGTGCAGGAGCGTCGGTCAAGAGAGTGTTCGACCGTCCAATGATGTCGTGTACGTTTTGTAATTGGGCCCAATTTGCTAATATCTGCGACCCTTCTGTGCGTTGTTAACTGTGTAATTTTTTAGAGGTGTTAAGGACACATTGGGTGTGACACATCTCAGCCATATCACGTGAGGTTCGTTTAAGTAGGTTCCATCTATATGTGAGAGGGGTGTGGCTAAGGTGTGCCACATTCAATGTGCCTCTAGCATTTTTGAATTTTTTAACCTGCTCCCGACGTGAGTGTATCTAGTTCAATCTGTTTAGGATGTAGCGTGCAGATTTTTATTTTCTTTTTTTGGGTAATGCGGGTGTATCTAGTTTACGCACATCTCAAATTAATCTATATAAGCCCTCCCATCTATAGCTGAGTTAGGATTTTAGTCTGAGGGGTCCCGACTTAATAGACAAATATTTTTATGGGTACGGGTGCTTATTGTATCCATATAATTTTTCTATATTGAAACGATAGCCTTATATATTTAATCATTTTTTTTATTTCTTTAGGTCACACAATTTTTTTTATTAATGACAGAAATTGAGTAAATGAGAATGTAAAAAAACCATGCATTTAAATAAATCAAACAAAAATTATTAAGATTATAAATAACTATTACACTCATAATATCAATAATTAAGTATCATATAAATAGAATTTTTAAAACTCAAGAGGAGCAGGGCCGGCCCAATACAGATCCGCTCATGCTTCCCGTAGGCGTTTCATATGCTCACGCGCTGGGATAAGGTGGCTCAGCTTGCTTGTTGGCGAGGAGAATCGAATCTAAAATCTCAAAAGAGAGATCCCTAAATTATTGGCTAGCACTAGTCGGCCAACCCCATAGGACTAGCTTGCCGATTTAATAGTGATGTACTCTCCGCTATCACAATCTGAATTAAATAAATATGTCCCATAAGAATTGAACTCAATGACTTGATTACTCACCTAATAGGAGTAACTTCGAGTGTATATACTGGCTGAATAATATAGGAAGATAAGCATGGCGTTCAAAAGCTTTAAGAAGATAACAAATGTGTCAATCTCATTAGGTTTTTCAGAGGTTTGTTTAAGCGAGGAAGATATTGAATTGGTAAAAACTTGAGAAAGGGATTAGGTGAAGTCAATGTTTAAAGCCATGGTTTTCGATATACTTCATCAGACACGGAAGAACGATTGGATCATCCCATGTTTTTCTTCTCTTTTGGTACAACTTGTAGGACCACTCTATTAATGCCCCTCTTCATCATCTCTCCTTAAAAAGGACCATAATCCCATGTTTTTCTGCCCTTTTGGTACAACTTGTAGGACCACTTTATTAATGCCCCTCTTCATCATCTCTCCTTAAAAAGGACCGTTGGACCCGTCTTACCTGGCAAATGATTTGTCGCATCCCTGCGAATGATATATGTTTATCGGACCAATGTTGTATTGCCAAACAGCCCGTTTGGATGCTGGTATAATTTTTTGGCGATTATTTATAGAGGGAAATAAGATAATAGAAAAAATTAATAATCGAGGGTTGGCCCACATTAATGTGACCTTTTTGAAGAGGATTAAGGCCCCATTGCAGTTTTGAAAAAAAACAACTTTTAGAAAAAGAAGGTAATTTCAAACTCAAAAATCATGTATTTACGCAAATAATTTTCTTACCAATATGGATTTTATTTGATAGATTTAATTGAGATCTTTTAAACAGTGCAAAAAAATTAAAAAATTATTTTTTATTTTCATTATAATTGAGCTTAAAATTACATTCTTTTTTTTAAAAAAAAGTTTAAAAAGAAAGCGAAACGACACCTAAAAAGTAGTTAGTTTGGATGAGGGATTAGAGAATGGGGTTAAATAATACTTAGTTTGGATAATAGATAAAATGTGAGGATGAGGAAGGGGATGATGTAAAAAGCTGTTAAATGACAAATTTGTCATTGTTCAGTTCTAAATTTAATTGTGTATTACATTATATACATAAATACAAATATAATTAAATTTTCGCATTTAAGCCATAATAATTAGTTTTACTAAAAAATTAAATATTAATAATATTTAAAAAAATTAAAAATTCATTTTTTATTGTATTTTAACCATGTTTTTTTTAAATATGACATTTCAAATTTATAAAAAAATGTTCAGTTCCGGAGACAATATATTTTTGAAATTTTTGAGGAATAAATTTGTTCCTTTCCTAAGAGGTTTTTTGAGTGTATGTGAAATACTGAATCAAAGCTCATATTTTCAAGAAAGAATTAAACCCCAGTTTGATCCCAATCATCCATTCAAGGGCCCATCTTATGCTAATGTGTTCCACCCATACGAAATAATTAAACCCCAATTTGGAACCCATCTCACATCTGTCTTCCTCACGGCAGCGGATCCTCTTTCCGGAATCTCACCTGTCCTACTCCTCTGTCCCACTCTTGTTCAGCTGCCACGTTATCCCCTTTTACTTCTTCTGTTACCCTGGTTTATTACTTCTCCTCACTGTTACTTCCACCGGTTTAAATCTTGTTTGATAACCCCAGTTAATTTTTTTGACAGTTTATATATTTAAAAAATACAATTAACAAAATTAAGTGGTTTAATTTTCAATCTATTTAAATCGATACAAAGATTTTATTTTTCTAATCATATTATTCTAAAAGGTCATAAAAAAAATTTGTTTTTAGGGCTCTCACAATTAAGTTTCTACTCCATAGGGTTCCAAATAAAGAACAGAAATAAAATTATGAGAGCTCTGGAATCAAAATTTAATTATGACCTTTTAGATAATATGATATGATCAACAAAATAACAATTTCACACAAGTTCAAATGGATTAAAAATTGGAGTACTTAATTTTCAACCATATTTTTTTAATATATAAACCATCTAAAAAAATAAGTGCTTCAATTTTTCAATCCGTTTAAATCGGTGCGGAGTTCTTGTTTTTCTAATTATTTAATTCTTAAGAGTCATAATTAAATTTTGACTCTAGGACTCTCGTTAATTAACTCTAAGAAAGTCGTAGAATCAAATATCTCTTAGAGTATCCACAATGCTATAATAAAAAATGAATAATCAAAAGTTGACACATCAGCTTTTGATTATCCAGTTAAGAGATAACTAAGATTAACAATGTAAAGGTCCACAATGGCATAATCAAAATTGAATAACCAAAAGTTGCCACATCACATTTTTAAATTATAAAAAAACTAATAACTGTGAACATAGAAATAGTTTTTCTAAAAATAAATTTGAGACTAATAAAAACTATAGTATTTATTAGAAATAGTAATTTTTAAACGTTTTTTGAAATTTTTTAAAAAATATATAAATAGTTTTTGTGTAACTACGGTTTTTAAAAAAATAATTTTTATATAAGAAAAGGTTTTGAGAAATAAAATTCTTCTACAAAACAATTTTTCGAAAAAAGAATTTTTTTTATTTTTAAAAACAGCTACAAAATATTTTTTTTGGGGCGGGGGGGAACAGTTTAAAAAAAAACAATTTTAAGTATTTTTTTTTTTGAAAACATCATTGAAAATGAAAAAGGAAGGGAGGGGAAAAGGGAAGAGACATAATGTTTTTTTTTGTAATCATGTGTGTATTTGATTGAGAATGTGAGGTTAATTAAATTTGGTTATTGACAAAATGTTGTTAGTTTTGGTTATCCAAAATCCAAAATTTGATTATTTTTAAGGAGGTTGCTAAGTTTGATGATAGCATTGTGAGCCATATTTTGCACAAACATTGCTAACTTTAAAAATCTAGCACTTTTGGTTATGCCATTATGGATACTCTTAGGACTAACCAACGAAAGCCTTAGAGTCAAAATTTAATTATGACTCTTTAGAATTAAATGATTAAAAAAATAAAATATTCTTACCCATTCAAACGGATTGAAATTTGGAGCACTTAATTTTTTAACCATATTTTTTAATATATAAACTGCATGTTGAAAAATTATGTGTTCCAAATTTCAATCCGTTTAAATGGGTGAGAATATTTTATTTTTCTAATCATTTAATTCTAAATGGTCATAATTAAATTTTGACTATAGGACTCTCGTTGATTAACTCTAAGAAAGTCATAGAATCAAATATTTCTTAGGACTAACCAACGAGAGCCTTAGAGTCAAAATTTAATTATGACTCTTTAGAATTAAATGATTAAAAAATAAAATATTCTCACCCATTCAAACGGATTGAAATTTGGAGCACTTAATTTTTTAACCATATTTTTTGATATATAAACTGCAGGTTGAAAAATTAAGTGTTCCAAATTTCAATCCGTTTGAATTGGTGAGAAGATTTTATTTTTCTAATCATTTAATTCTAAAGAATCATAATTAAATTTTGACTCTAAGGCTCTCGTTAGTTAGTCCTAAAAGATATTTGATTATACGACTTTCTTAGAGTTAATCAACGAGAGCACTATAGTCAAAATTTAATTATGACTCTTTTGAATTAAATAATTAGAAAAACAAGAACTTCGCATCGATTTAAACAGATTGAAAAATTGAAGCACTTATTTTTTTAGACGGCTTATATATTAAAAAAATAAGGTTAAAAATTAAGTGCTCCAATTTTTAATCCATTTGAACCTGTGTGAAAATGTTATTTTGTTGATCATATTATATAAAAGGTCATAATTAGATTTTGATTCTAAGGCTCTCATAATTTTATTTCTGTTCTTTATTTAGGACCCTATGGAGTAGAAACTTAATTGTGAGAACCCTAAAGACAAAAAAAAATTATGACCTTTTAGAATACTATAATTAGAAAAATAAAATCTTTGCATCGATTTAAATAGATTGAAAATTAAACCACTTAATTTTGTTAATTGTATTTTTTAAATATATAAACTGTCAAAAAAATTAACTGGGGTTATCAAACAAGATTTAAACCGTGGAAGTAACAGTGAGGAGAAGTAGTAAACGCAGGGCCAGCTTATAGGGTGTGCGAGGGAAGCAACCGCTTCCGGCCCCCGAATTTTGGTCTAAAATTGAGGCCCCACTATAATATAACTTACATATTAATATTAGAATGTTTCCAAATAAAAATACAAACTAGATACTTTTTTCAGTGGTCACATAATATTGTCATGCTATTGGGAGTGTGTGGTTTGACTCCCAAGCAACTCCATAATTTCAATTATCTTTTTACATTTATAGTCATAATTGTATCATTTTAGTTTGATTTTTTTTTTATTTTTTGTAATTTTATCATTTTTTAAAAAAATTCATGAATATGTAAGGGACTCAATATAGAAAATTCGCTTCGGGCCTCCAAAATATATGAGCCGGCACTGAGTAAACGAGGGTAACAAAAGAAGTAAAAGGGGGTAACGTGGCAGCTGAACAAGAGTGGGACAGAGGAGTAGGACAGGTGATTCAGGACAGAGGATCCGCTGCCCTTCCTCACGTCATCTCATCGGTGGAACAAAACCACTCCCCAATCTAAATCCCACCTCCACCACCCTCGGTCGAACCGACCACACCACCTCCACCGAACAACACCCACTCTCGTTTCCAATTTCTGTCCAACCCAGCATAGAGGGAGAGAGAGAGAGAGAAGAAGAAGAAGAAAAAGAAGAAATTGCTGAGAAAAGAAGAAGAAGAGCTTGACGACGTCGACGGTTCAATAAAGGTTCATGATCGTCGGCGGTGTCACAGTACATCTCTCTCTCATCTCTCTTCCATTCCGATCTGGTGTGCGTGTGAGTGATGAAGAGGGAAATGAATAGGGTGGATGATGAGGGGCAAAATCGTCACAAAACAAGGTGGATTGAGTTGGATTATTTTTTCCCACCTCAAAACCCATCCATAATTTATGCCCCTAAGCCGGATAAGAGGAGAAAAATAGTCTGGGAGGATGAGCTATGGAGGGGAGGAAATGGCATCCAAAGCAAGCAAAAAATGTCTCTTCAAACTCTAATCAAGGAGGATGAGCTATGGAGGGGAAGAAATGGTATCCAAAGCAAGCCAAAAATGTCTCTTCAAACTTTAATCCAGGAGGATTAGCTATGGAGGGGTGCTATACCCACATCCAAACGGGCCCTAAGGTATAGAAAAATTATCCGCACAGTAATGACTCGACCTAGTGGATCCCAAACGCCACCAAGGCTATGCCCAAACAAGGCTATACTTGTTGGCCTAAATTGTATATGGAAAAAAGGGGAGGCTTGTTAGCTTGTTAGCTCAGTTGGCATCACCCATCGCCTTCCTCAGTGGAGGCCTAGGTTTGATCCCCACGGTTGGGATTCAAGGCTATAGACATCCTCTAAACCTTCATGAGAGACGATTGCTTGCTTGTAAATTTCTCTTGAGCTATTTGTAGGTTATGAGGAGATACATGAGGATCCATCATCCCGTTGCAGCATAGGTTTCTTCCCAAAGGAGACCTCATATGAGGAGGCATCGTCGCAGCATATCGGAGGTCCTTAGGTCCTAAGGAGACATTAATCTGGGGAGGTATCATTGTCGTTGTAATATGTTGATGTAGTTTCGAGGTTCATGTTAAATGGTTTATTTTGGTGGAGTGGATCACCATCCATTGTTAGTTTGGATCCAAAACGCATGTATGTTTAAGTTTATTAGGACTGTTGCTTCTAACCTAGGCATATATACGCGTACTCATTTATATTGGAGTAAATTATTATTGTGATTATAACGCCCCGAAAATTCGGAGACATTAAAAAATTTTGAAAAGAAATTTCCAATTAGTTTTCCATTTCAAAGTATTTAAAATTTCAAAAGTCTTGTCAATTCCAATCAAATCATAACATACCAACCTTAAAGTAATTTGTCAAATTCCCTTATTGTTACAATATTAAAATAATTAATTGAAATTATAGAGTAACTAAAGGTGTAACCAGAGTTCGATAATCTCTTCTTCGGTCGACGTCAAATCATTCTTTGCCTACGGCCCTTCTGCTCCGTCTTCAGTACCTGGCGTTTGAGTTACTAGGGCAATATAGTATCGTGAGCAATGACGCTCAGTAGCCAAAATCCACCCGAACCCATAACTTACAAACAAGGACATGTACAATACTATTAAAGTAAGAACAATTAAAGAAGCAAGCGATCAATTTCAATTACTAGCCTTTAACTTAGTGAAATCTAGAATCTCAACCCTTGAGAAACATTCTCCCATGTTAACCACTAGGACTATGGCCACTCGTAATACCGCTCCCCCTTGTTTGCCTTAACCGGGAGCCCCGATGAAACGGCCTTAGTTATTTACTTAGTCGGAGTCATCGGTTGCCTCGCAAGGATGAATTCCCCAGATAACTAACCGTAACCATGGATAACGCAATGCCATATCCTAAGGTTTCGAATCAATAATCAACTGTCATACCCTGGCTTCATTTCTCTTCTCCCAACTGGACTCTGTGGATAACCTCCAATAGATCCGGATTCACTGGATAACCTCCAAGAATTCCATTTAAACATCATTCCTCTGGCTAACCATCAATCACATCATCTCCTATCTTTCGATTTCCTTTAACTTAAGGCTTATCTACTATTTTGGTCCCTACAAAATACATCTGGTTTCATTTTCATCCCTACAAAATATTTCGTATCAATTTTAACCTTATAGTTTCTAATGAATTTCAATGTTGCCCTTCCATCAACTTAATGACTGAAAATACTTATGTGGTTAACGGTTTGTTGACGTGGAGGTAATGTGGATGCTTAATGATCTCCATGACAAATGTTATGCTAATGCAGACCTCCCCTTTGACAAAAAAAAAACCTTCCTTCAAAAGGAGTAGTAAATTAAGGATGCTTATGGTAAAATTCAGGATAATTATAGTATTTTTTTTTCTATCTATAATATATTGGAGTCGGTTCTATGGACACAATAAATTACATGATATTTTGTTGCGGGTTTTACTGTGACGATCCAAACTGTTTCCCCTTGTTTAAATTGATAAACTAGAAGGCTTTGCAAAAATTTAACTTAATCAGATATCGGTAAGTGCTTGATTCAAAAAATTCTACAGAAAGCTTGATAGGAACTCGTGTTAGCTTAATCGGATATCCCACTGTTCCTTGCTTTATAATTAGACGATTTGTTAGTCTTCTAAAGTCGAACAGTTGCCAAGTTCCATGCTTACACAATCGAACAAACGGCTACGTGCGGCTTCATCTGCAGTAATCAGTGTAATAAAGCAAGGGAAGCTCTGGACAATTGAATGACGGCGACGATGGGTATTCGAACAGCCGCGATAGGTTATTCAAACAAATGCATTTTTCATGTTATCTTTTTTTTAAGATCTCCTCTGTATCTATCTATCTTCTATCTATCAATATACTAAGCAAAAGTGTTTTGCCTTCTAAAGCATCCAAATTTCTAATTCTAATTTTTAAAATTTTTGAATTTCTTTTGTTTATAAAAAACAGGGGGGAGAGAGCGATGTGGGAAGAGGATGTAATATAGTGGAAAAATTATTCTACGC
This sequence comes from Rhododendron kiyosumense, assembly GCA_019656275.1. NCBI lineage: Eukaryota > Viridiplantae > Streptophyta > Magnoliopsida > Ericales > Ericaceae > Rhododendron > Rhododendron kiyosumense. The sequence goes on from BPLS01000717.1 coordinate 491,395, forward strand.
ACGTGGAGCACCCGTCGCGTTATGCCCTAAACTCATTCTCCATCACATGTCAATACATTGAACGGGAACACTGCTAGCGTGCATTGAACGTGAATGGAAAAAAAATTAATCTATCATTTTTATCAACTAGTGTTGTGAGCACTTGATTCACATGATTGAAAAACACTAATGTAATTTTTTTTTGTCATGTGTATCAAACAGGTACAAACGCTTGTTGATATGAATTTATCTACTAACATATATTCACATACTTTCTGAAAACAGTGTTATTGTTTCGATTTAGCAAAATGCCAGAATTTGGGTTTTTTTGGTGGTGAATGAGCAGAGTGATCAATTTGGGTTTACACATACAAACCGTGAGGTGGTGCCATGGGAGATCCACATCAGCCAACCGTTTGCCGTACAAAAGCATTTTCCGTCATTAAGTTGACGGAAGGCCAAAATTGAAATTCGTTAGAAACCATGAGGGTATAATTGACACACAAAATTTTATGAGGATGAAAATGAAACTTGGTGTATAACATCTGCACACACTAGAAAAATTACTCGCCAGATACGCGCACACACAATCAATTACAGAAATAAAATTGGTGTGACAACATAAATAATTTTTTAAAATTAAATAAACTAATGAGCAAAAATAATATTTTGATTTTGATAATAATAATTATTTTTATTTTTATTAAAAATATCGAGTCTTTACAGTGATTTTGACTGATCTAACCAACACTATTCCTATCGTGGAATAACCTTGATCTCATAATTGTCCCTCCCCGCAAGCGAACGTACTTTGATGCTGGTGCCAATCCATACATGTTCATTTCAAAATCGTAAAAAAATCGAAACTGATTTTCGCCAATTTCCCACAACGTCAGCTCAAGGGGAAAGCTGCCGCTCCTCAACCTGCCACCACCAGTTGCCAGTATCCCATCGTTGGAGAATTTGTAACAATCCGTAATTTTTTTCATTAATATTATTATAAAGGGAAAATTTCACTCAGACCCCCTGAAGTATCTGACAATGACAGAAAGCACCCCTCAGTTTTCAAAAATGACAGAAACCTCTCTTACTTTACAGTTTGGGTTTCATTCCGTTAGTTTCCGTTAGTTTCCGTTAGTTAAATTGATGGAAAATGTATGGAAATGTACGGAAAATGAAATCTTCAATTTTATTTAGTTCTACACCTATCTTAGGGCTCTCATTAAAAGTCCTAGAGTTAAAAATTAATTATGATCATTTAGGATAAAATGATTAAGAAAATAAAATCTTCGCACCGATTCAAACGGATTAAAATTTGGAGCATTTAAAATTTTTGCTTTTCACTTGATTTTAGAGCTTTCAATGAAGAGCAAATACTTAAGTGCTCCAATTTTCAATCTATTTGAATCTGCGCAAAGATCTTTTTTTTATTATTATTTTATCTTAAAGTGCAATAATTAATTTTTGGTTTTAAGATTTTCAATGAGAGCCCTAAGATAGCCGTAAAACTAAACGAAGAGGAGATACTTAAGTACTCAAATTTTCAATCCATTTGAATTGGTGCGAAAATCGTATTTTTCTGATTATTTTATCTTAAAGGGTCATAATTAATTTTTTGCTTTAGGATTTTCAATGAGAGCTTTAAGAAAACCATAGAACCAAATGAAGAGCAAGTACTTAAGTGCTCCAATTTTTAATCCGTTTGAATCGGTGCGAAGATTTTATTTTTTTAATTATTTTATCTTAAATGATCATAATTAATTTTTAACTCTAGGACTTTTAATGAGAGCTCTAAGATAGGTGTAGAACTAAATAAAATTGAAAATTTCATTTTTCGTACATTTCTGTACATTTTCCATCCATTTAACTAACGGAACTAACGGAATGAAACCCAGACTGTAAAGTAAGGGAGGTTTATGTCATTTTTGAAAATTGAGGGGTACTTTCTGTCATTGTCAGATACCTCAAGGGGTCTGAGTGAAATTTGCCCTATTATAAATAGCATTAATAATAATAGAATTTATCTTTTGAATACTTTTAAAAAAAATATACCTATTATGCATGCAATATATACATGCAGGGCCGACTCATAAGTTTTGGAGGCCGGAAGCGAACTTTTTGAATAAGGCCTCCTTATATTTTCCATACAAAAGTGGTCTACAAAGAGTCTCATAAAAATAAAAAAAACCATCACAAAAGATTTACCATTACAAAATAGAAGCATATAATTATCCAAAAAAAAATGCAACTATTACAGTAACTCAAAATCTATCATTTGAAAATTAGTCTTCTCGCACTTTTTGCTGCAAACGTACTAATTAAGTCTCCATAGTTAAGTTGATTCACCAGTGACTCACTCAAGCGTGAAGCAGCGTTTCTTTCTTTTTTAAATCAGCTCATGTATTCTTCTGTCCCATGAATTGGCGTTTCTTTTTCTTTTCTTTTTTTCCGATCGCCGCAGTGATTCTAATGAGTAATTTCACCATTTTGGACCTATTTTGTGGTTCCTAAATTTCAATTGAGCTTATTTTGTGTAAAGAAGGTTTAGTGCAAAAAAAATTTTAGACCATATATACATACATATATACAGGGATCTTAGGATTTTGGGGCCCTCATTTTAAACATTTTTTGGGGGCCCGAAGCCCGTGCTTCTCCCGCCTATGCCATTAGCCGGCTCTGTATACATGCATGCATTTTATTTTATTTTTCCTACACACTTGCATGCATGCATACACCACTCCACCTCCCTCACCTCACTCTTCTGCAGTCTCTCTCCCTCCCACAGCTCACTCTCTCTCCAGCCATTACTCCCTCCATTTCTTCTCCTCCAAGAAAAACCAAATTCATTCCCCATTGCCTAAAACCAAAAAATCCTTCATCACCAAGCAAAATCCGAAATTCAATTCGTTCATATCCATTCCTTGCTTCCTCTCTAGCCCCAAAAACAATTCCAATTCGTCCATACCTAGTTTCATGAACCCAACTCCATTAACTTCGATCCTATCCTACTCCACCAAAATTCACCTATAAATACCCCACCCCATTGACCCACGAGCACACAACGATACTTCCCACACTTCACCGACCAGAGAAGAAGAGAAAAACAAAAGAAAACAAAGCTCCAATCCATGGAGTTTTAGAGAGAGAAAGAAAGAGAGAGAAAAGTGGGTTTGTGTTCAAAAACCAACTGAAACCCAAATTGACCGTCCCAATCACTTCCCCCAACCCCAAGCATTCCCAAACATCATCCAATTCGGTCCCAAGGTTTCCCGATCAAAGAAACCGAGGTCTTCTTCTCCAAAATTCAAGTTTCATTTTTGAACCAATTCGATCTAATTCAAGGTATTATAATCATATCCAAATATTAGGTGTTTTTAAGCTTAACCATATGCCCCAAATAGACCCATGCATCAAAACCAACGAATAACAACAACAAAAACGTTTTTGCCCTAAACCTTGTGGCCGCAAGGTGCAATCAAATTATTGCAGACCGCAAGGTTTGACTCGGTCATACCTTGCGACTGAAACCCCACCGCGAACTTAGTTCGGTTTTATTAAAAATCTTTCGAAACCATTTTGCAACATTCCGAACAATGTTTTTGACACCCGAACTATTTTTTCTAGACTCGTCGCACCTCAAAGATGATATCTTGTTAATATAATTTTTTTATTTAATTACCTATTTATTACTTATTTTACCAAGTTTTCAATTGAAAAATATTTGCGATCTTATAAACCATGTTTTTAATGCCCGAATAATTTTTTTTAGACTCTTTACATTTCTAAGATGAAACTTTGTTAATCTCAACATATTTTATTTATTAGGTTATTTATTATCTAATTATTTTACTTTCAGCAACTTTCGCTAATATCTTTATTTTGAGGGCAAATTTGTAATCGTCCCTCTAGTTTTACAGTTGTCTCAATTTCGTCCCTCTAGTTTCAATTGCTACCAAATACACCCTGTAGTTCGTTTTCCATTTCAAATTGGCAAATTCGTTAACACCGTTAATGAAACTAACGAAAAAATATGATTAAAAAATTAAGTACTCCAATTTTCAATCTGTTTGAACCAGTGCGAAGATCTTATTTTTTGATCATTTTATCCTAGATAGTCGTAATAAATTTTTGACTCTAAGGCCTTTCAACGAGCACCCAAAGACTCCTTATTTAGTTTCAGAGCTCTCTTAGGATGCTAGTTGAAAGACTTTAGCGCCAAAAATCCATTATTACCATAAGATAAAATGATAAAAAAATAAAATTTTGTACCAATCCAAACAGATTAAAAATTGGATTATTTGCGTAATTACATAATTTTTGAGATCTATCAATTAAAATCCATATTGATAGAAAAATTATTTGCTTAAACACATAATTTTTGAGTTTAAAATTATCTTCTTGCAAAATAAGTACTTATTTTCCTTTCGGGAACGGGTCAGTTACTATTTCTTACTCGAAGTATTTTCTATATATCATCCCTTTTTTAAAAAAAATTAAAAAAAATCACTTTCCTAAAGTGTCCTTCGAGAACGGTATAAATATCGAGGGTTTTTGTTCTGTTACCCCCGCCCCCTCTTCTCTCCCCCCCTCTCTCTCTCTCTCTCAAACGTTCTGAAGCGGTTCTTGCAGCCAGCCGTCGATGGCTTCCCAAGAAGCACAAATCGCCTCCCTCCGCCACTACGAGCTACGTCTCCTTCGCTGCTCTCTACCCCCTCCTTCACCCCCCCAATCCTCATTCCAACCCCGCGATAACGATCCTACACATCCTACCCTCCTCATCATCAACGACGTAGTCACTTCAATCGAGGTGGGAGATTACGTCGGAGCTCTATCCTCCGCCGCTGCACGAACCGCCTTCAAATTCCCGTCCTTGTCATCCCTGGAAGACTCCCCCGACCGTTTTTACTCCGAACTACTGCTTGAACGCGTCGAGTCGTTCTTGTTTGCTGACGAGTCTGGTAACGAGATAAATACCCGGTTCAAGGCGTTATTGTTGATGGCCACTGCTGTCGCCGCCTTTCTGGCCTGCACTCAGTGTAACGTAACTGGGTCAGTCTCACTCCATTCACTCTCATACGTTTAGGTTTCCTTTGGACTAAATTAATCTTTTTAAAGACATTGGATGTTACTAATGTTTAGTTATTTTTTTGTTTAGTTTTTCATTATAATTTCTAGGATTAAAGCAACGAAGGATTGTATTTCTTCAGCATCTCAGCACTGTCCTACGTTTATTTGTGAGATTTGTGATTAATGATAAGGAATATTTGCAACATAGTTCATTAGTCAACCCCAAGAGGTTTTACCGAGTGACACGAGACAACAACTAAAGGGCTTGCCCCCAGTTGCCCTGTTGTTAAGTTCAGGCCTCGGGATTAGCAGCGGTGTGGGTAAAAGCTGCATGGACACCAGTTTATCAACAAGAGAGAGAGAGAGAGAGAGAGAGAGAGAGAGAGAGAGAGAGAGAGAGAGAGAGAGAGAGAGAGAGAGAGAGAGAGAGAGCATAGTTCACTAGTCATGTTTTTGAAAATCCTGATTTGTTGGAATGTAATATAGGTTAGGAGAGTGGTCCAGATAACACAAGATACTATTTGTGATCAGTTGTTGGTTTTTGAGATTCTTGCACCTTAGCTGCAATATGTGGGTCATGTGTTGACATTGGGTTTTCTATGAAACATTGGTTATGTGGTTACAATCCAATTTTCTCTACTTTACTCTAACGGGGAGACTTCACTGTTATCTAACTGGTTTTTGTTTCTGCTTTTTTTAAGACCTTTTGAGAAGTTCCCTACATTGCCTATTGGGACATTTGAGGACGGTGATGGAGGCACAGGAGGTGCAGAATGGGAAGGTTGGGCACGGAATCAGCTTATGGCTGCTGGGTCTGACTTGCTTGGGAAATTCTCTAATCTTCAGGTACTTGATTATTTATATGCTCACTACAACTGTGCTTGTTCTTGTCGTTGCTAATCTTACTGCTATTATGCATTGATTCCAAAAGTGTTCGTGACTGGAATTGGTATTTTGTTCATATTCAATGAATTCACCCCATTTGCTTTGTCCTCTCTCTTTGAAATTTGAATCACAATCATGGAAACTGGAAAGATATCATTAGCCATTATCCAGTTATAACCTAGAACTCCTATGTGTTGCTGCATTTCAGCAATTGAAATCTCGCCAGTTTTGCTTTTGTTTTTGGTTTCCTAGCTAATCTTGCTAACTTCTCTGAATTTGAAAGAAGTTCCAAAGTGTTAGGGATTGTTTGAATAATGTTGGAACTTGGAAGTGCCAACAAGTTTTGGTTTTCCTATTTTCTGTTTGCCGACTTATCCCCTTGGGTATGGATTCTTACAGACTCAATCTTTCCTGGTTTTGATGAAATACTCGGTCGTAATCTGAATATGGCTGGAAATTCCAAAATTTTCTATTTGTTGGTCGAGTTTTGAGATGGAGTCCTGCTTAGTTTTTAGTAATTCAATTCGATTCCATTTCAATTCATTATTGCGTTCTTGGTCCAGTTGATTTTGCTGACAGGAAATTATATGTTGCTTAATTCAGAGACCTTGCTGGCAGTTCTACTCCTCCTCCTGCCTTTTTTACCCTGCTCTAGCTATTTGTTTGTTTTGGGGCAAGTGAGTAAACAATATAAAAGCAAGTGAGCCCTTTAACGGATGGTATTTAGTTGATCCCGTTTTCATATCAGGAAAGGAAGTATTCATCTTTATTTAGCATATCTATAATCCATCTCACCCAATTAAAGAATTGTCATGTCAAACCGTTCTGATAATGTTTTTTATGCATAATGTTGTTTCTTTCTTTAATCATCGATTTATTAGTATCACCTGTTTATTTATATTTACTAATATTGATTGCAGTATATAGTTTTTGCCAAGATCTTGCTCACGAAGTTGAAAGATTTGTTGTCAGAAGGGAAACTTTCTTCAATAGATGGAATTAGAAGTATTTCATGGTGGCTTGCTAGGCTCATGCTCCTCCAACAGAGAATGTTGGATGAGCGATCGTCTTCTTTGTTTGATCTTTTGCAAGTATATACACTTGAGACTTTACAGTGTTTTGGTGCTCCGGAGAAAGTAAAAAGTTACTGGGGTACTGAGTTACAGGAAGGGGAAGCTGCAACTATTGTGTCAATGCTTCATTTGGAAGCAGGAATGATGGATCATACCTATGGGCGAGTTGATTCTTCTAGGTGAGTTAGATAATATTAATGTAAGTTTCCGCTTTAAGGGAAGACTTGTGGGCCATATTACCTGAGTCGTTCACTTTGATTGTTTGCATTACAGACTTCATTTGCACTTCTTCATACTTTGACTTAGAGCCTGAGGTAATTAAAGAAGGATCTCTATTTGAAATTAGTTTTCCTTTGAAAATTAATGAGATCAAACCATGTCATCTGGTTCTCAAATACCTAATTATCTAGTACATGTGTGTACATTGACGACATAACTTGGTGCATTTTTCTGCCTGTAAAATTATGAGCTGTCCATTCCATGGGTAATTCATCAATATTGAAGTTTTGACTTTTGATATTGTCAGTGTAATTGTATATGGAGGGGGTTCTCTTATGTATTGTATTGTCATTTGTGTGCCCTTATGTTTTATATATATATATCAAGTCAGGTTCCGGTGAGGGATTCCGCACTTTATTAAAATGCGGGACTCCCCTTCCCAATTGAATTTCAGTGATCCGAGCCGCTCAAAGTGATCAGAACGTGATTTTAAGGGTCCCCGCGAGAAATCAACAGAACAAATGACCGGGAAGGGCTTCATCCGAGCAGTTTTCATTGAACGGTTCAAAAAAAACTGCTCGGATGAAGCCCTTCCCGGTCAATTTTTTTGCTAATTTCTTGCGGGTGATCTTAAAATCACATTATGCACACATTGAGTGGCTCGGATCATTGAAATTCAATTGGGAAGGGGGAGTCCCGCACCATAAGAAAGTGCGGGATCCCTCATGTGTACCATGGTGTGTGTGTGTGTGTGTGTGTGTTTGTTGCGGGGGAGGGAGCGCACAGTTCTGTTAAATTTATGGTCTTGGTGTCGCTGATTCTAAACTACACTTTCCATCATGTTCTCTTGTTTGAGACTAAAAAGCAAAATAATGAGTTTGGGAGGTCCTGAAGCTGATTAAATTTAACTAGTAAGTAGATTTCTTTATTTTACGTTGCAACACTTGTGTGCAATGTTTCTAAGAAATTGGATTTTTGTTTTTGTTGCTCACGGCACAACCAAGCTTTTGGATCATTAGATCTCCTTGTTTGCTGAGATGCCTTCTATTTCTAGGTTGCATTTGGAGTCAGCTGAACTGGAATCGGGGCTTCAGCTTTCTGTGACTGGTTCTCTGGGTTTTCGCACGGTGCATCAGGTACATTGTTTGTAGGTATAGTTTTTTGTTCATATGTATGATGTGGACCTTTATTGCAATGTCTTCTTTGCCTTAAATGGTCCTTTCTGGATAATGTTGATGTAGGTTGAACCAAAGGCACAACTTCTGCTTGTTGCAAACCCAGTTACATCAAATGATGTCATTGACCGGCCTCCAGTAAACCCAGAACTTCACCGAAATGCACGTCATCATCATGAGACCTCTGAAGCTTCTGATGTACTGATGACCCCAAGATTCATAGAGGAGGATAAATGCTCTGAAAATAGTCCAAAAGGCCCAGGAAATGGTGTTATTCAGGCTGCCCCACTGGAGGCAATCCAACAGGCAGTTATATTGGCACAATGTCTTTACATAGAGAAAAGCACTCCACATGATGAAATGCAAAGTAATCTGTCTGAACATTTTAGTGCACTGTTGCTTGTGTTTATTTCGGTTGATGCATGTGAGAATAAGTGATGATGTTATATATATCATTGATTGAAGAGTGGTAATGAACATCATTTTTCTATTTTGCTCTTATGTGTTTTATTGGGTTATTGGTGACCATGGAAAGGATTCGTTGCATTCACTAAAAGTGATACACATGCTGCCATGCATAAAAAACTTGCTACTGTTTGTTGCTTTATAGAAGAAACTTAACGAGTATGATACTGGCTTAGCTTTAAAGGGCTTAAGGCAAGTGTTTTTTTTTTTAAAAGGAATTTGTCTCTCTCTGTATTTCTTAGTAGATGTTGTAATATCATTTAACAAACTGCACCCGACAATTCTATACGGAACTGTTCTATTTTGTGACGGGCTATGATGCACGGACAAGGGAATTCTAAAAAAATGGGGACACAGACACGGCGTGGGACTATATAAATAAATAAATAAATAGAGTCTGACACCTAGAAATTTTAAAAAATTACAATTTGGCCCCAATTTTTTTAAGAAAATTACAAATTGACCCCCATTTTTAAAAAAATAACAGTTTGGCCCCCTGCTGTGTAAACAACCCCCCCCAGGCTGTGTCCCCGTAAACAATTTAAATTAAATTATGGGACACGCCGCATGTCCCCGTGTCCGACTCTGCGATACGTCGACCTCTAGAGCTGTCGGTGGTGCTTCATAGGTGACGGGTCATACCTCATAGTGGTTAGCAATGACTTTTAGTCTTATATATAGGGAGATGAATGACCTGGAAATTGGTGATTATGAAATCACTTCTTTTGGTTAGTGCCTCAGGGTTCTGACTTATAATGTTTAGATGTAAAATGAGACACTTTGTTTGAAATCATTAGGTTCTTTGTCTTAAACCCCTTTTTTATTGCAGGGTGGGAGATGGCGCCATACATAGAAGCGGTGGATTCTCAGCTATCCTCTCCCTTCATAGTAAGTTGACTGAGGTACCTCTTGTTTAAAACACATATTAGCAGGTCAAATCCCATAATCACTTTACACAACACATCTTTTACATCTGTTTGAATTACTGTAACATGCTAAGGGGCTTATATACATTGTCTGCACTTTACAACAATAAATGTACAGATGGTTGCTTATGTGCATGCTTGCCCTGGGTGCGGGTATTTAATAGTTCACTTGTGTTACCCGTGTCATGTGTATATGCGCACCATGATCCTGTCCCAGGCAGGCCCTTATTTCATACGTTTCTGTTCTAAAAATGTGGTGTTTAAAATAGATATCAATATAGGTGAGTGCTTTGATATGTGACCTTGGTAAAGTTGTACTTTCTTATCTGCATGTTTATTGATGTTCTGTATTCTGGAGACATCATGGAGCTTTGCTCTTTCTAGTTATTGTTCGAATCATCATTGAGCTATTATCAGATAGAAATCCTTGATACTTATGACCAATTTGTTCTTGGCAACTTTTTCATGGCAATTCTTGAGAGGTAATAATCCTCTGAATCGGAAGAGGATAGCAGATTAGCCATAAAGATGGCTGCTTATACTTGCAGTATGTCCAGCACCTTTTAGATATGCTTCTTCCCTGCACATGGTTATGACCTCATTCCCTTTCAGATTAGTCGTTTTTGTGACATCTTCCGGATTCGATGGGAGTCAACTCGTAACCGTACAAAGGAGCGTGCTTTGCTGATGATGGAGAAACTGGTATGTATTATGCACATCTTTGTTAGCTGGTAGCAACCCTAAAAATGGTTATTTACTTGTATATAATTGGTGAAATTACGTAGCTTTCTTTTAGATCATGTTTTTTCACCTTGTACAAACATTGGTTCAGTTATTTCCCTTTTACACTTAGAGTTATTCTTGACACTTTCTATTCGATTTGGAAATCAGGTGATTCTTGGTGCTTAGCTTGGGAAACAGTTTGTCACTGAGTTGCTGCCACTTGAATCCCTTGATTACTATATTTCACCCAACTCATTGCAAATGGTTTAATCAATTGCTACAATCCTTCAAATTTTACCCAGTTTTGGACTTGCTGACTATTATCAAGCACTTCTTAGCCTCCACAGGAATGACATATCATCATGACCTTTTGTATTTTTAATTCCCTTCATACCCAATCTTATGCTCTTGGTTGTCTTTATTTTTCCGAAGAGAGAAGGAAAAACATTGACAAACTACGTTTACCCCCACAGGCTAGAGAATATAAGAACTAACCTTGCCAAACTATTTACAGGAATGAAGAGAGAATGAAATTTGGTGGTTAAGATATACCTAGAATTATAATTCTAAAAAGCCTTAAATAGTTATGCAAGTAAGAATTCATCTGGGGCGAGTCGTGTAAGACTTAGAATGGGATGGTCTAAATGGGAATGTTTCCAGGGTCATTTGTGATGTTAGAATTCTTTTGCCACACTCGGGGCAAGTTTTGTAAGACATACTGCAAGGTTAATTTATATAGCTGAGAGTGTTTCTTTGGAAGGTTTTTGAGATATATATGGTCACAAAGCAGAAATAAGGGGGTAAATATATGAGTTGTATCATGGTAAAATTACAGGATATGAAAAATTATACTTATTGGAAGTAGAAGTATCATTTATCGGAATTTGGAAACAAAAGGAGTGACCAGTTAAATGGTTTGTTCACATGCAATTGATGATGCATAGTATGAAAGTTTAATGCCTGTTGGGTTGATATTCAGTTTTTAAGACGAGCTGTTCCTATCCGTAGTACACCTTTAATTTCACCATCTGTATTTTCTTCGTCAGAGCTTAAAAAGGTCATGTGTTCATCTGCTGCTCTGCATGTGCTTCCTCTTCTTCTAGCTTGCTCACATATACAAAGCATCGTCTTTTTATTTAGCTTAAATTATATTGACCTCCTTTGAAGTTTTTAACTATTACTGGAACACTCTCTGATTCTTAGGTCGCAGGCATGGTTATAACATATAATGCTTCATGTTTAAAAGCCTTTTTTGCGCGGTGTTTGAATTTTCTCCTTGCCCATCAAGTTGGATTAGTACTGGCTCTATTTTCCACTCGTTGATTTCATGTTATGCAAGTGGAGTATACAGAGAAAACTTAGTGTTAGTTGAGTGGAATCATATAAATGAACTTGTGCAGCATGTAAGCCCCAATACGTATTTTTCTCTCAGACGCTTCTAGTACAGTCGATTTTCATGGAGTCTAATGTAACTATTTCTGCTTATTTCAGGTCCAGGATGTCTATGAATCTTCTCCTGGTGTTGTACCAAGGATTTATTATTGTTTTGGAGCTTATATTCCTACAATTCCTGCTCTGCGGAAGTATCTCTCTTTGACCTCTTTCTAGATGTCATGCTTTACTTTGAGATACTATATTATTGCATCGACCCTTCTTCTATTTGTTTCACCTTCAGTCTGTATAGATGACATGTGCAAATATTTGTATTTCTGCTTATCTTTTTCTAGAGAACATGGCGAGCTTTTAGTGAGTTGTGGCAATATAGGGGAGGCTGTTAAAGTTTTTGAGGATCTAGAATTGTGGGACAGTCTGATATATTGCTACCGGTATGATGGTGGCTATCTTCTCAGTAATTCATTGTTTATGCATATAATTAGCTTCATATCATGCTAATGGTGATTTTATGTTTATTATGTTTAAAACAACAGCTTGTTAGAGAAAAAAGCAGCAGCTGTAGAACTTATTAAAATGCGGCTGGCTGAAATGCCTAATGATCCGAGGCTATGGTACGTTAGCCAACCTTTTTCTTTTCATGTTTGAGGTTGTTTACTTATTGGTCTCTATCCTTTTACCAGATCTCAGTTTCATCAATACAATTTAGAGCACATCTTTCTGCGGAATAGTTTACGGCCTTAGGCTCTTGAAAATAGTATACCCCCGGATCAGTTTTTCAGCAAGAGCTTATAACTATTGAGTTTATGTACTCAGTATTGAGCTTGTACTGTTGAGTTTTTCTACTGGCTATTGAGCTTGTAACTACTGAGTTTAACTACCTGATTCCGTCCAAATTTTAGCTCAAACAACTGGTGGATCCCATTTGTAGTTGTTGAATGGAAGTCCTAAACATTAGCTCCAATCACCTATTTTGGTTCTACATTTGGCAGTGAGACTCAATAGAAGTCCTAAGGCATTTCAATGTGTTGTGCTTCTAGGTGTTCATTGGGTGACGTTACAAGTGACGATGCCTGCTATGAAAAAGCCCTAGAAGTGTCAGGCAACAGGTCAGCTCGAGCAAAGGTAACTTTGTTTCCTTGCTTTTCTTAATCAATATAGTCTTTTCCTCATTAACCTTTTGGTTAATCC